>BSBK01004008.1:2500-318999 GCA_027943335.1 Chamaecyparis obtusa | reverse complement strand
TAATGACCATATTTGATAAGATTGACTATTTTAAAATGATTAGTCTTGCATCTGTTTAAATGGATCTTTTAACAATACTTTTATGCAAAAGTGAAGCAATTATGTTGAGATAGGAATTATGACATTAGAGCATAGTTTATGTACATTGCTGACATTTTATAATATGAAATTCTTATATTACATCAATAATTTATAATTTTAATATTATATTAATATTATGATATAAACATTAGTATTAATAAATTAGTATTATATTATTATTATTTATATTAGTATTGTAAAATTTAGTATAATTTTAGTATATATTATATTAATATTAGTATGATATTTAGTAATATAGAGAGAGAGAGAGGGTCATAAGTGGTTGTAAAGGGCCTTAATGGGTCATAAGGGGTCCTAGGACACATTAATGTGTCCTAAGACACCTTATGACTTCTTAGTACGCCTTACCATACATCTTAGGGGTTGTAAGGGTTCTTAAGGGAGCCTAGGACCATACAGACCCCTTACAACCCTTTAAGACCCTTGGAGTAGGAGAGAGATATTAGGACACACACACACACACACACGCACACGCACACACACATGCACACGCACAGAGAGAGAGAGAGAGAGAGAGAGAGAGAGAGAGAGAGAGAGAGAGAGAGAGAGTCATAAGGGGTCATAAGGGGGTTGTAAAGGGTCTTAAGGGGTCATAAGGGATCCTAGACACATTAATGTGTCCCAAGACACATTATGACCTCTTAGGACCCCTTACCATACATATTAGGGGCCTTAAGGGTTCTTAAGGGGTCCCATGACCATACACACCCCTGAGATGTATGGTAAGGTTTCTTAAATGGCCATACGAGGTCTTAGGACACATTAATGTGTCCTAGGACCCGTTATGACCCCTTAGGACCCATTAACATACACTAATGTATGGTAAGGTGTCTTAGGGAACATTAATGTGTCGTAGGACCCCTTAAGACCCATTACAACCCATTAGTCCCCCTTACCAAACATTAATGTATGGTGAGGGGACATAAGGGGTCCTATGGCACATTAATGTGGCTTATGACCCCTTAAGACCCTTGGAGAGAGAGAGAGAGAGAGAGAGAGAGAGAGAGATCCCATGTCTAACCACCTTAACTAATTCTAAACTTTACAAAATTGAAATTTTTTTTTCTTATAGTAGGCGAAGCATAGAATGTGACACATGTTTTGGATTTCAAAAAAGTTAAATCATTTGGAAGTTATAGTTATTTTTCAATCAGTTTGTCAATCAAGACTTTAGAGGTAACTCAATTAGAAAATAAGTAATAATTGCTTACAAAACTCAAAATTTGACAACTATTATATTGATGGAAAGTTGGTAATCTCTTTAATAAACCCTTTTTGTTTCATCAAGTGCGGGTGAAAAAAAGGTTGTCAGCTACACGGTCGAAGTCTGGAGATTAGAGGAAATATGGTAAACATGTTTTTTGGGTTGACCGTCCATTTTTGGCATTCCAAAGCCAAAACCTTAGGCAAATCCCGAGCCTAATTAGGTATCCGAAGCCAAATCAAGTATCTGAAATAAAATCGGATACCCGAAATAAAATTTTACTTTTCCCACCAACATAATTTGGGTTTTTTTTTATTTGTAATTTTCATTAGTTGATTTGTAGAGATTGAATTTATGATTTATTTATTCATATTTTTTCATTGGTGTATTTTAATTTACTTATATTTTATTTATTATTTTAGTTTATATTTTGTTTATAATATTTTTTTAATTAAAATATTATTTGTATAAAATTAGATAAATAATCTACAAAATTAAAAAATATATGTTATTAAATATTCCCTTTTAGATTATGTGATTTATTATATAATATATTATATTTAATGATATATATATATATATATATATATATATATATATATATATATATATATATATATATATATATATATATATATATATATATATATATATATATATATATATATATATATATATATATATATATATATATATATATATATATATATTATCTTATATTATATTTAATGATATACTCTCTCTCTATCTCTCTCTCTCCTACTCTCTCTCTTGTTAGTCCTAAGATCATATTACTGAGAGGGGGGGTGAATCAGTAATCAACCGATTATGCAACTTTTTAACCTCTTAAACTTTACAATGAAATTCACAAGATTAACTTAATAGCAACAAATTAAAATCATAACCATAAGCACATCCACATAACAATGAAACATTTGACATAGAGATTTAACTTGTGGAAACCCAAACTGGGAAAAAACCACAGTGGGAATTAGTACCCACTAAATGATGCACTCTTTTGAAGTACGCCCTATGGGGAGCTTAACCCTATTAGGAGTTTACATAAGAACTGTTAGGTGCTACCTGGTTAAGGGATTTACCTTAGGCCTATTAGGAACTTTACCCTATTAGAAGTAGCCTTGTTAGAGGACTTTAGACACAAGCTAATGTGCCACCTTGTTAAAGGATAATTTATAATAAGGACCTATTAGGATCCACCCGGTTGAGGGATTTTGGCTGTTATAATTGTTAGGGAACACTAGAAAGAATGATCTATAGAATAGGACTACCTCTACTTGATCAAATCCACTGAAGAACATAATATCTTCCCAACACACTTAACTCTACCCTGGCTTGATCGCAAATTGCACTTCACAGCTGCACTTTCCTAACACACAATCAACACTAATAAATTTCAACTTCATCCCTTATATATTGAACTTTTAAATCCACTACCTTAATCAAGCCCTAAATTAAAATAGATTTGAATTTCAAACATACCGCTCAAATCAAATTATCCACAAAACAAAATTCAATATACAAAACAATTTTCCAAGACCAAGTCGGCCAATACAAATGATTTACATAGAATTTTGTGTCATGTGGTCAAACATGTTTTGACCAAACACATGCTTCCTCTAGAATCTTCTCCACATACTAGCATCGAACAATGTGATACCAGATCATCACCTCCAATCATGAAGATATGTCACTTGATCGTGACTGACTCAACCGAATCCACCACAAACCTCAAAACCGATCAAAGATTTATCAACTGTCACTCAAAAACACAAACACTTTAACCTGTTAACAACTCTGTCTCCGCTCACCGATCACCCATTCTTCACAACTGTCACTCAAATTAGTTCTCATCGCAACCATAGCTTCTACACCCTATTAACCACCATACCCTATGATCGTTCCACAAGACACAACAAATGTTTGACAAACCAATCAAATCATCTATTGCATTTACTAACTGTTTTAGCAGTTGCATTGTAAGCCCTCATTTAGTCATAAGTTTCTTACCGGTCTACATCAACTGTAGCGGTCATACATTTGACATTCAGAGACATCCCCAAGTCTCTCACAAGGATCTCTACAATTGAAACTCATCGCAACACCTTGATCATCATACTTCAACTTAGCAACATACTAGGAACACTAGGTCAATACTTGACATCAATGACAACCCAATAACTGATCATCATGCAATCAAATCTATATCATGACAACATCAGAAATAACTTACCATCATTGCATCAGTTATGCTAACATCTCTCTCTCTCTCTCTCTCTCTCTCCTCATAATACATATATAAATAATAATAATTATAATACTAATTTATTAGTATTAAAAATTAATACAATACTTATAATATTACTAAATTTACCATACAAATATTAATATATTATAATACTAATATTATACTAAATAATAATAATATAATACTAATTTATATAATACTAATAATAATATCATAATATTAATATTATAAAAAATGAAATCTAAAACTAAAATCAAAATTGAAAATAACATTCAAATGAAAACGTTGAAAATTCAAATGAAAAGCAAAATTTGGACAGGAGCAAATTAGATATCTGATCTTGTATCAGATACCCAATTTTGTATCGGATACCCGATTAGGCTTGCACATCGTATTTAGCTTTGGCCACGTGTATTGACACCCAGGCCTACTAAAAAGTCAACACACTTTTTAGTGCATTTTTGGATGAGTGAAAAGGAGATTTTTTTCACATCACCACTTTTTGGCATACCATGATCCTGCACATACCCATCTTTAAAATTAATGTCAGTAATTATGACTTAGATTCATCAATTAATGATTGAGAGAAAACACAAATAAGGAATTGAATCAATTTTTTACAAAGAAGAAGTAATATCACTGGTCTTTAAAAATAATTTAAGTATATCTCCATTGTACCGACAGGGAGATCATTATTAATGAACTTCACACTTCCCAACTAGTGGAATAGGTGCCTTCTTCAATAGTGGACATTCAATAAAGTTCGGCGGTGGATGTTTCCTTGAGTTCCACTATGTAGGTCATTATAAATGAGTCACACTTTTGAATTCATTGAAAAGACTTAGTATTTTTTTGCATCCCAACGTTAAAGGAAGAGATAAGATGACATAAAAAATTGAACTAGGTCAATATATAACCGAGTTATTACATTTTATTTTTATGTATACATTTATGGATATGTACATATAGTTTTTTCACTTTATTTACAACCACAAATGACTAATGAGGACAAACCCAAGACCGATCAGGTGATCACATAAGTTAGAAACTTGTGAACTATTCAATCCAAGTGAAAGCTGGGTGATCCATAATTTTTTGAAATTTTTAAGGAAAGAGAGTAAGTAGAGTCTAATTGAAGTTGTTAATTCCATAGTAAGTGATGTTGTAAGTATGTGTAGAAAATAAAGCCAAACATTCAAAGAAAGGCTTAAAGTTTTTTATTTTATAGATTTGTGACTAAAATGTATGACTAGTTGAGAAACACCATTTGGGAACTACTAGATAAGGGTTTCTAAGATTTTAGTCAATCCCTTGGCTGGATTTATTTAATCAAGTTAAATAAATATCAAAGACAAACAATCACATAATATGCCTATAATGATTATACAAGCTAATGATGTGGTTGGTTTGTGAAAGGAATTTAAGGAAGTGAAACAAATTCCTATAATAACCCTTAGAGGGGAGTTATGAAAAACCTTTTAGATCTTTACTAAAGTTACAAAAAATAAATGAAATTAACACACATAGCATCTCTACCATTACAAAGAGATTTACGTGAGGAAAACCCATTCATGCGAAAAGTTTCATGAGAAAACTCAACAACTATCATACTCTCAAAATACATCACAATACACAACCATAAAATAATGTTTCCTTATAGCACATGCAAAGTAAACAAAATATCTACCATTAGATCTATGACCTAGTGATAAATAGTCAATATTTACAGTGCTAAATTATACATAAATGTGGCTTTTGGGAACATTGCCTTTGAACCATTGCTACGGTGTGCATCCCCTAGACCCCATGGAGTGGCATCCCTCTAGGACCTTACAAGGGTGATACTCCTTGTTCTCATTCATCAACAATACCCTTTTATTAGTGTAAGGTTGAGACACCATTTTATTAATAGTATGCTCTATGATGTTGTGTGTTGATGATACTTCTTCTATGATTTTTTTATATTCATTCCTTTATGATTTAGATTGGGTAAGGAATATACAAGTAAATAAAATATCACACATAAATTCATCCAATCATGTTCTATGTTAAATCATAATGGCTAGTAAACAAATGTTGACAATTTTAGTTTCAATTTCAATTTTTTTAAGTTTGAGGTACAAATCTACACTTATGGAAATCATCCAGTTTGAATCTACACCTAAAAGTCTAAAATATGGTGGTGAATGGAAGTTCTATGTATCAAAATTAGTTCTTTGATATTGGTGGTGATTGGGATAGGTTAGGATATGTTCTTTAGTTAAGGGTAAAAGCACAATCAGGTGTCACCTTTTAGGCTAACTTATCAGCACAACTGAATTTTAGTATTTCTAACTAAAAATTAATTCTGGTCAAACATATGGTCTGGCTAGATTCATTCTAGCTAAGTTAGATAAGTGCTTTAACTTTTTCAATTTAAAATATCTATTAAATGCATGTTTTATACCACTTTGGGTCCAATTACCATAAAAATAAGATAATTTTAGAAAAATGGCATTTCAATAACTCCTAATATTTTTAATGATATTTTAAAAAAAATTAAAAAATACCCTTTTTTAGAGATCAGAGTCAAGAATATTCTCATATAGATTTTATAGTGTTTTAATTAGACATAGTTTATTGTAATTAAAAAATATTGCAAGTAGGTATTTTAAAAGTCAAGGAGATGTTGATTCGAAGAAAGAAAAAAATAGTAAATCATATTAAATAAATTTGAAAAACATATGGTGCACTAGAGGAGAGAGTCCTCTTTAAGGATATATATTTCTTTTCTTGATTAGGATAGATTTGTGATGAAAAATATGTTGTGAGATAAAAACTGTCGATTTCAGTGAGTTGGAATTTGAATTGTTATAAAAGAGAAAATATAGGTCACAAACCAATTTCTATTTCTTCATGCACTAGCTATATATGTCATCTATGACATATTTTGAAATTAGGGGAAAAAATATTTATTTACATATAATTTTTTGGTTGGAACTAGACCCCTATTTTTCAGCATTTTTCAGCAACTGAAAAATCATCTTTAAAAATTTAAAAAATATATCAATTCTTAATCAAAAAAATTATTAAAAATATTAATCATAAACTTCATCCATTTTATCACATTTAATTAGTTTACATCATCTTCAAATTCCAATCATAAATGTCATTTTTATACTATTGAAGCTGAACAACTTTGATTTTGTTAGCCTTTTCCTTTGTAAAAGGGTGACACCTTATTGTGCTTTTACCCTTAAATTTCAACATAATAATATGTCACTTGTAGGCTCCTACATAGCAAAAATGACATTTGGGTCAAAAAATGCCCAAAACATAAGGATCAATGAGCACATGTTTGTGATTTTTTCCACTAAATAATGATTATAAGCCACACTCAAGAAAAAAAGTTACCAATTGAGAATGTGATTAGAAAATAAACTCCCCAAGCTTTAGTGTTTAGAACAAACTAATATGAAAACTAGGTAACCTTGTTAAGTGTCAAATTAGGGTACAAATAAATGTACCTACTTAGATGTTGGTCTACTAAGAAAATCACTTTGGTATAAGAGTGTATTACTTAGAGGTGTTGGTCTTTAGCAAAATTATCTAAGAGATACATGTGCATGTGTTATGATGAATATACTTGGTTACAATGTCATAGAAAGTTTTAATATGGTGAAAAAAATGACTACATGAAATAATAGGTATCAAATGCAATGCTAAAATAAGAGTTCAAATAATTACAATAAAATTAAGAATAAAGAAAAATATTGAATAGAAATTCAATTCCAAATGAACTATTATAGATGAATTATTGAATCAAGGTACAAATCCCCTCAACGTGTCTCTTGGGATCTAATGAGTAAAACCATTGTACAATGAAGTTTTATATTCCATCATTATCAATCTTAGCATTCTCCTTGTGATGCAAATTAAATAAATTCACATGAAATGCTAAACTTTAATCAGTTTAGTAATTAAAATGACACCCTTTTTGTTCTCTTTGTTCATTTTCCATTCAAAGACTTTATCTCAACGTTTCTCTTAGATTCCCATTTTGTATAACCTTATAGATAATATGGTTCGTGCTAACAAAGAGTTTTTTCAATGGATGAACCATATGCAAACTCATATTAGCAAGCTAGAAAACATTTGAAGTTTTTGGCTAAACCTATTGAAATTGTGACATCAATGAAAAGCCTCGTGTTACTGCCAAGAAAATAAGTTCACCCATATAAACTTACAACGTATCTATAATATGCACTAAACTAAATTTCATTAGATTTTTTTATCCTTGGTTGGTTGGTTTGGTTTTGAGAGTGCACATGCAACTAATCTGTATTTGGATTGAATGATGGTGATAGATTCCCTCCCTTTTAAAAACATTAAAAAATAATCTCTTTAATAAAGAGAGCAACCAGAAACAATTGTGTTTCCACTACTAATAACCTTTAATTAAGATAAGAATAAATGAATATTTGATAAGATCTATTTTAAAATGATTAGTCATGCAGATCTATTTAAATAGATCTTTTAACAATACTTATACACAAAAGTGAAAAAGAATTACGTTGAGACAAGAATTATGACATTGAAGCATAGTTCATGCATGGTGGTGATATTTTATAGAAAATTCTTATGTATCTATAGTTTTAAATTTATAAATTTATATTTAAAAAATTTATATTTTTATAATAATGTAAATATGTGTTTTCTTCAAGAATAGATCAATTCCATATCTAGAAAATTTCATCACAATGCAAAACAAAATAGTACACAAGAAGGATAGCAACCAAGAAAACTAAATCAAAATTAAGAACAAAAACTTGAAGAGCAAGTCCTTACTCATAGTTGTAAGAATTTCATTTTTGTTAGCTACTTTATTTAACACAAGATCATGTTCTTATTGCTCTTCTTCTTGTTGCTTTTATTTTTTCTTAATTTAATTATGTTTGATTTTTTACATTAACATTTCAGATCACATTCTTTCTTATTAGTACTTGCTGATAGGCTAAGCAAGTACTATTGCATCCGTTTTTATATTTCTTCATTAACTAGTGATTAAATGAACTGTTCTACACCAATGAAAATAAATTCAATTTTATATTTCATTATAAGTTTTTTGAAGTCTTATTACAGGAGTGAACCAATTAAAATTTACCACGTTTTTTATTTACTGTCAGATAATATATATTTATTCTCATCCATAAATTTTGTTCCATTCTACAATCATGTTTATACTATTAATTTTTACAATATATTATAATTTAAATAACAACCTATGATATTATAATATATATTTATTTTTATTCATATTTTTAAAGTTTTTTAATTTTAATTTTTATTATATACTAATTATACATTAACAACTATTTATGTAAAAAAATTATGTGATTTTATTTGCTTATAATTTTTTTTTTCTTTACAAAATATTAATATTTAAATTAAGCTATATTAAATTAATATTTAATATTATTATAATAGTTTTATTTTGAAAAACTTATTAAAATTTAGTTTAAAAGATCAATTTATTTAAATTTATATATTTATAATAGTTTTAATAAAAATTCTTTTATAAAAACTTATTACTTCTATTGTAACTATATAAAACATAATAATTAAAAAATTAATATACTATTATTTCTAGTATAACTTAAAAATTTATTATTTCTACTATTAATATATAAAACATAGTAATTAAAAAATTAATATACTATTATAGTTTCTACTATAATTAAAGGCAAGTACTTAGCCACTACGTGGCACTTGTTTTTCTTCTTCTTGTTAATATGCACCTCATCATGTTCTTGACCTATTATTTTCTACACTTGTTAAGCTTAAAATAAACTGTATAAAGATAGGCTTAAAATCCTTCATATATTATTAAAGTAAATAATACTCAGGTAGAAGTATGATGATCCTCGTATCTAGATATTCTCAAAATAAATCTATGAAGAAGGCTCATGACTTTTTAAACAATGATTATTTAAATAGAAGGAAATTAAGATATTGAAACTCCTTCATATATTATTAAAGTAAATAATACTCAGATAGAAGTATGATGATCCTCGTATCTAGCTATTCCCAAAATAAATCTATGAAGAAGGCTCATGACTTTTTAAAGAATGATTATTTTAAATAGAAGGAAATTAAGATATTGAAACTTTCATAATTGCTTATGAATCCTAGTGCTAGTTAAAAGGACCAAATAACCAATATACCAAATATATAGTCAAAATTTAGTAACAATTTATCTCTCCTTTCTAGGCATACTCTCCAAATAGGCAAAGTATACCCAATAAATGAGGATATTTTTCCAATAAATTAATCTCATAAAAAATTATATTAGTGGTTATAATCCCTATCATAAGTTTATACATTTTGAATCACATGCTTATCCAAATGTTACAAATTTTTGGTTTATAGCATTTACTAAGTTTTAATCAAACATTCAAATAAATGTTTAAAAAAATTCAATTATCATTTTATTTAGAATTGATAAACTTATTCACTAAATTAATCACATAAAAATTATAAATAAACCATTTTGATAGTTATAACTCATATAATAATTTTATACATTTTATTTCACATGCTTATCCAAATGTTCCAAATGTCTAATTTAGAGCCTTCACTAATTTTTAATTTAACATTCCAAATAAATGATTAAAACATAAATTTTCATTTTTGTTTAGAATTGATAAACAAGAAGAATTTAGGGAGGTGGGATGGATCAAACTCAACTTTAATGGTGATAACCCTATTTCTATATGCCATCAATATAAGCCTTGGATTAAAATTTTCACCAATATAAAACTAAGAATCTAGAATATATGTATTCAAAACTATTTTATCTGAAAGCTGAAACCTAATCTTGAAAACAATTATTTATTCATAGGCTCTGTAATCTCCCATCACAGATAAAAGTCCATTGAGAGCATTCATGCTATTCTAACAGCGTTTAAAACAGATACAAGATTGTTGCAAGTTTGGAGTAAATATGCAGTTCCCAAAATCAGCATGATCAGAAGATTTGCAGGTATTGTTACAGCTATCATTAAATTTATTGCAATACCCTTTATATGCACCGCTCCAATATCCACAATACCCGGGATAGTAGTCATATACCATCGACTCATCTGTAATTACCAACAAATTCCAAATCAGTCTGTAATCTATATTGTATTGTATTTCAGAAAATAAATAAAGAAGAAGAATGCATTTCACCAGAAGCAAATGCAGAAGAGGCCACCAACAATAATAAGAAGAGCACGTATGCCATTTTATCTATTCTGTGAGAAACAAGCTTAATCAGGCTACTATGTATAGTTGAAGCGGGAAATTTATTTATTTATTTATTTATGGTATCAGTTTCTACTAATAAACTCCAAAATGATTGCTTTAATCGCTCGTCAATAGCGATGTAAAACTTATTACAGTAAATTAATGGCCTTTCACATAGCTGCAACGGTTCCTGCAAGGCTTGGATGATGACTATCTAATAATTGATATATAAAACAATAATACTCTTATTTTTTAAGTAGTTAGTTTGGTATATACGAACATAGTTCTAATTATTTAACATAAATCTAAATGCTTTTAGATTTAAATATCTTAGAGCAATATTTAAATCCTTAGTATTGGAAAACTAGTAAATGACAAGAAAAATGTGAGGATGATTCATTGTAGATAGTAAAATTAAATCATTTAGAAGAAGAAAACTACAAGTAAAACTCAAAGGAAAAAAAAATACAACCTTCTAAAATCAATGAAGGCACCAATACTAATCCTATACACCTCTACTTGCAAGTCACTAGTACATGTAGAGGCACTATGTTGGTCACATATGTAGTACCCCTTCTTCTACCATTGGTCGTAATTATTCTAGCCAATAACAAGCTAGCAACCTTTATGGAGAAAATCAACGTTTCCATTATTTGCAAAGGAATGGTTGCAAAATTGTCACGTGTTTTTCTTTCCTTGTGAAACATATAGGTGGTGAGTTCCCATGTTTTATGGGAAGCTTGTTGGGTGTTTATAGGTGTCTTAAACCTAGGTATTTGATAGTAGTGGTCTGTTTATATGCCTGCTAGGAATCTTCATGTCTGTTTATTATGGAGATTGGTTGACATCTTGTGTGCATTAGTGAGTGTATGGTTAATGAAGGGGTGAGCATATGTAAGTGTAATCATAGTGTAGGCCAACATCTTGACAAAATTCTTCAAAAAAAAATTGAACCATCATCAATCAAGTATTCGGGGGATAGACAATGGTAGGTTGAAATTCCTAATTTGATCTATTGTTAACCTTATTAGGTCTCTTTTCTGCACTTCTCTTTCATCTTTATAATGCTCCCAATTATAGTCTTCTAGGTGTTCTCGATGTTCATATAGACTCTCTCCATAACAATAGGTTTTAACAAAACCTTTGTTATCATAATGTATTCTAAGGAACCACAACTAGAAGTGAAACTTTGCCAAGATGTTTTTCACATTTCTAACAACAACTCTTACATGAAAATTGTGCAAGAGAGATGGGAAAGGAGTATCCTTTCTTTTTCATCTCAATATATTTCACTTTAACCTTTTCAATCAAACAAACAATTTCTAGAAACACAAAATAATTTGAGACAAATTTGGGCAATTTCAATGGGGTGCTTACATAACCCCTAATTATAAGATAAAGGAGCTATTAAATTAGATAAAATGGTTGTCGTATTGTCTTATCATGGCGACATCTTCTAGAGAAATCATCTATTTAGGATATCCCTCTATCTTCTTTACCATAATCTAGAGTAAATCATCATTAACAAAATGGTAATCTTCCATTCCATTAGTTTTTAGAGTTAGAGGAACTATTCATACATAGGTATATCACTAGGCAACAAATCTAAGGTTTACAAACTAGACCACATTCTATCTGCACTAGCAAGAATGTAAATCAATAAAGAGAACATGTGAAAGGAACCCATTTGTTTGTAAACATCGAGTTGGTCTTGTAAATAGGCATATCCCTGTATCTTTTTTACCATAATCTAGAGGAAATCATCATTAACATAGTGGTAATTTTCTATTCCATTAGTTTTTTGGAGTTAGGGGAAGTATTCGTATATAGGTATATCACTAGGTGACAAATTAAGGATTTGCAAACCAGACCACACTCTCTCTGCACTAGAAAGAATGTAAATCAATAAAGAGTATATGTGAAAAGAACCCATTTGTTTGCAAACATTGAGTTGGTCTTGCAAATGTTCAATTATAAGTTCATCCCAGTCTATGTATTTATTTTAATCACACATAATTAATATAAGTTGACACATCCAGAAATAAAATTCTTTAAAATCTTCACTGCCAATGACTTTGTGTAACAGGGTAGCAACGATAGCAATTTCCCCTTTGAAATTTTTTCTTTTCAAGATTGAAGATAGTTGAGATTTCCCTTTCTTTTCATTTTTCAACCACATCTTGGCAATAGATTTTGAAAGCCGATCCTTCTGTAAAATTTCTAACCACTCTCTATTGATACATTCTCAAATTTCTTCCTTTTAGGTAACTAGAGTGTTTGGGAAATAGTTTTGGGCTCAATCTTTGCAATGACATAATTGTTGAAGGCTTAGATTTCATGAGATTGATGGTCATAATGGTTCACAAAAGATAACACTAGGTCACAACAAGGAACAACAATTGAAAAACCTCCAACATTAACAAACCTACTCTCAACAATTTTGTTCATTATGAATGAAATAGATTTTATTTGCATTATTCTAATAATATCACTAAGAGTCACATAACGAAGCTCAGTATCTTTTATGCCCTTTAGATCATCATGTATAGTACACAACATTTCTAGGATTACAAAAAAGCATTCTAAATTTTACCAAGTAACAAATAAGAAAACTAATAATTCTATTTGATATCAATTATATTAATGGGTGGTCCCACAATAGTGCGTCCCAATTTTTTAGACATGCTGATTTTTTCTGAAATAACACATTTTTAATAAAATATGATGATTTAAGCCTTGAGAGGTTCCATTTGAAGTAATTAATTACAAATGGTTAGCTCAAAGCCTCTTAGATTAAAAAAACATTAATATAACATCTATACTCCTCATTCATACCTACAATGGAGTCTCTTTCGCACCTATTAAATTACTGACAAAAAATCACTTCAGCTTTATGTTTTGGCAGATCAAATAAACCCATTTGAAAAACCTATCTATATAGTATGATGCTATTCGAAACAAGATTTATAATGAATATAATTTTAATACATATTGAGTTCGTTATCACTTTTAAATATTACTTTAACTAAACATAGGTTGTTTGGTCATTCAACAACTTGTCTCTTCAAGACTTCAGAAAAAATAGTAAATTACATCTTGCAGATCTAGGTCCTATATTGGATCAAATGGAACAATTTAGCCTGAGACTTAATCCAAAAAAATGTGCATGCGGTGTTACATCAGGCAAACTATTGGGTTACATCATATCGGGAAAAGGCATAAAAGTAGATCCTGAGAAAGTTCAAGCCATCATGGAAATGCCTCCGCCCAGTCAAATGAGAGGACTCCAAGATTGGTTACAGTCTATTTGGCTCTTCATTGCACAACTAGCAGACAAGTCACAACCATTCACCAAGATCTTACATAAAGGTGTGACTTATGAATGGAATGAAGACTATGACAAAGGGCTCAAATAGATCAAGCAATATCTTTCTATTCCACCAATACTGATGCCTCCTATTCATGGGAATCTGCTTATTCTCTATATCTCTGCTACAGACACATCACTGGGTGTCTTACTAGCTCAAGAAGATCAGAACAACAAAGAAAGAGCTATTTATTACATCAGTAGAACTCTGGTCTCTTATGAAACAAACTAATCTGTCATTGAGAAAGCTTCTCTAGCGGTGGTATTTTCTTCACAGAAACTATGGCACTACATGCTTTCTCACACTACACGTCTCATTGCTAAGATTGATCCATTAAAATACATACTCAGCAAAGCTGCCCTTACAGGTAGCTTGGCAAAATGGGTCATGATACTCAGTGAGTTTGACATTGAGTATGTAGAAAGAAAGGCCATCAATAGATAAGTGATCATAGATCAATTGGCAGAGGCACCACTCACAGATCATCAACCGTTGAACATTGAGTTTCCAAATGAGTCCATAATGCTTCTCACACATCAAACATAGACTATGTTCTTCGATGGATCATTTACCCAGCAGGGGTCAGGCGCCAGGATATTGTTCATTGCGCCACAAAGTTACTCTTTACCCAAGGCATATAAGATTTTGTTTCCTTGTACGAATAACATCACTGAGTACGAAGCATTGATCAATGACATGAAGATAGTTATTGCATGGCGAGTAGATGAACTAAGTCTTTAGAGACTCACAGTTGATCATCAATCAGGTCAACAAAATTTATCAGACAAAGGATGACAAACTGGTACCTTACAAATAGATGGTCGATGACCTAAGGAAGTACTTTGCACATGTCACTTTCTAGTAGATTCTAAGGGCAGACAACAAAGCAGCTGATGCCATGGCTACTATTGCTTCTATGTTACAAATGCTAGAAAATGACTTTTGACATGAATTCCTGGTGGAGACGTTATGCTACGCAGCCTATGACACTCCTGAATCTAGGATGATCTGTTCAGTTATTGGACATGACTCATCCTGCTACCATCATATCTACTCCTACCTTCGTGACCAAATCATTCTAGACACTTACACCCGGAATGAGAAACATCACCTAATCCGCAGTGCTTCATGGTACGTTATCATAGCTAATGACTTGTATAGGTGAGGTCTAGATGGTACCCTCCTTACACTAATACATTTGGGGGCATTTTATGACGGCTATGTGTCGCAATTGTGACGGCTATGTGTCGCAATAGCAACACCCATAGACGTCGCTATTTTTTAGTCGCAAATTGCGACGTCTATGGGTAGCCATCGCAATTGCGGCGCCCTCCCGTCGCAATGTCGCTAAGATTTGTTTGCGGCATGGGCGTCGCCCCCCCGTCGCATGGCTTCGGAGGGCCGTCACAATTGCGACGAGCCTCCCAAGCAATTGGGACGGGCGCCTGCATCGCATTACGACAGGCTCCCGTTGCAATTGCGATGCCCGTGGGTGGATTAAAAAAAATAAATTATTTAATACATTGCTAATGAACCAAATTAATGCTTTTTTCTTTCAACAAATGAGGACAGCCACTGTAAAGACAACATGATAATGTACACTCACTATAAGGATAGTCACAAATGAGGACATCTCACAGTGACTGTCCCTTGTGTAATTGCCACTTGAATGTATTGCTATTCAGCCACATTAATGCTTTTCTTCTTCAACAAATGAGGATAGTCACTGTAAAGACAACATGATAATGTACACTCACAGTGAGTGTACATTATCATGTTGTCTTTACAGTGACTATCCTCATTTGTTGAAGAAGAAAAGCATTAATGTGGCTGAATAGCAATACATTCAAGTGGGAATTACACTAGGGACAGTCACTGTGAGATGTCCTCATTTGTGACTGTCCTTACAGTGAGTGTACATTATCATGTTGTCTTTAAAGTGTCAATATATGCATTATTACTTAAACTGAAGAGTACTCTAAATAATATGTCATTGTGGAGTTCTGATTGCTTCCAATTTGATATACGCTTGTTCTACTTATGTATCCAGCATCATGTAAGAAAAGTTGATGCTTTTAAAATAGATTCATTTAGCCATGAAATGCCTGTGCATGTTACATACAAGATTCCAAGGCCCAAAACTGATTACTCATTATAATTCATGTACAGAATGATAATCAACCACAACGAGGCATGCATAGGCGCTGCTTAGATTTTGAGGCATCAGAAGCTCGTAGAAGAAACTTGACCAATGGCTCATGGAATGCAACAAACTTATTGCCTAAAACAGGAGCATTGGTAACCACAGATGATGGTTCTGAAAAGAACACTTCACCATCAATGTCACGTGAGGGAACTGCAATTTCTGATGGCAAGCAACTTGTAGTATATAAGAGAGATGCAGGTACAGATGCTGGGAGAAGTTCCCAATCTTTATCTGTTGGACAGTTTTCATCTGCAAAATAGATTATAAAAACATGAAAATATATCAGAGATGTTTGATATTGATACAAAACAACACAGATTCATTTCTTCGTACACCTGTATATCATAAAAATCCTTGCACACTTCGAAAAATTGTATTGCCTTTTACTTACTCAAAAGTAATTTACATAAAGTAGTCATTTGATTAACATGGATCCTAATATTCACAAGTACATGGTCATGTGCTCCATCGTAGCATCTTATAGATTTAGATCTGTTCTCTGAAATAATTCAATGTTTTGTTTACAATCCACAAAAGAAATATTTTCCCTCGTCTACTTAATCCTAAACAAAAGGCCATATAGCAATATAGATAGAACTATATAATAGAAACCATAAACAATGGTAACCTTAGCAGCAGCAAGAAATTGTTGCAAAAACTTTACCTTATCATACCCAGATTGTTGCTTTGCCTGGCGGAGGGAAATTTGATCAGTAAAATTGACACAGAGTATGCTGTCTCCATTGTCATGCTGGATAACAAAACACCAACTTTAATGGGCATGTACTATCCCTTGTGTAATTGCCACTTGAATGCATTGCTATTGAACCACATTAATGCTTTTTTCCTTCAACAAATGAGGACAGTCACTGTAAAGACAACATGATAATGTACACTCACTGTAAGGATAGTCACAAATGAGGAAATCTCAGAGTGATTATCCCTTGTGTAATTGCCGCTTGAATACATTGCTATTGAACCACATTAATGCTTTTTTCCTTCAACAAATGAGGACAGTCACTGTAAAGACAACATGATAATGTACACTCACTGTAAGGATAGTCACAAATGAGGAAATCTCAAAGTGACTATCCCTTGTGTAATTGCCGCTTGAATACATTGCTAATGAACCACATTAATGCTTTTTTCCTTCAACAAATGAGGACAGTCACTATAAAGACAACATGATAATGTACACTCACTGTAAGGATAGTCACAAATGAGGACATCTCACAGTGACTGTCCCTTGTGTAATTGCCACTTGAATGTATTGCTATTCAGCCACATTAATGCTTTTCTTCTTCAACAAATGAGGATAGTCACTCTAAAGACAACATGATAATGTACACGGGCTGTAAGTGTACATTATCATGTTGTCTTTACAGTGATTGTCCTCCTTCAAGTGGCAATTACACAAGGGACAGTCACTGTAAAGGCAACATGATAATGTAGAGAAACGTTGTCATTTGTATTTTCAACAGTGCCGAGAGAGATTCCCTCCGCGAAATCACAGCTACAATTTCTGAGTACGTTGGGTTTATTTTTCTTTTATCATTATTATGTAATCTGGTATTCAGCTGTTACAGAGCTAAAATACCCAGAAATGAGGACATATCTGTGTTGAATTTATTGTTAGCGGCTTTGGTTATTTAGAAGTTTAATTTTATTTGTTCATCTTTCAAGCACAAACGTTTTGTGGACCGTAACATCTTCATTGTTTCGGGTATGCAATGAAACACCCCTAACTTGCAACTACCTTCACGATGCTTGTGTACATTATCATGTTGTCTTTACAGTGACTGTCCTCATTCAAGTGGCAATTACACAAGGGACAGTCACTATGAGATGTCCTCATTTGTGACAAGGACAGTCACACATGAGGACATCTCACAGTGACTGTCCCTTGTGTAATTGTCACTTGAATGTATTGCTATTCAACCACATTTATGGGCCCGTTTGGACCACAGCACACAGTAGCATCTACAGAGAAGAATATCCCAGGTGTAACAAGTTGTAAGAATATGCCAACAGTTCTAAGAAGTTCCCTAGCACATAGTAGCATCTACAGAGAAGAATATACAACATGAGGGAAGCCACTGTAAAGACAACATGATAATGTACACTCATTGTATGTGTACATTATCATGTTGTCTTTACAGTGACTGTCCTCATTCAAGTGGAAATTACACAAGGGACAGTCACTGTGAGATGTCCTCATTTGTGACAAGGACAGTCACACATGAGGACATCTCACAGTGACTGTCCCTTGTGTAATTGCCACTTGAATGTATTGCTATTCAACCACATTTATGGGCCCGTTTGGACCGCGGCACATAGTAGCATCTACAGAGAAGAATATCCCAGGTGTAACAAGTTGTAAGAATATACCAACAGTTCTAAGAAGTTCCCTAGCACATAGTAGCATCTACAGAGAAGAATATGGGTCAACGAGGTTGACTTCAAAGCCATGCAATCTAATGGTAATAGTAATATCATAATTTGACATACTATCAGAAATACTTCCTAAATAGACTATTCAATCTTATAAGAGATGGATTCATGAGAACTATTATTTATGAAATATGAGTCAATGACTTTAATTAAAAAAATTACACAATCTAATTCTTGTAAAAATATCAAAATTTGACACATTGAAAATACCTTCCAAAAGTATCGTTAATTGATTAATATGAATCACTACTCATGAATTATAATTTTATAAACCTAATCTAAAAACTACACAATAAAAATCTTAATAGCAATATTGTAAGAAACTATTCCCAAAAGCAAGCCTAACAAAATTTGATGAAAATAATTTTTGTTTCACTCAACTTTGACATTCACAACTTCCTCTTTTATTATAATAAGAAAAAAAATGTCTTTTTAGATATACCTCATGAACCATACTCGAATAATCTATCATTTTTCTTCTCAAAAACATATTTGCAGAGCCTGCTTCTTTTACTTGTTTGTACTTTTATCTCTCTGATGGAAAGGGTTCCTTCAGGACACATTTTTCCAAGTTCACTGCTTGAGATATTTGAGGAGGGTTCCCCTGCTTGAGTATCCATCCAACCCATATTCGAGTAGTTCTACAATTGCACAGTCTAAATTAATAATACTGCCAATTGAATGACGAATGATGATACATAGAATTGATATAAACTAATCCTAAAAACACTAAAACATTATTAATATATTTATATTTCATAAATAAAATTGATATAAAAGATCTGGAAAGATACATTAAAAAATAGAAAAACAGTAATTTATAATAGAAGGAAACTTAAATTGCTATTTAAAAAAAAAACAAGAGTCTTAAATCTTATCATTTTGTTTCATTATCATCCATAAGTACACACCTCTAGCATAATAATTATATTTTACCACCCATAAAATGAAAAAAAGATTTTCACAAGAGAAATTGAAGCTAGATTATAAAAATGAACCATCTTATTGGAAACTGGAACTGTTATCATACCCAAAAGGACTACAAAATTTCACCTTATCATACCCAGATTGTTGCTTTGCCTGGCGGAGGGAAATTTGATTAGTAAAATTGACACAGAGTATGTTGTCTCCATTGTCATGCTGGATAACAAAACACCAACTTTAATGGGCATGTACTGTCCCTTGTGTAATTGCCACTTGAATGCATTGCTATTTGATGCAAGGGCATCCCTAATGCAAGCCAAAGACACCATGATTGAAGGAAGTTGCCATGAAGCCAAGGAGTCAAATCCTATCAATTGGAACATAAGATTTTCACCTTGGAGCTTTGAAGGATTGACTGGTGAAAGGTCCTTTTGATTGACAAATCAGAGTCTTTTTGAATGACAAATCAGAGTCTTTTTGAATGACAATAAATTAGAATAGGAGTTTTAGATGTTTTCTTGGTTTGTAATAAATATTAAGGATTGATTTTATCTCCTTATAAACATCCACTTGTTGGACACAAGACCCCTTGGTGACTTATAAACCTTGGGCATCTTTTGAGTCCTTGGATGAAATGAGCATAGTAAGTTTTTATTAGGTGTCTTTTAGATGTTGTTAAGAAGTTTGAAGGTCCAAAATAACTTTAATAAGGTTCCTAAAGTTTCACAACACATTTTTAACCTTCTCGGCAAAGTTGTTTGCAAAGTTGTAATGCAACTTTAAAAGTTGCTTAGCAAAGTTGACATTTGTTGGATAAACTGTTCTAACCACCTAGATGGTTGAACCAACATTTGGAGAGCCTATTTTAGGCTTCAAATGGTCGAAGACAGATAGAGAACCAGTATTGTAATCATTTTGCTTTCATAAAAAATAAAAATAACCCTGTTTTAGTGCATTTCTGGTGAAAAATGAACTCTGTACGGCTGTACGGATGGTGGTTGGATGATAAAATTTGCCTGGAAGTTGTAATAGTGACATCTGATGCTTTGGAAGTTGGTTTGATTGATTCTCTTTGTTTTATATCTAAGTTATTTCAAATTTTCTGTGCATTGTTTACAAACCCTCATTTTCAAGGTTTGACTGATGTAAAGACCTTAACTCATGTTTCAACCATTGGAATTCCTTCTTCCTTGGTGGAATGAGAGTTAAGGATGTATATTTGTATATTCTAAAAGCCCTGAGGCAGGGGGTTGCATCTGCATTTGTTGAGAGCGAGCCCTAGATCAAAAACTACCATGTTTTTGGTTGGGAAGATGGTAATCAAAATAAAATCAGAAGCTTGCATCGTATTGAGGACTTGAAAACTTGTGCATTCTTGTTTATCTGGATCAAGAGAACACTCCAAAACTCTGATCTTGGTTTCATACACCCATTTTCAATGCTTTGTTTTGGAACCCACACCTAAAAGCATGCATTAGGTCTGCGGACTCAATGAAGACATTGATATGCTGGAGTGGAGTCAGGGTCTGGGATGAGTTGGTGGTCTGTTAGAAATCCAAAAAGGGTACTCAGAAAACATATAAATTCTTAGAGTCCTTTGGCAAGTTGCAGAGTTATGGCTGCAGAGCAGGTTTGGGAGACCTACTAGGGTCACTAGGTCAGTTTATTATTTTGATGTCTTGGGTTGTTTAGATCACAACCAATGCATGATTCTTGTTATTTAGATGATATCTAAGGGGTTTCTAAGTTTTTTTGCAGGAAGTAAGATCTAGAACCTTAAAAGTCTCTTTTGATAGAAAATCAGGGAACTTGTCCCTAAAAGGAAATTTGTTATTGAATGGGATTGAGTCCATAAGTTGTTGTGTGATCCTTGAAACCTTCAAATTCATTACTTTGCAGAGTTTAAACATTAACCTATAGAAATCAGAGCCTAATTGATTGGTTGATTCATTTTGGTGTCTTGAAGTGGGTTGGGACATAGATCCAAGTTTCTTGCTGACTACTCTGCATCACTATTGAACCACATTAATGCTTTTTTCCTTCAACAAATGAGGACAGTCACTGTAAAGACAACATGATAATGTACACTCACTGTAAGGATAGTCACAAATGAGGAAATCTCAGAGTGATTATCCCTTGTGTAATTGCCGCTTGAATACATTGCTATTGAACCACATTAATGTTTTTTTCCTTCAAGTGGCAATTACACAAGGGACAGTCACTGTGAGATGTCCTCATTTGTGACAAGGACAGTCACACATGAGGACATCTCACAGTGACTGTCCCTTGTGTAATTGCCACTTGAATGTATTGCTATGTATATCCTTCTCTGTAGATGCTACTACGTGCTAGGGAACTTCTTAGAACTGTTGGTATATTCTTACAACTTGTTACACCTGGGATATTCTTCTCTGTAGATGCTACTGTGTGTCGTGGTCCAAACGGGCCCATAAATGTGGTTGAATAGCAATACATTCAAGTGGCAATTACACAAGGGACAGTCACTGTGAGATGTCCTCATGTGTGACTGTCCTTGTCACAAATGAGGACATCTCACAGTGACTGTCCCTTGTGTAATTGCCACTTGAATGAGGAACAAGGAGGAAGTGATACAATAATAGGGGGGTGATCATTTTAAAATGTGTTGGACACAGATATGTCCTCATTTCTGGGTATTTTAGCTCTCTAACAGCTGAATACCAGATTAAATAATAATGACAAAAGAAAAATAAACCCAACGTACTCAGAAATTGTAGCTGTGATTTTGCGGAGGCAATCTCTCTCGGCGCTGTTGAAAACATAAATGACAACCCACTTGATTTCGCGGAGGGAATCTCTCTCGGTGCTGTTCAAAACACAAATGACAACCCGCTTTGTTCAAAACACAAATGATAACCCGCTTGATTTCACGGAGGGAATCTCTCTCGGCGCTGTTGAAAACACAAATGACAACGTTCCTTTTTTTTTTTGCACTTATATCCCGACCAACATAAGGTCCATTTTTAATACAACATGATAATGTACACTTACAGTGAGTGTACATTATCATGTTGTCCTTAGAGTGACTATCCTCATTTGTTGAAGAAGAAAAGCATTAATGTGGCTGAATAGCAATACATTCAAGTGGCAATTACACAAGGGACAGTCACTATGAGATGTCCTCATTTGTGACTGTCCTTACAGTGAGTGTACATTATCATGGTGTCTTTAGAGTGACTGTCCTCATTTGTTGAAGAAGAAAAGCATTAATGTGGTTCAATAGCAATACATTCAAGTGGCAATTACACAAGGGACAATCACTGTGAGATGTCCTCATGTGTGACTGTCCTTGTCACAAATGAGGACATCTCACAATGACTGTCCCTTGTGTAATTCAAGTGGCAATTACACAAGGGACAGTCACTGTGAGATGTCCTCATTTTTGACTGTCCTTACAATGAGTGTACATTATCATGTTGTCTTTAGAGTGACTGTCCTCATTTGTTGAAGAAGAAAAGCATTAATGTGGTTCAATAGCAATACATTCAAGTGGCAATTACACAAGGGACAATGTCATGAGCCATGACATATTGAACTTAGTATAATAATAAAATGATTAGATGATATATAATAATCTATTATTAACGGTATATAACAATAATATATAATTATTATCAAAAGATAATAATAATATATAGTTAGCATAATAAGTAATATGTTAATTAAATAATATTAAAATATTAATAAATAATATAATTATGATTATAATTATAATATAAATTAATAATAAATAATTATTAATAAATTATATATATTATATTATAATAATATATTAAGTAATAATATTAAATCAATTATTGATATAATAATTTTAATATATAAATAATATTAATAAACCTCTCAATATAAAATAATATGTTATCACTATAATAATATTTATTATAATATTATTAATATTACTAACATCATTAATTATAATATTTAATAATAACAATAACATTAATAATAATAATAATAATAATAACGTTTAAAGCAATATCGAATATCTGTAATCGATATACATCTACATTAAACATCTGCATTATCTATCATGATGAGGAATGAAGAAGTGATACAACAATCACTAGTCATTACACATCGATACCATGAGAGGATGATTAATGAACCAAATACTATGAAGTCAAGATCAACATGATATGAATAAGGGATAGGTCGCTATGTGTTTCAGAAGATGTATTGATAAGCAAGAAGGATAACCATTCATATATTATAAATAATCATTAATTGCACAAGTTTAGACAATGACATATCCGATAAAGCAATATCAAACATGAAGACCCGCTAGCAAATATGCACCATCACTTCCTATGTTATCATGACAATAACATAAACTAGATTGAATTCTACTATCTATATCAATAGACACCACATAGGAGGATATCGACTAAAGGATTGAAAGATTATCGATTGTCTGAGATAAACCACATCTTGTAGAAACACAAAAGCATCAGTGATTATATCACAAGCTATTGATGAATGAGGCATCAGTCATGGATAATAAGTACAATGTATCCTTAAGTATTAACAAGAATGGAAGTCAATTTGAAGATCAAACTCCATTACCAGCAATCAACCAATAAATGGACAATTATCAGAAAATGATATCGACTTATATCAGAGTAGAAAGATTGGATATAATCATAACAATATGGGATAAGGCAAGAGTTAATATCGATTGACTAAATACTAATGATAGTTAGACCAAACTAATACAAACACAATGGATGTTAACTACTGGTTGCACTACCAATTAGGGAAGATTACCTTCATAAAAAGATTTGATATTGAGTCAATCTGGGAGTTATCTATGATCAAAAAATAATGAAAGAATATTATGTGAACTGTCGGATTATGGAAAGGTGTGATTAACAAAGGGACATGGAGGAAGAAACAAGACACGTCTCATTCATAGCATCTCTTCATTTGTTAAAGACAATATAAGAATGCATTCTCGTCAGTCACTCAAGGCATCATTAGAACTTTATTTACTTATCCATATTTGGATATACTCAATAGAGCATCTGCCTTTGGCAGTTTGGTTTCAAGTTTATCATTGCAGATCAGAGACAACACCATGATTGCACAGATAGAAAGGATAGTCAGAAACAACATCAATATTTGAAGTTGCAAGCATATAATTCAGAATCTAAAATAGCAACATATCACTCATAGCGATATTACACATTTGCATAATTACATCATCATATCAGACACAACAAATACATTGCTGTAAGCAATACTTATTGATTGTATATCGATATTGTTTATATCAGACATAGCATCATTATACTATCACTATAAGTGATAGGAAACATCATATTCATAGCATATTTCATATCATTATATCCGACAATGCTATTAAACATATTGGTATCAATATCATCTTGCACACATATTGTGATTGAATCTGAAATAGCGGTTGATATCTTAAGTAACCTCCATTACTTAGTTTAATTGTAAGTATCTGATAGAGTAAGTCTGAGAAGTGGAGTAATTGTTCCTGTTTTCCAAGTTAGCCAAAAAGGGGACATTACAGACAATCACTGTGAGATGTCCTCATGTGTGACTGTCCTTGTCACAAATGAGGACATCTCACAATGACTGTCCCTTATGTAATTCAAGCGGCAATTACACAAGGGACAGTCACTGTGAGATGTCCTCATTTGTGACTATCCTTACAGTGAGTGTACATTATCATGTTGTCTTTAGAGTGACTGTCCTCATTTGTTGAAGAAGAAAAGCATTAATGTGGTTCAATAGCAATACATTCAAGTGACAATTACACAAGGGACAATCACTGTGAGATGTCCTCATGTGTGACTATCCTTGTCACAAATGAGGACATCTCACAATGACTGTCCCTTATGTAATTCAAGCAAAAATTACACAAGGGACAGTCACTGTGAGATGTCCTCATTTGTGACTGTCCTTACAGTGAGTGTACATTATCATGTTGTCTTTAGAGTGACTGTCCTCATTTGTTGAAGAAGAAAAGCATTAATGTGGTTCAATAGCAATACATTCAAGTGGCAATTACACAAGGGACAATCACTGTGAGATGTCCTCATGTGTGACTGTCCTTGTCACAAATGAGGACATCTCACAATGACTGTCCCTTGTGTAATTCAAGCAGCAATTACACAAGGGACAGTCACTGTGAGATGTCCTCATTTGTGACTATCCTTACAGTGAGTGTACATTATCATGTTGTCTTTAGAGTGACTGTCCTCATTTGTTGAAGAAGAAAAGCATTAATGTTGTTCAATAGCATTACATTCAAGCGGCAATTACACAAGGGACAGTCACTGTGAGATGTCCTCATTTGTGACTGTCCTTACAGTGAGTGTACATTATCATGTTGTCTTTAGAGTGACTATCCTCATTTGTTGAAGAAGAAAAGCATTAATGTGGTTCAATAGCAATACATTCAAGTGGAAATTACACAAGGGACAATCGATCACTGTGAGATGTCCTCATGTGTGACCTTTGTGAAGGCAAGTGCCAATTTGTACCCAAGTTACCAATATTGTGGCAAAAGTGGGAATGAAGCATTTAGGGGTCAAATTGGGCAAAGAAGTGTAGAAGTGGCCTATGTGAGGTCTAAATAGCCTAACTAAGTCATGGTTAGGGTCTTATGGTGTTTGAACAATAAGTTTTGAACCAAAATCCCAAAGGTTGTAACAAGTTGTCAATGTTGTCATTCACAACATTGACAACATTTGTGCAAGGGAGCATTTTCGAGTAAGATGGTTATGTAACTATATGAAACCATTGAATTAGGCATCAGATCAACTATAAGAGGCCTCCATTGATCTGTGCAAAAGGTTGGGGGGAAAACATTTGGAATTAAGAAGATTTGTAGAGTAACACGGTTTTAGTGAATTCTTGAGTTTTTTTGTTTCTTTGTTTTCAGTTGATTAATGGATTAGATAGCTCACAGTGTCTATTGGAAAAGTTAGTACAAGTTGTTTTTTTATTCTATGTTGTGTTTTTTTTGAGTTTTGAAGCATTCCAACTAGTTTGTTAATTCTTTTGTTAAGTACCCTATCATTGGTTTGAACCAGGCAGGTTGAACAAATGGAGTCTTAGCTCATCATTCCATTGTCAATTTTGTACGGGCTCTTGGAATGGGTGAGGAGACTCCATGTACTATATGTTTGGAAGGAGGGGCCCTGGGAAGCTCATTTTCTATGTTTGCAATGATGTCCTAGGTGAGTCAGTTGAGCACAGTTAGGGATGACAAATCATTACAAGAAGATTACAACAAGTTGAATGCATTGGTTGCTTCAACTAAAATCTCATGGAGAGGTAGACACACATCTAAAGAAGCCCCAAGTCAAATTAGAAGATTGGGTGAGTTTCTTTGGCTGCTAAGAAAACAAACTCTTAGTCAGACTGTCCAAGTTGTGTCAAAATACTTGTTTTCAGGCATGGCTGTAGCAATTGGTGTACAAAAAATCTAGGAGGAGAAGACCTTAGATATCTTGGAGTTCTCAATAAAGGGCATCTGAATCCTAAGCCCTTTAGGTGGCTTAATATAAACAAAAAGGCTTGACAAAGGCCTAATTGCTAGCAGCCTATTTTTGGGTGCAATTGGCATGATTTGATGAACCGGATTGAAGTACTGATGAAAAGTATAGGTGAAGGAGTAATATTGAAACCAATAGAGGTCCTAGTGGCCAGCCTCTCCATGGAGTAAAGTTCTAGTTGAATGTGTTTCAATTTGTGAAGACAAGACTAGGAGTGTCCTAGTAGCTAGATTGGTATTGAGCAGAGTTCGTTGTATTTCTTGTTGGTGTGCACTAGTTGAAGGAGTGGGATCTTGGGTAGAGATACCTAAAGAGTGTAGGGATAGTTAAGTACCCTATCAAGTCAAAACATTGGCCTAAAGAGACCCTAGTGAAGGATAGGGAGTGAGCAAGACAAAGTGTTACATCAATTAACAAGATCATTTTTTGGTAATTGTGTACATTATCATGTTGTCTTTACAGTGACTGTCCTCATTTGTTGAAGAAGAAAAGCATTAATGTGGTTCAATAGCAATACATTCAAGTGGAAATTACACAAGGGAATATCACTATGAGATGTCCTAAGTGTGACTGTCCTTGTCACAAATGAGGACATCTCACAGTGACTGTCCCTTGTGTAATTGCCACTTGAATGAGGACAGTCACTGTAAAGACAACATGATAATGTACACAAGTACCGTGAAGGTAGTCGCAAGTTAGGGTTGTTTCATTGCATACCCGAAACAATGAAGAAATTACAGTCCACAAAATGTTTGTGCTTGAAAGATGAACAAATAAAATTAAACTTCTAAATAACCAAAGCCGCTAACAATAAATTCAACACAGATATGTCCTCATTTCTGGGTATTTTAGCTCTCTAACAGCTGAATACCAGATTACATAATAATGACAAAAGAAAAATAAACCCAACCTACTCAGAAATTGTAGCTGTGATTTCACGGAGGGAATCTCTCTCGGCGCTGTTGAAAACACAAATGACAACGTTCTTGTTTTTTTTGCCCTTATATCCCGATGTGATTTCGCGGAGGGTTACGGTGCTGTTGAAAACACAAATGACAACGTTCCTTTTTTTTTTTGCCCTTATATCCCGACAACATCGCAATTGCAAGTTAGGGATGTTTCACTGCATACCCGAAACAATGAAGACGTTACGGTCCACAAAATGTTTGTGCTTGAAAGATGAACAAATAAAATTAAACTTCTAAATAACCAAAGCCGCTAACAATAAATTCAACATAGATATGTCCTCATTTCTGGGTATTTTAGCTCTCTAACAGCTGAATACTAGATTACATAATAATGACAAAAGAAAAATAAACCCAACGTACTCAAAAATTGTAGCTGTGATTTCGCGGAGGGTTACGGCGCTGTTGAAAACACAAATGACAACGTTCTTTTTTTTTTTGCCCTTATATCCCGATGTGATTTTGCGGAGGGTTACGGCGCTGTTGAAAACACAAATGACAATGTTCTTGTTTTTTTTGCCCTTATATCCTGATGTGATTTCGCAGAGGGTTACGGCGCTGTTGAAAACACAAATGACAACATTCCTTTTTTTTTTGTCCTTATATCCCGACAACGTCGCAATGGCGACGTTGCCAAATGTATTGTCGTCGCAAATTGCGACGGTGTCGGGCTATATTTGAAAAAAAAAAAGCCAAAACCGCATGACATTTGCCTGTCGTCGCAAATTGCCGTCACAATTTCACCCCAAATGTATTAGTGTTAGGTGTTTAGAACTCGACAAGTCTAACCATGTGTTAGCTGAGGTGCATGAAGGCATCTATGGATCTCATTCGAGCGGGCCTGACATTGGCCCATAAGCTTATTAGAGTTGGTTACTATTGGCCTGATATGGAAAAGGAAACTACATAATATGCTAAAGCTTGTAAACAGTGTCAACTTCATGGAAATTTGATTCATGCTCCCGCAAAGGAGCTAATTTTGTTCATCACTTTCTGGCCATTTCAACAATGGGCCTTTGATTTGGTGGGTCAGATTCATCCTTCTTCATCAAATGGACATAAGTTCATTATTGTTGCTACAGATTATTTCACTAAGTGGGTTAAGCCAGTATCTTTGACTATAGCCAATGACAAATTTGTAGCCATGTTCATATTGAATTACATCATTTGCAGGTATGGTGTACCCTCCTCAATAATCGCTAACAATGAGGGAATTTAAAAAACAAGGATCTGAAAGAGCTTTTCTCTAAGTTCAAAATTACATAGCACTGGTCTTCAATCTATTATCCCCAGGGTAATGGACAAGCAAAATCCTCCAACAAGGTGATCCTAAAGATCCTACACCGCATAGTTCACAAATTTGGATGAGGCTGGCATCTCCAGATTAATCCGACTCTATGGGCTTACCACACAAGTATACAAACACCAACAGGGGCCACCCCCTTTGCTTTGGTTTATGGGGCGGATGTTGTGCTACCAATCGAGGTTGATATTCCTACTCTGCGAGTCTCTCTAAAGGGCCTCATCACTAATGATGACATTATAATATCTCGGCTACAAGAGCTAGAACTATTGGATGAATGTTGGCAAGTGGCATTCGATCATCTCCGAGCATATCAGAAATGGATGTCCAAGAGCTACAATAAGAAGGTTAGACTGAGGGACTTCCAAGTGGGTGATCTTGTCCTGAGAGAGAATCCTAAGAATCAACAACAACAGATCCAGAAGGGAAAGTTTGAACCAAATTGGCTTGGTCCATATATTGTTACTACAATGTTTGGGTCTGGCACCTATCAACTCTCTACTATTGAAGGAGAACAGCTCAAAGAGCCGATTAATGCTCTACATATGAAGCGATTCTACAACTGAGACATCTTCTGAATGCTCCATGTACATACTCAATTCTGAAAAAAATCCTAAAAATTTAAAAATGTCCTAAAAAAATCTATTATCCTAGTGAAAACCTAGTAAATAAGCACCTTGATAATCTCAAAAAAATTGCAAAATTCAAAAATACAAAAAAAATTAAAAATTAAAAAAAAATAAAAAACCAAAAAATGTGCCATTGACAAAAACCTGACAAACAGGCGTCATGGTAGCAAAAGAAATAAAATTCTGCCAAGAAGATGAAAACCTAGTAAACAGGTGCCTCTTGTTCCGCAATGCTATACCTATCACATCATCGCTTGGCTATGTACAGTTGCTTTCCTTCTTTCCTACTTTTAGTTTTCTCGCTCATCCACTCACTCTTAGTTACCTTTAAGACTATGCTCAACTCTACATGGATTGAAACTGGTCACACTTGAGGGTACCCTTCCTACCCTAGGGGGCACTGTCCTATCATTTTTTAGAGGATCTTCCACATATCAGTCACCAATGGTTCTCACTGCATCTGCCTACTGATGCTTAGCTATAAGATCTCTCTCTTTGAGGATCTTCCTTGTATCAGTCACCAGTGGTTCTGGTTGCATCTGCCTACTGATACTTAGTTAGCACTACGATCTCTCCTTGAGACTCTCTCCCACGTCAGTCACTAGTGGTTCTCACTGCGTTTGTCTATTGTCACCATCCTGTTGAGACTTTTTTGCATACAACGTATACTTCTGATCTGACATCAATCTACTGAAACTGAAACTGAAATTGAACTTGTGACTCTTTGAGACATGCTAAGCTTTTCTTTTTTTGTGCTTTTATTTTTGCTTCATAATTCCTCCTCGAGCAACTCAAAGACATCTATTCTGACTAAGAGTTGTGAGGACTAGGAGCATGATTTTTTCTTTGCTTTCGGTTTGTTGGTTTAGTTCCAATGATCCAAGGAATCCATACAAAATGGGTTTCCACTGTGAGAGCCTCTATCTTGTGTTAGATGGCCATGTGTACCTAGACTCCTTTTATATGGAAAATTTGGTGAGGTTGGTTCTTCTCCTTGTCTGTTTGAGTGACTTCTTTCTACTACAAGTGAACTTTCAAATGCTCGTCCTATGAAGTGAACATAAGGGTCACTGCGAGCATTTTTACTACACTTCTCAATCACTTAGCAAAAGAAGGAACTCTCGCGTGTCTGGCATGTTTGTACGCAAGCAATATTCAGGTTATCCTAGAAACTATGCTTTGATGCTTATGTTAACTTGCTAAATCAAAAGGAATAGATGTTCAGGTCATTCTGGCTTCTTGTGCCTTAATGCTTACATCTCATTCCAACATATCTAAGACCAATATCATATTCATATTCTCATGATTGTCATATCAGTGAGGGTTGTATCACATCCTATGGCTGTCCTATAATAAAAGATCTGTGATGAAAACTATCTAATGGGTCCAGCAACCAAGTACTAGGGATTGCATCTAGCTTAGGCTTGCATTCTCATTCTAGGTTTGTATTTGTGACAGTGTTTCCTTCTCATTCTATTGTATTCTCTTGGATTTGTACAAGGGTTCTCATCTCACATCCCGGGTTCATCATGACTGCACAAGTGTTCGATCCTCGCTCTTGATCTTCGAAGAAATTTCATTTGGTTAGTACCTGTCATATGTTGTGATATCTTGCATGAGATGTTAGTACCATACATTGCATCTACATTGCATCCACAAAGTGCATTACCAAAACTCATATGCATACATTCTACATCTACATATTCATATACATGTGCATCCATCATAAACATAAATCCAAGCATACATTGCATTTATTCATCTACCATCTTATCATTGCATACATACATAACAAAAACACATGTGCATTTCATCCATGTTCACCTACATAATCCATACATTCATCATTTAGGATCCATCTCATAAAGCATCAACATTAAAAACATTTACAACACGAATGACATATACAATGATACCAAAAGAATCGAGCTCATATATATATGTGAATCAGAGTGTCAGTATACAAAAATGGTGCTACTCGAGCATAGTCTATATCTCAAAAATGGGCTACAATAAAGATGCAGATACATCAAGTACATCATGATCAATACTACATCAATGCTACATCTAGCTTGTGTCATCACCACCTGGAGGAGGTGGCATATCTGCCTAAGGTGGTGCCTGTGGAACCTCTAGAGCTCATGGATACTATGAAAACCTAGGAACCTGCTCTGCTAGCTCCAGAACTACACCAATGTAGGTTGCATAATAATACGATGCTTGTGCAGCCTCATATCAAGTCTCTATCCAAGATCTCACTATCTCCTCTCGTAGCTCCATGTTCTCCTGCTCTCTCTCCTCTAACCAGTCATCTCAGATGACAACCTATATATGCAGATCACTCACCTCCCATTGTACCTGCCAAACCCTATCTTGGCTCTGCTGTAGTGCATCCTACAGTTGTGTCATTGCATCTTCGGGAGGGGGACCCTGTGTAGCTTGATCTTGCATCACCTCATCTCCACCCTCCACCTATGCCCCCTTCTCAAGAGGCTGCTATGGTATCTCATCAATCCTCTGCCTCATTGATCTCTCTTGTGCTCCGCTATTGTTAGCACCAGGATCTATCCTCATCTGTCGCTTAGGAATGGCTATTTGTGTCACCCTTTGTCAGGGTACCTACTACTAAGCTGTTTGTTGCTGCTGTGGCAGAGGCTGAGTTGCTTGCTACTACTACAATGGAGGTTGCACTGCATGTTGTTGCACCACCTATTGTACCTGCTGACCCATGCCAATTGAATTTGTGTACCGGGGGACTGGATGTGCAACTAGATGATCCCAATATGCTAGTGTCATCCCCCCGTCTGTCACTACTACCATATAGTCTCATCAGGATGGTGCTACCTATGCCTCAATCATCAATCGACCCTGATCCAACCTCACACTCCAACCCTTCTTTACCTCATCGACGAAGCAGGTGTATGAGCTGTACTCTATGATATGTCCTAGGGCCTGCCAAACTATCATAGCACCTATGATAGTGGGAACCACTCAATAATGGTGATAGAGTGGCTGATCAAAGGACATGAACAAAACATATAGCTCATCTCATGTCTGGCGTCATCCCAGACCTCTGTACCTATCCATGGCCGCCATACAACTGCAACCATGTCATCTAGCTGGGCCTACCATTGCTCTATCTTACCTAGTGTTGGCTGGGTCAACGGGCCACTGTACTTGTAAATATATGGCTCCAAGGGCTCTCTGGTGTCCTGGAACACTGGCTTGCAAATGGAAAGATTCTCCCAGGCCCATATCTGAAGAACAAACACACATGCTGCCATGCTCCAAGCATCTCGATACACGATCTTATGCATCTCATGGTACATCTGTATCAGCATACACTAGTCCCATCCATATTGCACGGGCGGTTTCTCTAATATCCGCTGGAATATCTGACCCTAACCACACTCCAGTCCATGCTGACCTCTGTCTAGCATGAGATAGCAGCCCAGAAATGCTTCTAATACAATTGCTAACCTGTGCCTAGGCTCATAATCTCTGATCAGATCCTCCTAAGGGATCACCCGACCCATAACTAGATCATCTTGAAAGATAGCCCGCAGTGCTATAGTGTCCACTCTCGGCTGTGTATTGTACTCCATGCGCGGCCCATAAAATGGTACTCTGAGGATTTGGTAGATGTCCTTTGGCGTCACCGTCATCTCTCCCTAGGGCAAGTGGAATGTGTTCATTTCCGAATGGAAATGCTCAACAAGTGCCCCCAGCAGTCCGTGATTCACCTGAATTTTGGGTACATCACGCAAGTATGATAGTCCTAATCCATCTATATGGGTAGACTTTGCATCATCTATCCACCGCACTACCTCACTGATCAATAGATGATGTGACTAGAATACAATGTCCAAGAAGTCAACCTGCAATGCAAACGACAACACACGATCAATATCTCAATCATGATGATTCTTAATGTAAAACAAAAATTGAAGCTATGCACCTATCCTAAGACTGACTCTTAGATGCTCTACTTGCCTGATTTTATGCAAATTTTGGGCTCACATTTTGGTTTTCTGCTACAGTTTCCTACACGAGGACGTAGAAATTTCGCGTGAAATTTCTTTGCCGCGTGAGCCTGTGCGCCAGTTCGTGCGAGAGATCTTCCTTATGGAGGGTTTCCCACAAGACTTCTGGGTCCTCTTTGCGCGAGCCTGTGGAGAGACCTCCGTGAGAAAGGACTCTTTTCATCCTTTCTCACGTGAGAATCCTCACCGACCCACACGAGGAAACCATTTTCTTGCACGAGTTCTTGCGAGCTAACTCCTCAATTGACCTAGATCCTACCTACAATCTATCAAAAGCATTACAAAATTGAAATATAGGCTAAGTTATTGATTACTCACAGGTGGGTCATATGTCGTCGGTCGGCTGTGATGTTGGGAGCGCTTGAACCTATGCGATTTCACCAGAACTCTTTGCATCTTCTCTCAGAGCTCTCTTTTCTCACAAAGTCAAAGGTTTCAAATGAATTGAAAATGACCCTTTTGGGCCTTCTATAGGTTTTGACCTAATTTTTAAAAGTGCTCTATTTTGTGCGAAAACTTTACCCTTGGCTAAATCGGCCACTCTAGATCCATTTTCGGGATCAAAATTGAAATTTGACACCTCTATATAGCTCAAAATCACATTTTTAAATTTCTAGGACCAACGTGATCGGACGCTTGTGCAATCGACCTTCTGATGTCGTATTCTTGACAGAATCACATCTCATCATCATTTTCTTGACTTCTTCATCTTTTTTCATCAAAAGTCAACTTTGGTCAATTCTAGTCAACCTTGGTCAACAGGACCTCCAAATCACTCCAACTCGCTTCTGCAGCTTCTTGATTCTTCCGTCATCTATTCTAAGTTCTTCTAGACCTCTGATTTTATCACTCTCTACAACCTATTGTTGTCAATCACCTATCTGACGTGTCATCTTTCGATTTCTCTCCCAAGGGGGCAGGATGATTTCATCATTGAATCTTATCAAATCAATCTTGAATAAATCCGATCTAAATAAAAAAGTCCTCATCGCTAGGGGCATGTCATCACTTGGGGCATGTTTAGTTTTTCGTACCTCACGGTCAAAATTGGAAGTTCCACGATCTCGAATCAAAGAGGGGCATCTCTGTGCCTTACATCTTGTCATCATTCTATTAGGTATTTGAGCAATCTAACTCGGATCCCTGGGAATCAAGCTTTGTTTTGGAGATGGTTCTCAAAATCTTTATTAGGTATTGGGGCAATCTAACCTCAATCCTTGAAAGTCAAGCTTCATTCTGGAGATGGCTCTCGAAAGCTCTTTTAACTGGTATCGGGGCAATCTAACCCTAACTCCTAAAGATTGAGCCTCGTTCTGGGGACAATCTTACTAAAAGTGGTAATCTGATTGATGTCTTCGCAATCTAACCTAAACTTTAGAGAATCAAGCTTTGTTCTGGAGATGGTTCTACAACTCGATCTGATCGGTGTCTTGGCAATCTAACCTCGACTTTCGAGGGTTAAGCTTCATTCTGGAGATAATCCTAAAAATATCATCAATTGTCACATCAGACTATTCTTTGAATCAACATGTTGCTCGCACATCAATTCAAAGAGGGGCAAAACGTAATACCCCAAAATTGACATCTTGCAATCCTAACCAATTTTGTTGCATTTAGTCTCATTCTATCAATTTCTAAATCATCAAAGTCCTATTGTACTAGGCAATTCTGTCTTCTAATTGACTTTAGTTGACTTAGTGTCAAATGCAGAAAACCTTAAATCTGCATCAATCACATATCATATTTAATTCCTAAATAACAACTACAAATTGGCTAAATAAACCCTATGATCGATTAATTTAATTATAAAGTCCTAGCACTTAAATTAAATGAAATTCACCCCCTTTAGCTAAAATACACATGAAAAGGGAATTAAATAAATATTTGGTTTTAAATAAATATCCTCATCTCAATAATTGAATTTAATTATTTAAATAATTGAGAAAATCCACTTATGATGCAATATTGTATTTATTTAATCAAATATTCTCTCCAAAAAATCTTCTCTTCAATTCAGAAAAGGAAACTTTGAGTTAATTAAGAATTCAAAAGGGAAATAAAACAGTTAACTGCTCCACACAAGCAAAAAGCAAACAATTGACTACCTCTTTGCAGGAAACTTTCTATTATGGACTGAACTCTCATTCAATCTCCACCGTTCGTCTGATTCAATCTCAACCGTCAATTGAACCCGGGATTCTATAAATGAACCCTCATTCCTCATTCAAAAGATCTAATTTTTGAGCAACGAAGTGTTGTCGCATTCTCATTGCTTCTTGTTTACATTCAAAGCTTTGATTTTCATTGATAATTTGATATTTCATTTCTAGATTAATTGCATACTCATTTTAGATTAATCTTGCATATTCATTCTAGATTAAATTGCATAAATCCTCCATTCTAGTGCTAGTCTATGGTTTCTAGACTCTCGATTCTGAGAGAAAATCCCGAACCCTACCTAGATAGGAGGCAACATGTCGAATCATCTAGACATCCAAGATGAATAATCTCATATTCGTTCTTGTCTGCAGTTGGTGAACAATGACTATGTTGAAGTGTGAGGCTAAATTAGAGGCCCATATTTAGCTTATACAAGCCCATCGTCAAATTGGGCATGCATGAAATCGCGCCAAAGAAGTGCAACATTATGTTGCTCTGTAAGTTTCTCCATGTTTTCAATAATGGAGTTCAACGTGGAAAACATGGGGTGCAATGTGGGGATATTGGCATATGTGGTCTGATATCCTCTAAGCTGATTTAGATTGTCTCCTATGAGATCCTCTAAACGTCGAGGGTTTGAGACTAGTTGGTCTTCTGAAGGTGGGAGATTGTTTTGAGGTGGTTCGGGATTATTTGTGGGATTATTGGGAGAGTTTTATGATAGGTTTGAGTCCATGTCTGATTACAATTAAAACCAAAATAGACAATTATAATCAATTTTAAAAAATAATAAAGAATCTCATTTAAACCCTAGTTTTTATAAAAAAAAAACTATAAATTTCAAATAAAAAATAATAAAAACAATAAAAACTTAAAAAATTAACTTACCTTTTGATCTTGAGCAAATCAGATATCAAATTATATCTGATATGCGAAATCCTTTGGGTTGTGTTCAACGTTTTCACAATGAAAATGTTGAATGCGGTCGCGGGCTAGAAATATAATTTACTGGTGAAAATCAGATATCCGATTAGGCATGTGCTTTGGCTTTTGGTTTGGCTAGGTGTATTGACACCCATACCTATAAAAAGTCAACAAACTTTTTAGTGCACTTTTGGACGAGTAAAACGTTCATTTTTTCACGTCGCTACTTTTTGACATACCATGATCTTGCACATACCCACATAAAATGTATTGGGATAGGTTTCTGCTTATATTGTTAGTTCAAAATATCTCTTGATAGAGAAGTAGACTTTGGTATTTTTTCTACAAAACTTTAAAGATTTAAATTTCTTTAGATTTTTAATAATATAAGCTTAAACTTCACCCTTTTATCAATAAAATAATAATTATAACAATCTTACTAAATAATATTCATTAATTAGTAATTCATGTATTCCCTTACAACTTCCAATCCTAATACTATGAGGAATTTCGGGTTATTCATTCTCTCACCTTCCAAGACCAGAATAGAAAAGAGAGCACCTTAAATTCAAACATTGGATCATTATGAAGTAGATATGAGTAGAGTATCGAAAGAACCACAAGAATCATCTTTTTACAAAGTAATGGAATCTTTTTAGGCAAGTCTCTCAAGGAAAGTTACTTTTCCGTTAAAAGGAATTTTCATGTGACTTTTTTTAAAAATAAATTAAAAAACTAAATCAATACAAAGAAAATTGTTCAATCTTTAACTTTCGTTTTAGTAAAATATTTTATATATGTAATTATAAATTAAATTAGTAAAATATTTATTTATTTTATATAAAATTTTAAAAAACTGTATGAACTCTTATAATATAAAATAAGCAATAAAAATTTGTATATAACTAATTTAATTTTCTACAAAATTGATTAATTAATAATTATTAAAATAATTAATCAATAAATAAATTTAAATTTTTTTAAAATACATATAATTTATAAATTTTTTTTAAAGTTTTGTTTTATTTTCTATATTATTGGTTTGTTATTCTTAGTATTATATTAATCTATAATTTTATTGTTAATTTTTTTAAATATCCTATAAGAACCTATGTTTACTCTTTGCATTTAACTTCTTATAAGTATAATGATCTTGGTTATCCTTTTTCTATAATAAATAAAAACATATATCTTCCTTAACAAATAAACTAAAGATTATAAACTAGTGGAATCACTGTTCATGTCTAATTAATTGTAAAACTTGGTGAGCATCATTACCAATGTCAATTAAGATCCGGTTTGATAAATCCAACATGTATGGTCAATCACATTCACATCATATATTGTAAGCATTTAAATATGTTACATCACAATGATCTCATCCTCAATGGGGAGATGATTATATCTGTTTTTTTTTACTATTCAAGTGGAAGCTGTTGAATAATAGCTCCACTCCCCTATTAGAGACACACACAAGAGTTGTGAAGCTTTTAAATAAAAAAATCCAATACAAGCAAACTGTCCTTTCCATTGTACATAGGAATAATAATCATGGAAACATTAAAACCAATATAAATGCAAGCCATTACAAATACTCTAAATGCAAGATGATTACATAAAGAAATTCTCTCTTTTTCTCTTGTAGCAGCTTTAAGCAGCAGCTGTGCTTCCTTTCATTGGCTCAGCAGTGGTGGTGGCCACATGTGTCTCTCCATAAGTAAAGTACTTTTCAACAAAGAATCCAGCATGGATGAGCACTATGTAAAACAACTTTGTTGCAGACAGAATGATGACAAATGATTCCAAAGCAATCTGCACATCCAAAATACCATAACATGGATTAAGAATTAGGCCTTTTAATCTTTTGGGTAGCTGTGCAGAATGTTAAAAGGTGGTCAAAAAGAGATAAATCACATACCAACTTTGGGATCCTGCCATGCAAATGGATCTCTTTGCATGCCAACCTGCAGGATTTGGGAAATGATCATTACCAAGCATTTTTTTAACCTTTTTCTGTAAAACTGCATTCATGAAGACTGTATTTGAAAAAGGGTATGTAGAATAATTACCCCATGGCAAGAAGTGTAAGAGCCCAAGCTGTTGTGGCTGATGATGCACTTGAAGCCAAGCTCTCTGCTGTCCACACTCTAAGATGGTGAAGCCCTGAAAGACAAGAAGCTGCTCCTACAACTCCTGCTATTAGAGAAAAGATGACCATAAAACCAGTAGCTTCATTTCCTATTGGAAAAAACACTGGTGAAAATGAGAACCCCACTGGTACAGTCCTCCTTGATCCTGTCAGAAACAATGGAGAGAAATCATATGGAAAGATGAAAAGGAAGTATGTTAATGTTCATGTAAAGTTGAAAGAGCTTGCATGTTATTTAATGCGTTCTGAAGTTCAAGTGAAAAGCAACTTAAAACTTATTGGCTGCTTACTTTTGAACCAACTTACAGATAGCTTGAAATAAACAAAACTAATCTTAAATAAATCTTTTAAGAAATAAGTATTGTTGACGTTATAACATCTTTTGTTTTTGTTTCTTGTTTTAGAGGGTTCTACAATGAATAGTTCATAAATCATAAAGCTTGTTGAAGACTTTACAGATGATGTAGCAAGTTAAGTGGAATTAAGTTTTAAGAAAATTATATGGTTAGGGGTACTTAGATTCAGAGTAATACTGAGATATGTGCTCTTCTAGGAAGTCTGGATTTTTCACTCCTGTGAACATCACCTAGATGCAATGACTATTAACCGTACCATTAAGAAATGGGTTTGTATGAACTATAAACCATTAATCATGAAATAGAAATCTATAAATTTGACTAAAAAGTCATACAGTTAGATCCTAAAAAAATATCATAATCCACTCCCCCAAGCTCAAAGATCATAACAACACATCATAACAACCAATTCATACTGTAGATTCCAAATAACATTACAAAATTGAACATGAACATATAGTTAATAAGTACATTACACAAGCAATCTCAGTGTCACTGCTACTTTCAACATTTTTCCACAAGAAACTTAGATGATCTTTAGAGATATTCTATGATTAAACAATATTTGACTGCCAATATTTTATGAACATCTCCTAAATGCAATAAATAATAAATAAACAAATAATTATTATGAAAATTTAATTTACATGAACCATTGCTGATGAAATATAGATCTATATATTTAACTAAAAAAACCCTAAAAGAAATATCATAATCTACTCTCCCTTCTAGATTGAATAAAAAGGGACATTAACCAGACCCAAAATATCATAACCTACCCAATCCATACTGCCGATTCCAAAATAACTTTACAAAATCGAACATGGAATATAGTTAATAAGTAGTCTACACAAGAAATCTAGCGTCATTGCTACTTTCAACATTTTTCCCTAGACAAAGCACAAGAATGTCATAGCAAAGGCTTGGACTAAATGGAACTGGTGATGCTATCCATGGAAGTGGAATATACAAACAGTATAGTAACAATTTCCCTTTGAAAAAAGGTCTTTTGTATATGGTATGTAAGAGAGATCTCTGTTTACCAGTAACATAATCATGATCAATGGCCTTATTGAGTGCCCAACCAGCAATTCCAGCAACAGTCACAAACATGCAGAAATTCAGCAGCAACAGAAATCCAGCCAAAGACTTCACTACTATTGCACCCATTTTCTCAAAACTTGAAATTTCTTTCAATCTCTGAGTTCAGGAAAACAAGATGAGAGAAACTTCAAACAGCTGATCAGCACAGAAGCTATTTAAAACTTGATAGATAACAGAGTTAACCCTGTAAAACTGGCAACAAAACCATTCAGTGCAGTGGGTAGCCTGATCGCCAGTATTTAAAGAAACAGGGCAGAATTTTCAAAGCAGTACAGTCTATCTGGCAATGACCCACTTTACTAACGGAATAATACTTTCAATTCTAGCGCCATAACAGAGTACATCAATTGGGAAACCATTTTTAAGATCAAATCCTTGCTGGGGCTCCACAGATATGTCAATTCATGGCAGGTTTGAAAGCTCAGGCTGAGTTAGTGGAAAACCATCGTTTTGTGTGCCTTTGGTTTGTGTGATTCAATTCAATTTTCTTCTGTTTGGGGTTCCTGCCGCCATGATTGAAATCGATGAGGAATGAGTTGTTTGTGGGCTCAAAAAAACTTTTGGATTGTCCTTTTTCTTTTTAAACGCAGGAACACAGGGAAAATAGATTTTTCATAGTTGCAGGCATCTCAGAAAGGAAAACAAGATGAAATGGGTGATTTTTAAGGATGAATGATCAGATTGGTTGAATTGAATGAAAGTGTTCAGCTTTTAAGGAGTCTATCAGATTTTATGCTTTAGTTTTGTTTGACAGCTCCATTAACATGAGTTTAAACCATCGGCGCCATGTGATTGTTTAGGTGGGGAGATGCCCTAATAAGAGCAAATTATCATTGTTTATTCTCAACGGGGTCATTTAGAATATTCAATTAACCCTTTTTAATAAAATATTAAGATGGATGAAGTTAAATTTAGAGAGAGAGAGGATGATGTTAGTTGTCCCCGGATGTAATTTTGGTTTTTTCATATTTTTTAAGCAAAATTAGGAAAAGGGTTTAGGTTAGTTTAGAGTAAAAGTGATGGGAGTTGTCTTTAGATTATATTTAGTTCTATGGTAGAAGAAGAGAATCTTTTAATGCATTATGTTTCTATTTTTCAAAAGTGTTCTTATTATCAATAAAATGTTTTAAGTTGTACATCGAATCTCTACTTCATTTGCAAACAAATTTAGTGGCTTAGGTCAAATCTACAACCTTAGACTTGTCCTCAACATCTAGACTTGTCCCTACAAAATGTATGCTTTTGTTCTATGATTCACTTGATTGCTCTACTCTTGCTCTACTCTTTTTTCTAATTTTTAAAGATTGACAATATTTGTAAATGCCTTTGTATGGTGGTTATTATGTTGTTAGAGGACACAATCTCCTAGTCAACAATCGACGTGTATAAATGAATCTCTACTCCATTTGCAATCATTGCAATGGTTTGAGTCAAATCTGCAACCTTAGAATTGTCCACAACATTTAGATTTGATCCTACAAAATATGTGCTTTTGTTATGATTCACTTGATTGTTCTTTTGTTGCTCTACTCTTTTTTTGATATCGAGTGACAATATTTATAAATACCTTTGTAGGGTTGTTTTTGTGTTGTTAGAGGACATGTTCACCTAGCCAACCTATTGAAATATGTGTAAATGAATCTATCATCTGTTTGCAATCAATTTTAGTCATTTGGATCAAGTCCACAACTTAGATTGGTCCTCAACATCTAGACTTGACCCTACAAATTGTATGCTTTTGTTTTATGATTCACAAGATTCACATGATTATTATCTACTCTTTCTAATATCTAAAGACTGACAATATTTAAAAATGCCTTTCTAGGGTAGTTGTTGTGTTGTGGAGGACACATTCTCTTAGTCAACTTATAGAAATATATGTAAATTATTAAAAATATCTTTCTTCAAATGTACATACGCTCCTAGAATACTCATGTAGTCTAAGATTATTTTTAGTGCACTAAACCAAAGTATTTCCTTTCCTAAATCTAAAGAATAATGTGTTGGTTCTTTGATGATTAGGAGACATGTAAATGAATGCACAAAATGCCTTTCAAGTTTAGAACATAGCGCAATACTTTGTTAAAAAATACATTTAGTTGGCTTAAGGTGAGAAAATAAAGGGGCCTAGCTAACTAACACTTGAATTTCAATCTTGAAAGGTTAAAGATCAAGATGGTGACTATAAAAATGACCCTAGGTGGGACAAATTGCTAGATCAATGTGGATAATGAATATAATGTGGTCGATGTATGTATATGTATGAAAAATGCAAGGATAAGGAAAAATGTGCATTATAATATGTGTCAGAATAATACAGGGGCTAAACATGTGTGAATTTATATGAATGAGGATAGGTAAATGACTAGGGGAATGAACCCAAATTTACTCAATATTGCATCATTTGTTTCTATGTGCATGTATTAAGGTACCCCTTAAACTAGATATTAAACTAAATGAGAAATGGCATGGTTATGCAACTTTTCCCATCACATTTCCCCCCATCTTGAAGTGTATGCAGATCCTAAAATGAATATGCATCTTAAAGTGTATAGCACTTAAAAAAGATGCATGCAAAATAAATGTTTAGACATCAAAAGATACAAAAGGGGATCCATGAAAAGTAACGAACCATGTAAGGTTTCATCATATAAGTTTTCCCTTTGTCATGTCTTCTCCATGTGAACTAAAGATGAATAATTGTATGCCATGTAATCATTAACAATGCTAAACATGAGAGTTTTAGAGTTTTATCGACATGATATGCATCCCACAATTGATTATACTCACATGATACATAAAATTGTATAAGAGGGGAAAAGAAATATAGGGAAATTAAATGTAATCTCATCATGTAAGTGTGAAAATTCATGTGAGTAGACAATTTCAAGGGAATGTGTCATGTAATAAGCATGTGCATTTCTCAAATAATCATTGTGATAAAATCATAGGCTAGATATGGTAGTAAGGAATACTGCCACTTCCCCTAACCTGGGATAAAGAATGGTGATGTGTCCCTTAGCAACTAAACTCTTATGTAAGTATCTAAAACACTAGAGCAACATATGACCCCACTATGACATCCAAGAGAAAAATTAAACATTTGTTTTCACAATATTTTACATCCCTAGTAGTAATAGTAGCGATGAAGATATAATTGTATATTGGTACATTTAGCAAATAATATGGGGAAGACCACAATATAGCCTGTTGAATATGGTTAGATCATGTGAGTTATAAAAACATAACTCATGATGCTCCCCCAATATGAAAACATATCTACTTAGGACATACAATATGTCACATGAGAACAATAATGTACAATGTACACATGGAATCTTGTATCAATGCAAATAGTCCCATATGGGCAAGATAATATGATAAGGCATAAATGAGTTTAATTGGGGAAACATGATGTCCCTAATGTAACATGAAATATCTATAAATATAGGCCTATAACCAATGTGTAACTATTCCAATATATAAATATATTTAGGCATAGATAAAATAAATATGGATCAAAACCCATCAATAAGGAAAGGAGGCCTCCACTGGCATTCAACTATAATGTATTCACAAATGGTATGGTAAAACAACTTCAAGTAGAGGGAACATAAAATAGGTTATTTTATCTAGACTTGACATCGACATATAGGTGTAAACAAAAAAATCCATACTTGTCATGGATTCCAAGAAATCACATTAAATTTTGGCACATTTCTCTTAGGGTCTCCTATGACTTTTTCCCAAAACATTGAAGCCTAAAAGGATCAAAACCCATCAAGAATGAAAGGAGACCTCCACTAAAATTCAACCATCTAGACTACATGTTTATGCCATATAAGGTCTTGAACAAAATTATATGGTTCTCAGCACCCTTACCTTGAATGAAAATGAGACATTTACAAAAATGCATTCATAAAAGGCATAGGCAAACAATTTAGAGTTGAGGGAAACTAAGATAGGTTATTTTAGTAGGACCCAAATTTCATCTATAGGTTTAAATATTTTTTAAATATCCTATATTCTACAAATTACTGCATCAAAGTTTGACACTTATCTTTTTCTCTTATGTCTCTTAAAATACTTTGATAAATTTATGCCTCCTAGAAGGATTAGAACCCTTTAGTAGTGAAATTATTCCTCAACTACCATTCATCCCACCAGACCAATTTTTTCAATACTTCAATTAAGTCATATAAGTTCTAGACCAAAAATATGGCTCTCAAAGTCCTTACACTAAACATGAATAAGGTATTTTGTAATAATGCATGTGTTATTAACATGATCAAATAGTTTTGAGTTGAAGGAAACAACAAGATAGATTATTGTAGTAAGATCCATTCTCCACCTACAGGTGTAAATAGAGAATTCATGTGTTCCATGGAGTCTTAGAAACATTAAATAAAGTTTGATACTTTTTTTCTCTTAGGTCTCTTAATTTATTTTGATGGATCATTGTGGCTTGAGATAAGAAAGACCTTTGAGAATGAAAAGAAAACCTCCATTATAATATACCCACTCACTCTAACATGTTTTCACCTTTTGTTTCACCCCATTGGTGAAGAGAAAAAGATCAACCCATGATATTAGGTTACGATGAAAAAAAATGAGATATTTTGTAAAAAAAAATTATTGTCAACATGGTTGAATGGATTACATTTGAGAGAAGCTAAGATTAGTTGGACCTAATAACTAACCATAGGTACAAATACAATATATTTAGGTTCCATAGATAATAAGAAATGTTGCATCAAAGTTTGATGTTTTTTTTCTTTTGGGTCACCTCTTAAAGACTTTTTGAGATCACTTTTGCCTAGAATGAATGGAACCATTCAAAAGTTAAAGACAACATTTGGTAGCATTCAAACATCCAATCTAACATGTTCCTTCTTTCAATTTGTGCCCATTTGTGTAGAACAAACAAATAGATTTTGAAACCTCTATAATAAACAAAAATGAGGCATTTCATAAGAATGAATATGTTGTTCATACCTTCAACTTAGGCTTGTGGGTGTAGGAAAAAATGGCTCTCGAAACCTCTATACTAAACAAAAATGATACATTTCATAAGAATGCACTTGTTCCCAACATTGTTAAACAATTTAGAGCTAAGGAAAAATAAGATAGTTTATTGTAGTCAAACCTGGAAACTACTTGTAGGTATACATAGAACATTCATAAGTGACATTTATTTTGATAAATTTTGTGCCAAATTGTAACACTTTTTTCTCTTAGTTCTCTTAAGAGAATTAATCAGATTATAGTGTCTATAAGTATTGGAATCTTTTCGTTTGAATACAATTAGTATATTCATAAATTCACTTGGAGATATGGCTAAAAATTTGAGTTAGTATGAGATATACAATTAAACATATGTGCATGAAGATGCAAAAAAATAAGTTATGCAAATGAGTGATGGGTTGCTATTTTTATAATTTCATTCACATGCACAAATAATGCATATTACATTTCTTGGCTTATTGATAGGCTATGGAATTCAAATGTAACTTTGCACATGTTGTCGATGAGAAAAGGGAACTCTAAAAGTCCAAAATTATGATTGGTGTGAGGTTTTGGAGTTTAGTGGTAACTCAATAGGGTAAATTTGAAACTACGTGAAAGATTTAAAATTTTAACATTGGTTGCTATATTTGAAACATTAGGATCTTATGGAAAGTCGGTAATATTTGTGTAATGTTAAAAGAAAAACCCAAAACTATGGGGAAATAAACAAAGAAGTATTTTGGGTTTTAACAATATTTTTCCAAAAGAGTACAAAGCTCATAGAAAACTTGAAAGGCCTAAAATGAAGGATTTTACACTTTTATTTCAAAATCATCACTTACTTTTAGATTAGCATTTCCATAAGATCTAGCAAATATGTTTATAACATGGCCTAACTATTTTTGCATCCCCGTGTCCTACATTAATCTTGAAAATAAATAAACCATATGATATTCTACAACTATGAAAATGTAAAGGACTCTAAGACTAACTCAAAGCTCAAAATTTATATTTTAAGAATTTCATGAAACAAGACACATAATTTTCTATCTAAGCAATAGGGACAATGGGATAATTGGTTACCTATAGCTAAGTGATGGTATAATATCATTGATCATAGTGATTCCAAGATGACCCCCTATGATGCCCTCTTTGGTAATCCCAACCTTCCTATATTTAAATTTATTCTAAGGTTGTACTAGTTAATAGTACTTTGGCCAAGCATAAATAAATTTCCAATCTCCTTAAGGCCAATTTGGCCTTAATACAATATTGCACGAAATATTAGTTAGATCAAATTAATTAAAACATATCTTTGACAATGGTGATTATCTTTACATCTCTAGCCCTACAGGAAACTTTTGTTGCAATACAGGTGAACTCATAAGTTGGATCCAAAATTTAATGACCCTTATTAGGTGATCCAACATATTAATGAGGTGACATACAAGTTGGAACACTCGCCCTCTTCTAAGATCCACCTAGTGTTTCTTGTTTCTTGTCATAAGAAAGTGTTTGGAACTAATATTCAAATTCCAACTGAGCTATTGGAATTGGATGAGGAGGGATCCATATTTTTAGAACCTAAGGTTATATTGGACAAAAAAACCAAGCACCAAGTTCAAAATTTTCTATTGATGATATTTTAGTCCAATGGAAGGGTTTGCAACCTAGATATACCACTTGGGAATCTACCAACATTCTCTCCTAGATTCCTCATATCAAGTTGTGATTTCAAAGCTTTTAAAAGAGGAGCTAATATTATGAAACCCATTATGTTAAATATTGTATTTGGTGAATTTTGATGGTGAGCATATGGGCGTGGGCAGAGCGAGGGCAGCAGGCGTAGTTTCAAGCTTAGAGGATCAGTCAAAGCTACTATCGAGGGGAAAAATATGCTTTAGATAGACAAGGGTGATGTTTCCATGTACATTGAAACACATCCACAATCTCCACAATAGCGAACCAAACTTTGATGGTGATTTTTCAAACATTTTTTGAGGTCCTCTGATTGTGCAACCAACAAGCCTCCCAGATCATTGTGTTAGTAATAAGGGCTTTCAGGATTTTCCCTTTGCTCAGAAAAATGTGAATAAGGTTGATTTATCATCTCAGGAAGGAAAGGATGATGTTATGAAGACTTTTAGAGGTAAAGAAATAGTCCAGCCAGCGAAGACTTTTTTTTTAATCCAAGATTTCATATCAAGACACACACACACACAAAATAGGAGCTCGTAAGAATAGCCCGATATATAGCAGGAAGAGAAATTCCTTGAAGGAGGACACAAAAACAACTTGTCACTAAATTAGCATGGGGTTTCTTCTTTCCTCATGCTAGACCCACCATGATTCAATGGAATTTCAAGCTACAAGCATGGAGAATCGGCAAGACATGCAATCATGAAACCTAGTGTTTCTCACAAGCAAGTTCTGCCTTCTTCAGATCACAACTATTTAAAAAAAATGAATGGGCGGGAAAAATTTTCAAATTCTACTTGGCCTCGTTTCACAAAATTGGGCCCTTTTAAAAGGCATAATGGGAAGGGAGAAGCGAGAATCAAATAGAAACAACCGATATTAGATATTTGAAAAGGTACCCCTCCTGGCTCTCCAGTTCATATTGGTCCTCCTTCAAGTTTTATAACGGATTCTCAGGGCTCTGACAGAGGCCTTCAGAAACATGTTGGAGTGCTTGGCAATGAGTACCTCTAGAACAAGCAGATTAGAGCACCCTTCAATCCAAATAAGCTCAAATAGATCTGGCAAGCAAAACAACCTAAGACACCCCCAGAACATTGCAATCAAGCAAAGGCTACACCCCATCTTCATCAAGCCCCTCAAAACACAGTCAATATCACTCTGGAGAGCATATGATGCAGGACCATATTGGAATCCTTTGGGAAACAAACCTCCTTGGTAAGTTTTCAAGAAACACATTGTTATTTTCCAATATTAAATCTTGGGCTTTTCAATTTTGGGTTGGGCTGAAGGATATCTTTCATTTAGACCCCGACTCGGGTTTCTTTGTTGCAATGTTTGAGTCTGTTGATTATAGGGATACCATTCACAAAAAAAAATGTTGATTTGTCAAGGCTTGGGTCTATTCACCATGATATGGTCCCCAAACTTTAAACTGGATAACAAGGCCTACCTTTTTTCCCCTCATTGGATTGCCCTACCTCTGCTGCCTCTGGAGTATAAAGATTTTTCCATTGCGGAAATCATTTCCAACAAAATTGGTATTTTCATTAAACATGATCTCATCCCTTTTGAGTTCCCTCATCGTGATATCAGAGTTTGTGTCCTAATCGATTCATCAAAGGGGTTGCCAAATCAGATCAGTATCACTTCAAAATGGGGGGTTTGGGTTCAGAGTATTGTTTTACAAAATGAGGATACTAGTCATAAATACCAGCATAAATTGGGTCATTTCACTTCTCAATGCAAGTTGCAGGTTCAGTCAGGGGTGTTTTTCTGTGAGGATCATTGCATAGATCCTTTAAAATGCTCGGTTTGGGTTTCTAATCAGGATAACCATGAGATTATCAATAAATAACTTTCACCTTTATCTCCTTGCACACCCCACACTCAATTTGAGATCATTCTTCATTTTTACAAAGTGTTTATCTTCTTCTTTTACACATTAAGAAGCATGCTGATGCTCTTGCACTATACCTCCACAAAATTTTAGATATGCCCTTCAACTTGTAGAGCCCTAGAGTGCAAGAAAATAAAGCTGTCCAATTTTGAATTTAACACACTTGTTCAATATCTAATGTTCCAGGATTATCCGATTGATATGATAGAATATATGAAGAAAGTATTCAACAGTAATGTTGTAGTTGAATTTAAAGCTCAGAAATTCTCTAATAGAATGATAATAGGTTTGGCATAAAAAATAATTAATGAAACTGCAATAGAGGAAAGTGTTATGTTTAAAAGTGATTTAAGGTTTCTAAGTGATAAGCTACCCACTGATAGTGTCTCTTCTCAACCCTTTGCTATTATAGCCTTTCCCACAATGATCAAAGAGGATGGTACGAATGAGCTAGAGGTGTAAAGGTCTAGTTCGCTATTTTCTCTAGGTTGTCTCGGGGTAGACAAAGGCATTGACCACGATTATCAAGTAAATACACTCTCTCTTAATGATTTCTTTGATGTCGATCGTTTGGATCAATATCCCTAGGTTTCAGAGGATACTCTAGCTGAGACGATTGGGGAGGATTATTTGAACATTGGGTAGCTCAATCATCTTCAGAATTACTTTTAGAGTGGCATGGTGAAAGAGGATGTCAGTGACATTGATAAGGATGTTCAAATGGTTGATATAGGATCAAATAAGTTAGATCAAATTTCCCTATTGGGGGGTTATGACCATAACTTAATTTTATCCATTGAGAAATCTTCTAATCAAAATGCCTAGTTCAAATTGATGCCCAAAAAGAGAGGGAGAAAGCCTAAGGGCTTGAAGACAAAGGAAGAAATAGCAGCAGACATTCAATCCACATTGGATGATACGTTTACACCTTCTAGAAGATTGACAAGGAGAACTAAGGGTTCTCCTTGTCAGTAATGAGGATCGCCTCTTGGAATATTCGAGGCTTAAATGCCTTTGAAAAAAGATGTAGAATCAAGTTAGAACTAGATTCTATGGGAGAAGACATCATTTTTTTACAAGAAACTAAGATGTCACAAGAAAGCTTTGATAAAACAATAAGTAAATGGACACAATGGAATTCGGTTCACGGGTAGGGGAATGGTGCTTCAGGTGGTATTGTTGTTTTATGGGATCCCAAAGTAGTTTAAGGTCAACTCTTAGATCAACAAGATAATTGGCAATTATTGAAAATTACTAGGTTTGATCTATCCTTCATTTTAATTAATATCTATGGCCCCCCAGTGACACAAGATAAACTGAGGTTGTGGAAAGAAATGACGCATACCATACAATCTCAAAATGATTAGCTCATAATTCTGGGTGGAGACTTTAACGCTATTTTAAAACCATCAGAAAAACATGGAGGGATCTACCCTCCCTTGAAAATTGTCCAAGATTTTTTGAATTTTCTAGAGGATAATAACTTGGTGGACGTTGAGCCTAAAAATGGTTCCTTCACATGGAATAATAAGAGGGATAACTTCTCTCAAATTGTAGTCAGATTGGATAGGTTCCTTGTATCACAGGAGTGGAAATTAACAAATATCACATTCCAATCTAAAATTATGGCTCACACAGGTTCTGATCATTTCCCCAATTCCCTACAAATAGTCCTACCAATGGTAAACTAGGGATTCCAGCATTAACCGTCCTTTAAATTTGAAAGGGTGTGGCTTCAAAACCCTCTTTTTTTGCCTCTCCTAAAAAAATGGTTGGTTAGTGCTCAATTCTGTGCTGGATAAAAAATGCACTAGTTTGTAACAAAAATGAAGAGTGTAAAGAAGCAGATTAAAAAATGGAACGCGTTGGTCTTCAAAAATATTTTCAAAGAAAAAGAGATAGTCAAAAAGTAGCTAATGGACATTTTTTACAAGACTATCAAATAGGGTATAGATAATTATAATTTTGTTAAACAAAATAAGATATAGTTGGAATGGGAAGAACTTTGTAATAGAGAAGAGATTTATTGGCGTCAAAAGTCTTGGGAGTTATGGTTAAGAGAAGGTGACAAGAACAAAAAATACTTCCATGCTTCTACTAAGCAAAAGAGAGCAGCCAATCACATCTTTACCATCAATAATGCAGACAATGGTAATACAATCTTAGATGCTCATGGAATTCAAGAGGAAGGGGTAAGGTTTTTCAAAAATCTACTAGATCCACCTAATCTTCCAGTATTTGATGAAGGACTTTCACAAGACCTTCTCAATGTTATCCCCTCATTGGTCTCAAAATCTAATAATAAAACATTAATGGCTCCTTTCACAATACATGAACTCAGGAGAGGCTTGTGCCTTTGGTGAAATGGTGGGGCTTCTTTCCTGTAGTGCCTACAACCAAGGTTCAAGTCTCCACAGGGTCACTCTCTACTGTGGTTCTTAATTGAGACTTTGACCCTTAGTGAAATAGTGGGGCTTCTTGCCTATAGTGCTTACAACCAAGGGTTAAAAGAACATTATTGGCTTCTGCCTATTACCCCAAATTTTTAAGGCTTGTGCCTTTGGTGAAATGGTGGGGCTTCTTGCCTGTAGTGCCTACAACCAAGGTTCAAGTCTCCACAGGGTCACTCTCTACTGTGGTTCTTAATTGAGAGTTGTTGACTTTGACCCTTAGTGAAATAGTGGGGCTTCTTTCCTGTAGTGCTTACAACCAAGGGTTAAAAGAACATTATTGGCTTCTGCCTATTACCCCAAATTTTATTATTATTTGTACTCTAAAATAAATTTTTTTGAGAAATGAAGAAAATTCGCATTCATCGAAAGTGTGCTTTGCAGAGAAGGAAGATGCAAGTAGGGCTTGCTCATCACCAGTGAATTTTCATGAATGCTCATGCCCATAGTAATGAATGCTCCTTTAGAAACCCTGATCCGAAACCCAACAGCGCGAAAGAGGAGTTTTCCAGCTATTGTTTTAATTGCTGGACCTACGGCCATAAACATAAGGATTGCAGGAGGCCGGATGAGCATCATTTGCATCCCACATATGAGCATCTCAATGGTTTTATCGCTAAACAACGGGCTAAAAGCCTTGCGGAATCTCAAAAGGATCATCCTGTGGCTCAAGAAGCGGCCTCGGCCCCCTGTAAAATATCGGAGCCTCAAGATGAAGAGTGTGATAACAAGGATAAAAACCTAAGGAAGTCTCTACTATATGATACTCATATAGCTAGGGTTTCAGACTCTGTAAATCCAAAAGGTAAAGGGTTTGTGAATTGCAACAAGAAATCAGAGTATAAGGTATTCTCGGTCAAGTCAATTAATGAACAATTTCCCCTATTTGCAAAGACCAAATATGCTAAAATGGGGAAGTTTAGAGATGGATCTACAAAAGCTGAGTATGTTCTGCATCATTGCAATCTAGAGCAAAGGAAAATTGGATTGGTACCTTTTCAAGCACCTTCAGCTTGCATATTGAATCAATCAGCCTCATGGTCAGAAGTAAGAAGAAGGAGGGATCATCCCGGGGATACAAAGGCTCTGGCGTCCAGGATTACTCTGGCTAAGAACTCCAATGATCCTCTATTTGCGATGGGGGGAGGGGGATTTCCAGGAGCTAAGTTGTCCTCCGGGGTGGAAAAAGTGAGTAACATAGAATGGCAGGTGGTGAAAGGTAGGTATCCAGAGAAATCTAACCATAAGAAGCACAACAACAATTTTTTAACTTTGGAAAATCCCTTTGAATTGTTAAATAAGGACCAGACCCCATGCAAAAAGATACAACATAATAATAGGGTTTTGGAAGGGGAAAGGGGTGTATGGAAGGAACTGCAGATGAATTATGAGTCATCACAACCAAATATGGAAAATTTATCTTTTCCCCCTGTAAAAACCATAGGGCATAAATAGCCGAAGGGATTTTTCAATTGCGAATCTATACACAAATCTATGAATGCCTACAACCCTCCTCACCATAGGAGGAGCAATGAGAAATCAAGGAAAAGGAAATTCCTAATCCCGACTAAAAGTAATAAAGATATTATCCCTGCTCTGTCAAAGTCTTCTGAGAAGGTGTACTCTCCGCCTCACAGATGTTTTGTAAAAAATGAGAAAAAGCTTCCACTAGAAAGTGGAAATTATGACCAAAATCATATTAGAATGATAGTGGATGAAAGTTGTATTTTGCAAAACCAGATTGCTTTTGCAGATAGAGGCTTCCTTTGCAAATGGACCGGAATAGGGGCTCACATTGAAGACATAATAGAAGGTCTGACATCTACAATCCCATTTGAGGTAAGTATTACTATCATGGCTGATAACTTCCTTTTTGTAGATTGCTTATCCAGCAGCCTTAAAGAGAAAATATTAGGAGTAGGTTCCTTGAAATACAGAAACATACCCTTTTATGTTTGCAATTGGTCTCCTCTGTTTAACCCTATAAATGTAACAGATTTCATGGTAGAAAAATAAATTTTACTAAGAAATTTACCACTAGAATGTAATCATATTGAGATTCTTAAAAGCATAGGAAATAAGATTGGTGATTTTAAAAGAATTGCTAAAACTAAACATAATCAAGCAGAGGCTATCCTAATAATTAATTTAAATTATCACAAGAAGTATATCCCCCCCCTTAAGCTTAGTTTCAATTCGAATTCCATATTTATAAATCCAATGATGCTGGAAGACTTTGTAGAAAATCCAAAGATAGATAACAGATTGTATACTTACAATCAAAAGCATAGTAAAGAAACACTGTTATATCCAGATAATAATATAAAGGTAAATTTCTTAAAGGATAAAGGAGGTTTTCTTCTTAGGAACATTTCAAAGGATAGCATAGAAATGCCATGCTCTCATTTAAATGTAATATCCTCCCCGATAGAGCCTAGCTATTATTATGATAATCTACTACCTCCTTCACCTATTAAGAAGCTGGACAATGATATCAACAAAGAAACAGAGGAAGATTTTAGTAATGTCTAGCATCTGAAACATTTATGTTTAGACTCAATAGCCTCTAAAGAGAATGAAGAAAAAAGTAAAGTAGAAGATAATCAGAATAATAAGCTAGGAGAAACTCTTACAGATGAACTTTTGGATATGTTCATGGATGAGATTTGCGATCATGAGAAATTGAAATATCAAAAAGATACTTTAATCAATCTAATACAGAATATTACCTGAGAAGATAATGAGAAAGTGGATTCTATTGCCACTCAACATACTTATCTCACTATCCTTGTAAAGGAAGTCTCAGACTATGCCCCCCCCCGGCCACCTTGGCATGGTATCAAACCATTTAGATGTAGAAAATATAGTGCAGAAAGAGGACAAACCTGTTCCAGGAAATTCAACTATAGTGCAAGAGGAAAGTAAGGATATTAGCAATTCTAGGAATGTGGCCCCTTGCATGACAATTAAGAATACCCATAAAAATGGGGAGAACCATGCATTCTCTATCCCATTAGAGTTGGAAAAACTAAACCTGGACCTTTCAGAAAATATATTTGAATCATATGGAAAGGAGCTTATAGATAAGGAAACAACTCAAGTTCAGATTGAACTAGAACAAAATAGTTCAGACAAGCAGGATAACCCCATCATTAATAAAGAGAGGCAATTGGGAATAGCTATGAATAGAGGAAGCCTAAGTTCCCCTAATATTAACAGAATTAAGAAGAAAAGAGGTAGGAAATCAGCAGTTGAATTAAGAACAATGGATGGTAATGCGGGCAGCCAAAAAAAGATAGCTAAAATTTTGCACATAGGGAAGGGGAAGTACCTTCCCCAGCAGAAATGAAAGTCACTACTTGGAATGCTAGGGGATTAAACGCCCCTAACAAATAGAGATTAATTAAGAGATATCTAAAAAAATTTGAGTCTGAAATAATATTATTACAGGAAACCAAACTCAACAGGGAGGAAAGCACTAAAATTAGTAAGAAACTTGGCATATGGAAATCAGAATTCGTTACATCTACAGGACATTCAGGAGGATTAGCAGTACTGTGGGACCACTGTAAAGTTGTAGGCATACCAATTTCTAATAACAGTAACTGGATGGCCTTAGAAGTTAAAAGTCTAAAGTCTAACTTGAAATTTTACCTAATCAATATATATGGACCAATTCACAACGAAGAAAAAAGGAGAGTTTGGCATGAGAGTCACCTTTTCTTAAATGATGCATCAGAATACCCTTTCCTGATTGGAGAAGATTTTAATGCCATCTTAGCTCCTAAAGAAAAATTTGGAGGTTCACATTATGTATCTCAAGCTCACAAGGATTTTCGCAACTGGGTTATGGATAATCATCTAATTAGCATAGACACAAATAACGAAATATATACATGGAATAATAGAAGAGAAGGTTTTAGTTACATTGCTGAAAAGATGGATAGGTTCTTTATTAGGACTAATACGAAAAACTTTAATCAGCTATATTCTGCAGAAATCCTTCCAGAGGCTGGATTAGATCATTTCCCAATTAGGCTTTCTATTATAGAAGACACTAAACCAACAAGAAATCCATTCAAATTTGAGTTTATGTGGTTCCAAAACCCAGAATTCATTAATCTAGTAGAGGACTGGTGGAAACAGATATCGGTTAAAGGATCCAAAATGTACTGCTTAATAGCTAAATTAAAAATCATTAAAAATAAAGCATTGGAATGGAATAAGAACAATTTTACCAACATTTTTGCAGAAAAAATTCAGTTAGAACAAGAGCTCGCTGACCTTAATAATTTAGTAATAGAATATGGGATGAATGATCAAAGTTATTATAAGGAGAAGGAGTTAATTTCTAAATACAATGCCATCCTCCTTAAGGAAGAGATATTTTGGAAACAAAAATCTAGGGAAACTTGGCTCCAGGAAGGAGATAGTAATACAAAATTCTTCCATAACACCACCAATTTTAAAAGAAGCATTAATAGAATTTATAAAATTAAGAATCAAGAGGGAGAGATCACTGAGGAACCTAAACAAATATCGGAAATCTTCTTGCAATTCTATCAATCCCTTCTTAACAACATAGAAGGTACTGACCTTAGAGCACAAAAAGAAATGCTTAAAACTATTCCCAAGGTACTTACAAAAGCAGATAATAAGATGATTAATGACAAACTATCCCTTGAGGAGGTTAAAACAACAGTCTTTTAGTTACATCCGGATAAAGCCCCAGGCCCAGATGGGTTCTAGGCAGGATTCTTCCAAAAATGCTGGCACTTTGTTGGCGAGGAGGTATGGCAAGCAATAGAAGCAATGAGAAATTCGGGATCATTATTAAATGAAATAAACAATACCTTCTTTGCATTAATCCCAAAAAAAAATGAGAGCATGGAGCTAGGGGATTTTAGACCTATATCCTTGTGTAATACAATATATAAGATACTTTCTAAGTGTTTAGCAAATAGGCTTAAATCTCTCCTTCCCAATATTATATCAGAAGAACAGACAGGGTTCGTAGCAAATAGATCGATCTTGGATGGAATTATTATAGCACAGGAAGTAGTTCATACGGCCCAAATAACAAAGGATCCTAGCATGCTTATTAAGCTAGACATCCAAAAAGCATATGATAAAGTAGACTGGAGATTTCTGTGCAAATGTATGGAAGCATTTGGATTTTCCAAACAATGGATTAATCTCATTTTTAACTGTATCTCCACACCTAAAATCTCAATTTTAATCAATGGAACACCGGAAGGTTTTTTTAGTATATTTAGAGGCATAAGACAAGGAGATCCAATATCCCCCTTCCTCTACGTCATTATGGCAGAAGCGTTAGGTAGATCCATCACTAAGAAATAGATGGAAGGCAAAATCATAGGATTGAAGGCTTCGGAAAACATTCCAAATATTACACACCAGCAGTTTGCGGATGATACAATCCTACCCGGCCAAGCTAATAGGAAAGAAGCTAGAGCATTTAAGGACATCTTAAACATGTATATGGAAGCTTCAGGACAAGGGGTCAATCCCTCCAAATCAGAAATCTTCTTTATTAATACCCCCCCGAAGGTAGAATTAGAGATATGTAATATTATGGGATACAAGATTGGGAAATTCCCATGCAAATATCTTGGTATTGACTTGGATAAAGGCATCCAATCTTCCAAACTATGGTAGAAAGTTATCACTAAAGTACAAAATAAGAAGAGTTCTTGGAAAGGAAGATGGTTAACGAAAGCAGGTAGGGTGACTATGATAAAATCAATCCTCTCTGCCATACCTACGTATCATATGTCCGTACTCCCCCTCCCTATTTGTATCAAAAAGAACTTAGATAAAATGCTTAGAGACTTTTACTGGCAAGGTCCATCAGAAGACAAAAAACTTGCCCTCATTAAATGGGATACCTTATGTAAACCAATCTCGAAGGGGGGTCTAGGCATAAAAAATCTCCTATGGAAAAACCAAGCTCTTGGAGCTAAACTTATATGGAGAATGTATAAGGAATCTAGTAGCAAATGGGCGTCTATACTACTTCATAAATATATCCTTGATGCGAACCCCATTAATATCTTCAGATCTCGTACTCTTGTCAAAGGCTCTCGGATTTGGAACTTTATTAAAGAATGTAGAGGCATTATTAGCAAAGGTCTAACATGGGATATAGGTTTAGGGGATCAAGCACTTTTCTGGGATGATTCATGGGCAGGTCATCCCCCCCTAGACACTCTAGGAATTTCACTAGAGTTTATGGAAGAATGTAAAAGAGTTAAAGGCATTTATCTTAAAGATTATCTATGTAAAAAAGATGGTTATGAATGGAGTAATTTAGAGGAAATTGGTTCCGCATGGCATGAAAAACAAATTCTTTTCACAATTTTGAAAGATAGAGAAGCTTCACTCAAAAGTAGACCAGATATCTTAATTTGGGCTAAATCAAATAAAGGCAACTATACAGTTAAAGAGGGTTACAATTCTATTATTCAGGAGATGAATATGGATAGCTTAGATATCCCACTAAATCTATGCTGGCACAAATCTTGCCTTCCCAAAGCTGGCATTTTTCTTTGGGCAGCTTTGCAAGATAGAATTCTTACAGCAGATAGACTTAATAAACTGGGTTTTGAAGGGCTATCTAGGTGCCCCCTATGTGAGAATCATTCTGAGGATGTTAATCACATTCTCCTTAATTGCCCTTATACTCAGAATTGCTAGAATTGGCTCCATCAAAGCCTAGGATAGAAGTCAGCTCTTCAATCTAATTTAGTCAGCCACCTCAAAGCTTGGCCTTCTCTCTTTAAAGACAATTTATATAAGGATATATGGTTCATTTCTCCATCTATAGTAGCATGGGAAATCTGGAAAGAAAGAAATAGAAGGATCTTCATAGATCAGAAATTATCATGGAATACAATCACCAACAAGATAGAAGCTTCAATAGTAGAAATCATTAACAGTAAGCTCAGAGTCAAATTGAGTTATGAGGAGTCCTTTAAAAGCTGGGATAACAAAATTAGAAGCAAGTGACCTAAATTAGATATTCCCCCCCCTTTATGGAAAAGGGGGATCCAAAAGGAAGAGTGATAGAGCCTCTTGCAAGTGGATCCCTTCGAAAGAAGGATGGTATAAACTTAACTTTGATGGGGCATCTAGAGGGAACCCTGGAGTTGCTGGCATTGGGGGGATAATTCGAAATGGGAAGTCGGAAGTTATTGCTAAGTTCTCAAGGCCTATCAATCCCACCACTAACAACATGGCTGAATGCATAGCGGCACTAGAGGGTCTAAGCTATGTAAGAATCTTAACATCTCCAAATTAATAATTGAAGGTGATTCTCAAATTATAGTAAATGCCATTCGTACCAAAAAAACACCTAATTGGATCTTAAACTCTAAAATAGAGGAGATTAATCTAGTGATGGAAAGCTTCACCAAACATGAAATTAGGCATACATACAGAGAAGGTAATACAGAGGCAGATATGTTAGCTAATCTTGGAGCTAATGGAGTCATAACCTAGATTTATCATGCTGAGACGACATGGAAGAACAAATATATATTAGGTAATGGACAAGATTAGGCATATGTGATTTAATTTTAATAAGGATTTTTAATTAAAATACCAACCGACCGTTAGAAATGTAGTGGCTTAGAGTTGGTGCATTTAAAATTAATAAACATTTATTCCTAAATAGGTTTGGTCAGATTAGGAACTTTTCTAGGACAAATTCAACAAACATTTACTATTCAGCTCTCCCCATTCCTAGTGCATTCTATGTGAAAGACTAGTGGTTAATATTGTATATAATTTATTAATAGAATACCGGCCACTTGGTTATATTATTATTAGCCTACTAATCCCCTCCCTTTCTCTCAGCCACCCCTCTTGAGGAAAGCATGATGTTTAGGCAGGGTTAGTTTATGGTTCTTCTTGCTCTAGTGTTTAAGATCTCTTTTCACCATCCTAGCTAGACTCATCGTATGATCGCAAGAGCTCAAAAGCCTTCATGCAATCATGTGACTAGCTTTTGAAAATTCCATCCTTGCCATGCAGGACACCTAGTTCATAGATCTGCCAACTCAGTCCAACGTACGACAACACCATAGGAAATGCCCTCAAAATCCAATGGTGGCCGCATGATCGCATGGGATTGGAAGATCCCATGCAAACATGCGACCACCATAGATCTTTCATCTACGGGCCCATGCTACATCACCGAATCTTGTTTTACTTGACCGCTAGAGGCTTGTCACATGGTCGCATGCGGTTAGGAAGCCGCATGCGATCATGCGACCAGCATGCAATTGCAATCTTTTTCATTACCTTGCCTCAAGACTGTTGACTGGCATTTAACCCCCGTAACCACAAATGGTTTGTCACATGGGCGCATGGGATCAGAAGATCCCATGCAATCATGCGGCAAGCTTGAAACTATTATACTGATCACCTACCTTGAACCTCTTTGCGATCGCTTATGGCTTGTCGCATGATCGTATGGGATCAGAAGATCCGCAGGCGATCATGCGACCAGCCGATAGTTGCTACCCGTTGACTACTTAGAGCTAACCGCTAGACGTCTGGGCCCGCAAGACCTATTTTTAACCTTAACTCAACCTTCACCTTGGGTCCACTGCCGATCTTTGCTAATACCACATCAACGGTTGTCATATGTTCTCATGGGGTCGAAAGATCCCATGAGATCATGCGACAGCCGTCAAATCTTCTTTGCGCTGGCACAACTTTGAAAAGCTCGAAAGGTTCCATGAGATTATGCGATAGCCATCGGATCTCCACTGCACTTGCACGGCTATGAGGATCTGGGACCTGCCTAGTCGGAGTTGCGCATTTGAAGGTTGAAAATACAGAAGGTTTTCTAACTGGAGGTTGAAAACTCAAAGAATTTTTGGACCAAAAGTCAAAAACATCCTGAGCCTTCAAAGCGAATGTCGAAAACACACTGGGTTTTTGGGCCAAAAGGCAGAAAACATAGTGGGCTTTGACACTTGAGCATATCTTGGAACAAACAGGATGCGACCAAAAAGGGAATGATAAGGAAATTTTGGGCAACTGTACTTTCACAACAGCAGATTAAAGGGCATCTCCATAATACATGGGTGACATTATTATACACTCTTAGAGCAAATACTTGGAATTGATAATCATGATCGGTTTCCCTTCAACATGAAGGTATTCATAGCTAATTTTTTATCATTATATGGACTAAGTCATGTTAATTATGTTACTGTAAGGAGTTAATAAAATCCCTGAGGCGATGCCCCTGGGAAGGGGGTCAATGGATACTTTTACTTTTTTGCTACACAGCTAGACATGGGTAAGAGTATATGAATATATGTATAGGTATATACATATATTCATATTCTTCTTAACAAACCTTGCTAAGTGTTGTATTAATGATGACCTCAGACAGGATAATGGTATGTACATACGCTTATATATATGCACATTATATATATGTATATATAAACGTATGTATATACCATCTTATCTTACTTTAAGCTAGCAAGGCCTTCTAAGCATTGTTTTTACTCAGGGAAGCATTTCGTGTTACAAAAGATGAGGCATAGTTAATGCATTTGAGAATACAGTATGGAACATAGTCACAATTGGTATTCCTATATTAAGTTAAAGGATCCTAAAGTTAGAGTTTATATTAGGTATATAGATATATATATATATACTAGTAATAGTATATATAGATATATATACTGATGCCTAAAGCTAAGATATAACGATTTGCAAGATTAGAATCAGGAAGTCTTCAATCCTGTTAGCTTTTATAGTTTAATATATATAAATATAGATATGTTGATAACAGTATATCTATATTTATATACATTTGATCACCTCCAGAAAACAATCTAAAAGAGGAAAGTACAAGATACATGTATGATAAGAACTGGGGATGTATTGAGCAACAAATAAAGTTATTACTTTCTTTAATGGTCAACTTGTAATTGAATCTTTTCCTTAATTAAGAATGTAGTTTCAAGAGACAGGGACATATGTTTTTATGGAATCTCCTGGGATCTAAGAATAGTGTTATGCTGTTATGAAGGACTTAATAATAAGTTCAAACTACTGACGTTGCGAAGCCGAACACTCATCGATCTAATGTATTTTCAAGTAACAACAGAAACTGATGTTCTCCATGAAATGAATGTATAAATCGATTCCTTAAGTCTCCATGATCCTAACAATGAAAAATGGTGTACAATTTGATGTTGAAATGAGCCAGGTTGGGAATCCACGTGCACCAATCATAGAGCGGTTGCATGATCGCATGGAATAAAATAATGCCTTGAGATCATGCGACAATGGAGTTCAGGCAAGTGAATGCGCTCTACTGGGACGCACGTATGCTAACAGCGCAGATACGATAATGAAAAGTTATAAGTCCAAGCCCAACAAGGATAGTATTAAATATTATTTCATGCACCAATGATAAAGCGGTCGCATGATCGCGTGAATAAAATAACACTCTTGCGATCATGCGACAATGGAGGACCAGGTGGGACCCGAGTTAGTGGACTTACCTATGGTGGAACAAGGAAAGGATCCAATGGCCCTCGCATAATCGTGATCCCTGTCAAATACTTTTGCGAACTTGCGAGATCTTTCCACGTGTAAAGGTGGGGCCGAGAAAAGTTGTCTGGAAGGAGGTTGCATATGATTTTTGATCAATGACTTCCACTTTGATGTTATGGAAAGAAAAATGCTTAGCGGGATATTGACAAGTAGCCGTGGGACCAAAAGAGTTGTAGATACTAAATCAACGGTAGTCGCTTGGTCGCTATGGTGTGGAAGATTCTTTGTGACTAAGCGGGATCCTTCCACGTGTCCAGGTGGGGCTGAAAGAGTTTGTATGCAATATAAAATCAACGGTAGTCGCTTAGTCGCTATGGTGTGGAAGTTGCTTTGCGACTAAGCGGGATCCTTCCACGTGTCCAGGTGGGGCCGAAAGAGTTTGTATGCGATATCAAATCAATGATAGTCGCTTAGTCGCTATGGGAAGAAAGATGCTTTGTGACTAAGTGGGATGTTGACACGTAGCCTGTGGGACCTGAGTCTTAAAGGAACTGTCGGAGATGATATAATCGTGGTCATTCATTTCAAAAGCTACCAGATCGATGGCATAAGTTCAAATCTGAGAATTTTTCAATGGATGCCAAATTCAAATATAGCGTCCTCTCAGATGTTTTACCGCATATGTCGCATGATCGCAAGAATTAAAACAATATCTTGCGATCATGCGACGACATAAACCAGCCAGATGAGAGAAGATAATGAACAACAAGGAGTCTGTTCCAAATTATAAAGGGATTGTGGGACATTGAGATCTCACAGATCCGGTAAGGGTATGAACACATGGTTATATATATATAATCTACATATATATATAACCATATGTTCAAACTAATTATTTTTTGCCTTACGATTTGAGGAGCTTGGAAATCTTTGCAGCTTTTTCTGAATGATGTAAATATTAGAGGCCCATAATGAACTCTGCTATTATCTTCTTTCTGATAGTTAGCCAGGTATGACTTGAATTTAGTTAGAACACTAGTATAGTACTGAGGAGTATATTTAGTTCTGATGTAAATATGCCTAAAATGTTAAGACTCTCATGGCAGGAATTGTTAATCTTTAGTGGTAAGGATTTTTAATCACAAGAGTATTTGTTTCTAGTATTATATTGTCAATAATACAAGTATTTAACTACATGCTTCATAGTCAATATAAAATATTCTTAGATAGGTTATGTAGCAGAGATGTAGAATTTTTATCTTGATGCAGGTTAACCTTAGTCTCGGAGGAATTTTGTCTTGTTTTTTTTTCCAGGAAGGACTATCATTCGGATGTTCAACACATATACTTGACATATTAGGAGGATCAGAGACTCTGCTTCAATTGTACAAATGATGTAATCCTTGTCTAATCGCCTTTCTATGTATAACTCATGATTTTAAAAAAAGCAATCTAGAGTTTTTCGGGACGTAGGTATGCCTACGTAAATTATGTACAAATCTCGATAGGTATCGAGCCGTGGGTATGCCTATGGAAAATATGTATTTTAACAAATCTAAAAAATTGTCGAGTCATGGGTATGCCCATGTAAATTTTTGTATAAGGTCAGGACCTATAGTCCCAGGCAAGGCTAGAGGTTTTCTCAGCCTCACTCTTTCCTACCAACGCCTACAGTGAGTGGGGTCACATTGTAATATAATTATTTATATTAATAAAAATGTCTAGGGCTTCGGGCTTTTACCGATCAAAAAAAAAAAAATACAGGAACTCAGGAGGGTGGTATTCCCCTTGGCTCTGGATAAAGCCCCTGGCCCAAACAACTTCACAACATTATTTTTTCAAGCCTGTTGAGACTTCATTGGCTGGGAATTGCTTGGGGTAATTGAAGAATCTAGAAAAAGAAAAGATATATTAAAATATTTTAATACAACTAACATAGCCATCATCCCTAAGGTTAAGTCCCCCAAAACTTTCTTAGATTTTAGACCGATCTCGCTATGCAACACAATATATAAGATTATAACAAAGGCTATTTATTTGAGAATGCAATATCTGATACCTAAACTTGTTTCTCAAGAGCAAGGTGGTTTTGTCCTTGGGAGAGAAATAATGGAAGGGGCCCTCGTTGCCCATGAGGTTCTACATTCAATTAATTCCTCCAAGTCTCCAAATTTCATCATCAAGCTTGAAATGATGAAGGATTATGATAGAGTCTGTTGGGAGTTTCTTTTCAAAGTATTACAAAAATTTAGATTTTCAAAAAATTGGTGCAAATGGATTAGAGCTTGTATTTCGGGAGCATGGTTCTTAGTCATAATAAATGGGGTGCTAGTGGGGTTTTTTCCATCTACACAAGGGATTAGGCAAGGCAACCTTTTATCCCCGGTCTTGTTCATATTAATGGTTGAAGCATTCAACATATATATATATATATATATATATATATATATATATATATATATATATATATATATATATATATATATATATATATATATATATATATATATATATATATATATATATATATATATATTCAAAGTCGGCATGCTCTTGGATATTGGCAAGCAACAAAAATTAGGGATTCAGATATTTTGGTCACTCACTCATTATTTTTTGATGATACCTTGCTCTTTGGTTCATCAAATGTTAAGGAATCCAAGTAGATTAAACATGTTTTGGACCTATATACTGCTGCTTCAAGTCAAAAAATCAATGCAAACAAATCAAAGATATACCTCTTCAACACTAACAAGATTATTTCCAACAGAATTATCAATATTTTGGGGTTTTCAATGGATCACCTTTCGTCTATGTATCTTGGTATTCCTTTTTTCATGAGAGCTAACAAAATAAGCTAATGGCTACCTATTATTGATATAATTAAAGCTAGAGTAGAAGCTTGGAAAGTCAGGTGGCTTTCACTTGTTGGTAAAATTCTCCTCATAAAAATAGTGCTGTCAGCTATTCCTAACTACTATCTTTCAATGTTAAAAGCCCCTCCTCGGTGATTCAGACAATCCAAAATCTGCTTAGAGATTTTTTATGGTCTGGGAATATAAATGGAGAAAAGAAAATTCCACTTATTTCATTGCAAGACATGGCTCAAGTGAAATATTTGGGTGGCGCTAGGATACATGATCTAGTAAAGAGAAATAAAGCTTTTGGTGCTAAATTAGTACGACAAATGTATTTCAAGCCTTAGAACAAATGGTGCCAAATAATGCAATACAATTACCTAGATAATAATTATCCTTCAAGAGTACTTTCAATACAAGTCCCCTTGAGAGGTTCAACATTATCAGATTTTATGATGGCTTCTAGAGACACTGTGATTAAGTACATTTCATGGGAAGTGAATAATGGCGAGCAAGTAAATTTTTGGAGAGACTCTTGGAATGGTTCTCCTCCCCTAAACAAATCAGGGCCCATGGATGTCTTGGTTGCTTCTTTAGAAAGTTTATGGGGTAGCTACCTGGTAGATTTTGTTTTTGCAATATGTTTTTTTTCAGAAAAGTGATTTGGAAGGATTCGGGGGAGCTGTCTATTTCATCATATGATCAAGAAAGACTATCCAAAATACTATCAAGCAAAGTCGAATACTTATCAGGGAAGGAAGATCAGTTATTCTGGACCCTTGGAAAAGATGACACATATTCTATCAAAGAGGGATACAGGATTATTCAACAACAAGAATCAAATAATGCTCCTTGTCGTGCCTTCTCATTTTGTTGGAATCATATAATTCTCCCCAAGGCTAGGTGTTTTGCATGGATTGCTTTGAAAAAAGGGGCCCTAACAAGCGATAGACTAACTAAATTCCATATTTCTCAGCCTTTTAACTACCTACTTTGTGATCAAGATCTTGAAGATGGGGATCATTTATTCCTGAATTGTCCCTTTGCACAACAATGCTGGCTTTTTGTTCTTGGTAAATTACATTACTTCACTCCCCTCGTGAATAAACTTTGGGATCTCTTTCAATCATGGCCAGAGCTTCAAACCAATTCACTCTTCTCCAACTTGTGGATATGTATCCCAGCTTTAGTTGTTTGGGCCTTACGGTGGGAATGTAACAAGAGAATTTTCCGTCAAAATCCTTCTCCAATCGAAAATGTTCTTATCGACATTGAAAAATCCATATCTGAAGTGGTTAATGCTAATCACTCAAAACTCAAATGTAACCCAATTTTGTCTAGGTGGGATAGTGCTATTATTTGTGATTGGAAAGGCATTCATGTGCCTATTGGATGGTGTCAACAAACAGAAGCAATCCCATCGCAAGATAGAGATAAAATCCATTGGATCCCCCCTGTCTTTGGGCATGTTAAACTCAATTTTGATGGATCACCCCAGGGCAGTCCAGGTAAATCAAGTGCAGAAGCATGCATTCAAGATCATCAAGGTGAAGTGCTTGCTTTTAAATTTTCTCCCCTGCCTTTGGGTTCAAACAACATGGCAGAAGCCCAGGCTATGTTTGTAGGTTTAGTCTTGGCAAAACAAGGTGGTTTCATAATATATAGGTCGAAGGGGACTCCATGGTTATTATCAATGCTTGTATAAAAAGAGAATCTCATAATTGGAAGTTGGCTTATATACTCCATCAAATTTGGCACCTCTTAGATTCTTTTGAAGAGGTCCTTATCTCACACACTCTTCGTGAAGGTAACGCCCTAGAAGATTATTTAGCAAACTTGGGATATGATGGCTTTGATCAAGATGCGATATATCTAGTTGGCATCATTAATAAAGATGTTGAGTTACAAAATTGGATTGCAATTGACAAAAAATATTACAGGCGAGAGGATTGATCTGATGTGTACAAGTTTGATATTAATGACATGGGGGCTGATGTAAGATGCAGTACATACGTGCTACGAGATCATCTTCTTTCATGTGTTCTTTGCTTGCAGTTATGTATGGGCCGCCTCACAAGTTGCCACTAGCTATTCTCTCACACATTTGCCTTTGGCGGCTTGCTCTTCCTCTCTCACGCGTTGGCATTTCAATTTGATTGACATTTCCTTCGCAATGTGCAACCTACCATGTGATTTCTAGTGTGTGAACTATACGGTGGGCTGGGTGTAATTCATTTTTTGTATGATTTTGATCGTGTCTGGACACCGAGTTCGATGCCATTTAATGTGAGCATTTTGATGGGATTTTTGATCTACCCAGTTATAAATGTTGTATTTTATGGGTTGATTATAAACTTTGCTTCCCCTTCGCATTTGGTGCTATGTGTTTTGCTCACAATATGAACTCCTCACATGTGTGCCCGCGGTGTGAATCTTGTAATTTTCTACATGATGATTTTCTACCTCGAAATTTCAAAGTTTACCTTCTGCTGGGGGATTTAGAGCTTCTGTTACCTGCCCATGTCGATGATAGTTTGATCGACTCTACTTTCATATGCCATTCTCTAGTGATCCGCAGGGCAATCCAGAGGGTAATTGGTGAGCATGTTCTATCACCGAGATCAAAACAAGTCCTCTTTCCTTTGCAAATGGTCTCAATTTTTCTTTCCAATACAATGGATTTACTGCAGTCTAGGGAATTATTATTGTTAATTGCAAATAAGGTGATTCGTCCACAGTTTATTGAGGATAATAAGTTAATGTTGTCCATTCACAAATATGACCTATGGGGTGGTGATGCCTTCATGGGGGGATTGTTTCCTTCCATTTACTTTTGGCCAAACTTGAACACATGATGATTTATGACAGTTTTAAGAGGTCTTTGGAGCGGCATAGTTATAGGATTTTCAAATCCACTCTGCAAGTCATGGCTAAAGCTCTGGGTAGGGAGTTAGAGGCCTCCATTAGAAGAACCGTTAATGCTATGTTTGATTTGTCGGGTACTCCCAACATTCCTCCGCATCCTCCTCTGTTGTTGTCGGCTTCTGTAGATTTCTTTGATGTACCACAACGCATGTCACCTATTCCGAACCTCAACCTACCCTCATTGGTGGGTAATCCACCAGTTGATAATTTTGACCTACTAGCGGCTCCACATGCTCACTCTCCTGAACCTTGGCAAATAGATAGTGACGGTTGGGTTACTCATATTCTGACTGCCCCTCCAAAAGTTTGGGAAGATGCATGGTCTCTCCCTCACAGTTCTATAGATACCCGACAGCCTGAACTGGTGGACATGGAGGAATGATCTTTTACTGAAGAGCTCTATATTTTTGGATCTTATTGGGACTTTTGTGATCGATTATTCAAGCACACATTTGGTGCTATAGGTTCTATGGGTTTGTGATTATCTTTTTGGATGAGAGATAATTTTGTATATCTGATGTACATGCAATTTTTTGCTTTCAAATAAATTTGTAATAGGAGGATTTCCTCTACTTACATATATGTAACGACAACGATACTGGGTTTTCTTCCTTGATTCTTTCCCAATTGGGTCTTTGAATCAGTTTATAAATAAAATATATATACAGTGGCTAGTCCACTTTTGTCTAAAAAAACTAAAAAATATTGTAGTTGGTATTAGTTGAGCTCATGTATGCTTTGTAAGTCACCCATATGCATTGTTAAATAAAATCATGGATGCATATACCTTGTAAGCCATCCAACTAATTAGTTAAAGTAAACTATTTATCCCATGTGCATGGAATAAAAGTTGTTACCTTTAGAAAGAATCTATATATTGCAATGTCTTTCCAAGTAGAATGCATCTTAGATATTTGTAATCATAGTGTATGGCTCACTAAGAATTTATCCCCTTGAGTGACATTATTGAATTTATAAAGATAGTGTGTTTCTTTGTATTTTCATAATTTTATATTCACTATTTTACTCATATTATAAATTATTATACATGATATGAACATAATGTCATTATTATATAGTTAATTCAAAATTAAACAAGATTAAAATATGCATCTCAAAATAAAGAATGAACATTAGAAAATAAGAAAAAAAAACCATAAATTTTATAAACATAATGTAATAAGAAATGTTTAAAAAAATAAAATAAAATAATATAGAAAAAAATTAAAATTATGTGTGTGCATGTATGTTGCATGTACTTATGAAAATTCCACCATTGCCTAACTATTAAAATGATTAAAATTTTAAATTTGTTTTTTTCCATTTTAAAATTAAGAAGAGGCCTAATACAATGAGGGAGAAACTTAATACAACTCGTGACAATTCAGAGTCTTATATTTTATAAATTAATACTATGGAATCAATGAGGGAGAAACTTAATACAACTCATGACAATTCACAATCTTATATTTTATAAATCAATACTATGCAATCTTAATACTTTTTAAAAGCTCAAATTTCGGCCAATCTATTTTATTCCAATGAGCAACGGAAATAAGATTTTTTAAGTGGTGTTTAAAGTGACGAGTTGTGTTGGGATGGGGACCCTTTCATTCCTTGGTGTAACAAAATGCTTACTAATATGATGAATGTTTGGAATGCTTTTTTCTTAATTTTTAAATTTAAATTAAAAATTTAAATAAAAGAGGTTGGCCATCATTACGCTTGCCATTAATAATCATGGGATTTTTGGTCAAAAACTTTGTCATGAATTATTTATTTAATTAACTATTTGAAATAATATTATTATATTTATATTTTATCGATGAAATTAAATAGTTATAAATGAATTTGTTAAAGATCAAATCTTGTTGAGTGTAAGATCTCAACAACAAAAAGAACAAGGTTGATCATGATCTTAATTTTTTTTGTGAAATTGATATCCTCCAATCGTTTGCTCTTAGTCTAAAGCTTGTGTTCTTATATAGAATAACAAAATCATCTTATGAATAATATAAAATCTTGAGCCATAAAAAGAAAGAGAAGAGATCATATGATGTATTAATTGAATAAATACTTTTTGATCGAGAGCTATGAATCAATTAGATAACAAATACAAGATCTCATTCCCAATATAAACATTCAACAATAACATCGAATGAAATTTAAAAATTGATAGCTACAATAACACCACAACTTAATCATCTCACCAACCCAATATTAACAAATTTATATAATACTTATAAAAAATAAAATTGTTACAATTATTTTAAAAGTTACTTATTTCAAAACTACTTCAATTCACATAAATTCAAGTATATAATTTTTTTCAAAATTGACCCTCTACGCTTCCTACCCTCTTTACAATACCCTCAATGAATATTATATTTCTAAAAATCCTGGACAACATTATACTTTTGTTTAAGGAATCACATGTGTTCCCTGTAGGAATCACATGTGTTTCCTCTAGGTTGCCAAGATGACCAATAAATGGAAAAGAAAAAAGTATAGCGTTAATTTATGTTGGAGTGCTTACAATTTCGTTATATTAATTCATAATAGGTTGGATCAAGATATTTTATTTGAAATTTCCAATGACAACAAGATATAAAGCATTACTTTTCTCTAAAAGGGAAGAAATAAATAAATATAAATTCTTAAATTGCATCCAAGTTTTCCTTCACAATATCATATACAAAATCTTTTGATGCCCTGTCATCCAACATAAATTATTGACAATTGAATGAGATGTTCCACCAAGGTGATCTTATTATATAATAATGTATAAACTAGCAATCACATCTTAGTGTGCAATGGGTACGCCGTATATATTTGTGAGGAATAAAATTTGCTTTCAGTTTTAGGTAGTAATAGATTATTATTTGTAAAATTAATTAATTGAATAGAAACATTGTTGAAGAGGTTAATTATAATCATATATAATTGTCATCATACCTTAAAATTGGCAATGCCTAAATTTTTATATTTAAGTTGCTTCACAACTAAGAATAGAGCATACATAATTAAGAAGTTTGTAAATGTTTATTGAATCCATTATAATTTTTCAATATAAGTATTATTAAATTTTGTTTGATTATTTATAATGTTTGTATTTTCCAAATTTAATTAAGTATGAAAAGTTGGATCTCTGAAATATGAAATAAATAAAATTTAATTATAAGTTTATTGTTAATTATAATATAGTTAATTTAAAATAAAATATCTTGTAATAGTATAAAATTTATACATCAATAAGAAATATGTATTAAATCAATTTCATTTTTTTTAAAACTCTATATTGATTATATTCAAATATTAATTGAGTAAATGTATATTAGATAAAATTAAATATTATAAAATAAAAAAATTAATATTGTACATTTGTTTAAAATAGATTTCCATTGTATATATTATTTATCAAAATTAGGAGATCTAAATATTATAAAATTATAATATAAAATCACATCATGTTGCACCATTTTATATATACCCACAATTGCGTACTGACAAAGAATTTTGTAAATTTTGACTAAATATAAAAAATAATGCATAGATTGAATTTGTACGAATAATACATGTATTATTTTCATAAACTTTGAATTTGCACATTTATTGCAGTAATAAACATTGTTGCACCTGATTAGTAGAGTACACTTTCAAATCGATAATTACATTTGGAGAGGCAATTTTTTTATGATAGCAAATAGCATAAACCTTGCATAGAATGGAAATTTTCAATCAATACATTTATTGTTTTCATCAACTTTGAATTTGTAATGGAATATATGACAAAGTTAATTAAGGAACACACCTATAGTGTTTGCATTTAGTTTGTTGTGTTTGAAGGAAGAGTATTTGATAATCTTATCAAACAAGACTCTTCTTCTTTCCAGTGAGCAACAAATGAGTTTTGTTGCATTCTTTCATATCTTTCAAATGTGAATGTTGTTTGAATGTGGAGGTTTGCAAGTTCACAAACTCTTAAAATTGTTGTGAATGTTAGCCCTTGTCGATCATTATTTCTGATGTCAATTGTTTCTCTTTGAAGTGTAAGGCCTTGTGATTTGTGTATTGTTAAGGTCCATGCCATTTTGAGTGGTATTTGACAGTGGATGCCATGACTTATTGGGAGAAATGAAATATATTTTGGGTTCTTGTTGTCCCATACAGGGCACATGTAGTTTTTAAATTCAACAACGACAAATAAAGGAACCAGAGGTGGTTGTTCACCATCATTGTATACAATTGCTTTGACTTGTTGAAGTGATCCATTGACAAGTCCAGTTTGTACCCATACATTTGCACAGAGCATGACCTCTTGGGAAATACATAAGAGGAGCTTAGATTGAAGTTCTTCTTCTTCTAGGTTTGAGCATAGTAATCCTTTAGGTTGCTCTGCATTGGACATGTCAACTAGCTTTGCTAAAGATAGTTCAACATTCATTTGTTATGGAGTAAGACCATTTTATTTGTTGAAAAAAGATGAATGGAAGAAAAAAAAAAGAGTTTGTTCTTTTGAGGTGAGTGTTGAACTTGATCATGACATTAGAAGTTGCCAATCTACAATTGTAGGTCGTGTTGCATTTCGTAAATTTGAAAGGAGTGCGTAGAATTGAATCTGAATTGGACTATCTCCAATTTGGTGAAATATTTTTTCTAATGTAACAATAGTTGTGAAGTTGCACCATAGTGCGCCATCATACGAGCTTGAAGCATACATTGGGATGTCTTTGACTGGTGGTAGTTGTCCCAAGTCACCAAATAGAACAATTGAGCATTCTCTAAAAAGAATGTGACTCTGATTAGGAAATACTTGTCATCACCTCATATCACTTTTTTCTAGTAGCTTAGGTCCAATGAAACTCATTTCATCTATTAGAATATAGCGAATGAAGTAGATGATCTCTTGGAAGTTCGCAAGTTCTTTTCCTTGGAGGGGCACCATTTCTTTGATCGGTATCCAGAGGATAGAATGAATTATAGATGCTTGTATGTGAATGTTTATAAGCCTATAGGTGTGAGTAGTAGCAATGTTGATTGTCCATGTGATGTTGAGTTGGCCATTGTGGATTTTATGCTTGTAATAAGGTGTGAATTTCCAGTACATGTGGTTCCTTGAACAATAATCTTCAGTGGTTGTTGGTGAGTAGTAGCATGTAGATGTGCTAGAATAATAGCATATGCCATTTGTTGTTGTATAGACAACCTAGTTTATTTTTGGTGATTAAGAACATGGGGGTCTTGAAATGTGAGGTGATTTGTGATGCATGAGCATCCGAGGATCAAGGCTACTAACTCAGATGTGGGTTTTGGTCGAGATTTACTTTCGAGGGTCATAAATTTTGACTCGGATGTGGGTTTTGGCTGAAATTTTACAAGTAGTTACGTGAGGAGGAGCTATTTGGATTGCCGATGGAGCCTAGCTTGATTGGTGGCCGTTTCGACATTTTCTCGGGAGCCTGAAATATCATCTTGGCGTCAAAAATTGGATTTTTGTGTTTTTTTCTAGTTTTTTAGAAAGTTTTTTTTGTAATAAATCCGAAATCATATTCTTGATCTCGTAGATTAGTTGGAAATTCATCTTGCCTTAGTTGGGGGCTTTTATTGGGAAAAATCAAGATTTGTAGGATGGGTTTTGAAAATTACCAAAAATAGAAAAATCTTTTTTTCCCGAAAATCTACCAAATATGATAATTTTTGAAATTGTAATCAGTAGTTATTTTTCTTGCATTTTAGAGGCAAAGTAGAGTTGGAGAAGTTTAATGAAGAGTCTGGCATTCTGAAATGTCTGTGTTGTGTATTTTTCTGAGTTATTGTTTTGAAGGGTTTGGGCTACATCAATTTGCTTGTATGAAAGTACTAGCTATTTTTTTTTTTGTGATGGATTGAATTCAAAATTTCCTCAATTATTGTTCAAGTCAATTTCATGGATTACAAGCATGTCAAGATCATTTAGGTGGATAGGAAGGCATGTATACAATCCTGACAAGACTTTCCATTCATTAGGGATACTAAATTGCATAATATTTGCACCACTTTTTGGGTTGCTAACCTCATTTTCGTGTACTGCTTCAGGAGTAGTCCTGCATACATGCCAAGGATGGTATTTGTTTAAGAAAATATCCTACTTTGTTACAATATCAAGTGATGGAGAGACAATATCTATTTGAAGGTTGTAGAATGCTTTGTATAGAACTAATTCACTCCAATAAAGGCTTCAAAACTACTGTCCTCCTTTGCAGGGATGGCTATGAAGCATGGAGAGATTCTAACAATAGCTTTGGTGGGGTGCTCTTGCCATATATTTTGTTTTTGAGAACCCTTGAAGATATATATTTGAGTGAATTCAATAAGTGATGTTGTCTCTAAATGTGTAGGGTGTGAGATGTAAGCTTCAATATTGTTTGGGTATGTGGGTTTTGTATTGGCTGCAATTGGTACACAGATATTTTTTTGGTTGACATTTAAAGATAAAAATATCCTACTAGATAGGGAGAGTGGTAGCTTGAGCAAGAGGTGGTAGGTTTCTTGGGCACCAATGTCATAGTCCACAAGGTTTTCAAGAAGCATTTTGTAAAAAGAAACCGAGGCATGAGTTTGAGAGTCAAATTTGGTTGAAATGCAGGACAACATGGCATTGTATGTTTTAGACTTGTTCTCAACCTTTGCTACATATTTTGTGATGTATTTGAGGACTGCATCAGTGGATAGGATGGGTTGAAAATCTATATTGGCCCTCTATATGGATAGTATTTTTGGGTTGTGTAATTTTAGGTGGTCATCATTATGAGTAGGGGTGTGGGTAGGCTGGCCATTATCATCAACATAAAGTTTTGAATTTTCTTGTGTACTCCAAGGGGCTTTATAATAACATGCAAGAGTAGGACCTTTCATTCTAAGGAATGTTTGGAGGGTACATTTTGTATTTTTTTGCACACGGTTGACCAATTCAGTGTAGTCTACAATAGGGTTAGTTGAACTAATCATTCTTGTATCCATCAAACATGGGTCATCAACAAGAGATCGATAAATTTTTTGGTTTCTCAATTAAATACTTGATGGGTTCCATGCAGATACATATCTATCAATGAAGTCAAGTGCATTTTGTATGGACTGACTATCATTCTATTACAATTTACCAATGTTTGGTTCTTCATGTAGCTAGATGAAACCATGAATATGTGCAGAGCCTCTATGTTTCCATTCATACCTGATAGGAGTTTTTTTTATTTAGAAAAAAATTATGTTTAAATAAATAATATAAGTGGGAGGGGGGAGAGTTATACCTATACTAGTGATCTGTTGCACCAAGAATCTTTTCTAATACCTCCTCACAAAATGTTGTAAATCTATGATGCATGTAGAGTGCTACAAGGTGTGGATTTTGAATAATATTTTGTATCCTCCATCTATTTGTTGTAGTGGGGTGTGTTGGTGAGGTGGATGGCATGGTCTTGTGCAAGTCTGACCATTTGGTATCTGCTACACTAAGGGTAAGAAAGAGAGTTGAATAATAAATTTGAATGACCATGTCAATAACATCTCCTCTATGTTGATTCCAGAATGGTCATGTTCCATGAACTGATGAGCCAAACTGCATGAGTTGCTCAACAAGATTGTCATCGGGAAAGTCCTTTAACCATTGGCGCAAGTCAACAATAGCTGCAGGAATAGAACCATAAAGTTGTTTAAGAAAAAAGATAGATGTTGTGGCTTGTATTTGATGACACATAAGGATATTCAGTATGAAGTACCTAAACCATGGATGTTGGCCAAACTTTTTATCATGGTATCGCAAAAGATGATGAGCATAGTCAGGTAGCTTGACATCTTTTATACATTATTGTTTAAATGCGGATTTTCCCTGTGGGAACAAAGTTGGGAATGCCATTGAAAATAATCCTTTTGTTGTGTATTCATTGATGGGAGATGTAGAAATGGGCAGTCATTATACGATTGGAGTTGGTCATCCTTCACCTAGTTGTAGTAAAGAGTGTCCTTCTTCCATCTCTCTACGTGTAGTGGGCAGGTTTGTCACAAATGAAATTGCATGCACTATTTATTTTAATGGGTCTTCTTCTCTAACTTCAATTTGTATGGTGGATCTTTCACTAGGATCAAGACTTGAAGTGGTTGAGTATAATAGGTCTAAAATGTCAATGGAATGAAGCAGAAAAGATGGCAATGCAAATTCATCTACCTCTACATCTTTGTAATATGGATCATTGCAGATTTTATATTTTAATACTTCATAGACATGAATTATACTAACATATAAGTTATATTGTTGTTGACCAATGTTTTCTTTGTTCACTATAATTATGTCCAAGCCATCTATTCACCTAGGCAAGAAAGATGCAATTATAGAAATATCTTGAGGAAAAAATATAGTGTGCCCATTGTATTTTAGTTTTCCACCTCTTGCATAAGTAACTTGAAGGATAGGGCTTATCCTTGCAATTAGCATCTCCTCGATTTGAGTTAGAATTTGTAAACATTGAGGTTATGCACCAGGGTCCATATTATTCCATTTTGAAAAATGATTTTCATTTCTTTCTAATGAACATCTATAACAAGTGGCTGATCCATTTAATTACCTTATTTTTATTCCTAGGTATCTTTCCATGAAAACTAAACAAGTTGAAATTTTAGAAAGGTTATCCAATTTGCAACGAAAATTGTCTCTAGCTATGTAGTAATTATGAGAGAAATGGGGTGAATATGGTTGGGCGGATGGGATGAGTTGAGTAGTGTTTTTAATTTGAGGAAAACATTCTTGTAGATGGGTTGGCATAGGAAAAGTAGGTACTATGAAAGTGGATGCTTCACCTACAAGGTTTTGACGACTTTCTCATCTTCTTTTGTTGATAATGTCCTTCATTGCTTGGTACCTTTCTCATCGCTTTTGTTTAGTTTGAGCATGTTTTTCTTTATCGTTAGCATTGTGTATATCCATTTATAGCTATATACCCAAATCTAAGCAATGTGATATATACCTGCAATTAGTGTTCTTGAAATTATATTCTTAGGTATTTTGAAAGAACTAAAAAGATACTAAATCTTTCACTGATAAAGTTCTCTAGCTAAAAGGATTCTAATTTCATACTTACATTAAAATTTACGTCTTAGTTTATTTAGTAACAACACATCAAGATGTAGTTGAGTCTAAATTAAATACCTTGTTAAAAGAGGTGACAATTTATTCTAGCATGGAAAGAGAGAGAGCAATATTGTTCATTTCCTTGAAAAAAATCTCCAGCATCAAGGAAAATACCCCTAGCTTTTAATGTGAAAATAATAACCATTGATACAAATTTGTGATTCTTATTACTTAGTTTGTATAGGAAACACACAAGTCTCAATAGCGTTTCGTTGGAACATATAAAAGAAAGACAATTTATGTTGGTGTTTTTATTGGGAATTACATGTGCATGTACTATATATATTTGTGTAACACCATACATGGAAACTAAATGTTTTCGCATGCTAATTGATTGTATGAATAAAGATCAAGAGGAGAATGAAAACATTAGTGTGTGATAATATTTTGAAGTCATGTTGAAGAGTATATGCACATGACAAGATTGAAATAGAAAAGTTAGTATTTATAAATGCATCAAACATGCTTTGACATATCTGGTAGAAAAAACACTGGAATATTTCCAACAAAAAAAGGTGCATGTATTGTAGAGTATTTTTTTATATGAAGAGAATTATCTTGACATTTGTGGGAAATGAGTGAACATAGCACTGTAGTAGAAACTTTTAAATAGGGAAATGTCACTATACATAATGAGGTTCAATTACCAATTTTATGCAATCTTTAGGGTTGTGATAATAATTATTCATGTTTCTTCTCCTCCAAAATGATTCATTTTGATGCTGAGTTAAAAAGAGAACCTGACAATTAATAACATTGTCCAAGATTATATTGGCGGCACCAGGCTCATCTAGTAGTAGTTGAAAGTTTTCTGGAGGCACCCCTAACAAATAAGTTGATGGTCCTTCAAATGCAGTAACTTTAACTAATTCACTTATTTCATCTTCCAATTTCATCTTGAGGATGTAGCTATAAGCACACTTAGAGAGCTTGGTAGAACATTTGGGGCACCAAAATTTGTTGGTCGAAGAATGAACAATTTTATCTTACATTTTTTGTTGTCCACGACTAGTGGACAAGAAAGGTAGTAAAATTTGTCAAAGTGAAACTTTGCGATAGTCACCTTTACACAAATAGGGTATGTGGTGGGAAACCTTTTATTGGAAATAGTACAGATATCTATTGAATTTACAAAACTATGTGGGAAAACATTTCCTTTTGACAAGGGTACAGGAGGATGGTCTTTTCCTACAAATGCATACCATATTTGTAATGCAGATGCTTCAGACAAATTTGGACTCATTATAATAGAGGTTGAAAAGGTTCTATCAAGTTTTTTTCCATTCCATGATACTAGATGTGTAGATGTTATCAAAATAACAAGTGGCCAGGTTGGTTGTACAAACATATCAAATATTTTATTTCCTTCAACTTCACATTGATGACCATAAAGTGTAACATCTATGGTACAATTTGATGTATCTTTTATTGTCACTATACATTTCTTTGTCTCACTGCCATCTTTTTTCTATATGGTTGATGAAGGAGTAAAAGATACAAGTATGCCAATGACATCTACAAGGGAGTTTACATGAAATGTGCCTAGTGAATCTATACTCTTTAACTAGTAACTATGCTTGGGTATTGTATAATTTGGGCATGTGGAAGGAGATATCGTTGATGAGTCTAGGAGATGTATTTCATATGGGTTTGTTGAACTACTATATTTTGCATTGCTTACTTTGATGCAAGTGCTAGAGATCTTGTATAGACAATTAGGGTGAATAACATCATAGAACTCATTGAATTGTTCATTAAAAAAGAGATATGGATTTTAGATATTTCTTTTTCAATGAATTCAAAGCCAAAAACCTCCCCATCAAGGATATCATTTTTGTATTCATGGATCGATGTTTTCTCTAATGCTCTACCCTCAATGGACCAGTGCTTGTAGTATGGATTCAATGATTTAATGGGGAGTGGTTGTAAAGGAGCCATGTTCTATACACAATAGTTTTTATTTGGGGAAGACCTTGATGAATCTTCATATGTTGAAGGTCAAAGGTAGTTAGTAACTTGAAGGAGTGGAATTGGAGATCAAACTATTGCTGCATTGTTCTAAAGTATATCAAAGTTATCAAGAAAGAGTGCCCTACAAAGAAAGGAGGTAGACAATTTAGCAAGGAGATTAAGGTGGGAAAATAGGAACCATTAAATGGTAGGAGGAAAGAAAGGGCGTACGTGAAGTTGTGGAGAGTTTTGAAAGAAAATTCCTTCAGGAAAATAATAGAGACTTTTTGTAAACCATCTTCAATGACAAGATCCTTGAATTTTTCTAGAAGTAGAGAAGAATGAGTGTGTGCACCGTCAGAAATTTGTAGTTGATATTTGGAAATTGTAGATTGAGGTTTTTGAATGGAGTTTACAAATATAACTTGTAAGTATGGATCAATAATAGATGTGCCCATAAGAATTAATGGCTTCTAGTAGGATCTGTGACATCCTCCCAATCGGTTTGTAGGCACGTGACCCACTTAAGAGCCTAGTTGACCATGCCGAAATCATAGGGATATTCATCTACCTTGAACTACCATCAACAAGCATTGCCCAAGCTTGAGAGGATAATACAAGAGTTTTATCAACACCTTGTTTATATATCAATCAGATAATTACCGGTTTGAGGTATTTCTCTAAATAGGAATCGCTTCTCTTTAGACAAGCCTTGCTAGAAGTAAAACCAATTGAACTTGATCTTTCTCTTCACCCAAGTTCCGAGGAGAGGGGAGAAGATACAAATACAAGATAATTATTTTCACATCACTTACTTTAACAGGGTTTGAAAAATTAAAAGAGCTTTAAGAAAGTATTGAAAAACACTCATTCAAACACACCAAACAACCTTCATTCCAAATTGAACCTAAGTTTAGACTAAGTGTTTTCTATCCTAGAACTTCAAACACTCATTTTTAGCATGCAAGGTTATTTTTTTGAAAAAGATAAAGTACTTGAAAGATAAATTTTGTGAAAAAAGTATTACTCCTTTTAGGAACTCAAGATTTGTTTTGTTCTTTTTAAGCACCAATTTGAAGTGTTTGGTTGCATTTGATTATCCTTTAGGCATTCAAGATTTGATTTTGTTCATTTTAAGCCCAAAGTTGAAGTGTTTGATTGTTTGTTTTAGCCTTTTATTCTTTTTAAACCCAAATTAAAAGTGTGAGGTGTTGTTTGTGCATTCAAGGTTCATTTTATTGCACCAAATGAAAGTGTGTATATTCTATTTTTAAAAGTCTAATTTGCAATCCCACAGCTAGTTCTTGCAATCTCACAAACCAAAAACAATGATCCCATAGTCCATATTAGTGATCTCGTAGGTCTGTTAATCTGAAATGACACACAGAATGATAACTAACAGAAATAATAAATGAAATATCTATGGTCGTGATCCCACAGGGTATGTTAGTAGATATGCGGGCACAAATTTTGAGCTCTTGACAAAATTAGATGCCTTATGGCTTACAAATTTAACTAGCGATCCTGCATGGTCAAAGTGTCTTCTCACATTGCGGATTCATGTTCTCACATTGCGGATTCATGGTCCCACCAACTGTAAAAATGACTGGTGCCCGAACATAGAAGAAAAAGACATAGAATAGAGAGTTTTATGGGAATGTGATCCCACAGGCCGAGGAAGCAATCTCTTCGGTTTATGTTTTTTTTTTCTACTGTGTAAAATTTGAGCTTGGGAATGATAGTGCAAATAATCCTTCTTCCTCCTTCAAACATACAAAAACTCAAAAAACCTTGCAAAAACACTCAAACAACAAAAAATGTTAATATTGGTTAGTTTTTGCAAAAAAAAAAAGATGAAATAGATAGAGAAATGACCCTAGAAGTGGGTCCCAACGAGCATGCCAAAATGTATGCTATGAAATGTATTGTTAGGAACATAAAAACAAGTTAAACATTCAACAAAAAAATCCAAAACAACACTTATGATTAGACCAAAGAAAACTAAGCTTAAAAACAAAAGAATGCAAACCTTACACTCCCTCCAAGCAAGCCTTCTTTGTTGAAGAGATGTTGTCCAAAGATGGAGATATGTGTGCTCAATGTAGATGTTCAAGATTCAAATTTGTGGAAGGATTTTGGCATTATGAGGTTATAGTTTGTTCTTTTGGCTCTCAAATTGACATGATAACTGTGCATGAAAGGTGAATGAAAATGAAGAAGAAGAGGGTTCAATTTATAGGCAAGGAGAGAATGAAATGAATGGTCAAGATGAAAACCTAAGGAAGGGTGGAGATTCATTTGAGAGAGAACACATGGATTGTTCTTTCTCAAATGCCTCCCATTGTGACAAGTGTCACAAGGAGAGAGGTTGGGAAGTATGAGAGAATGTGACCATTTTGGGAAATGTGAGAGGGGACAAATGTGTAAGAGGGATATGGAGTGTGTAAGGAATGTGTAAGAGAATTTAAGGTTGACATGAGGAGAGGGATTTGGGGGATGTGAGGATGTGACATGAGGGTTGACTTGGGTTGGGTTAAGATTTCTTAATCCATGGATTATGATTGTGTAAATGTTTAGGGAATGATTAGGCTTAGATTAGGAGGAAAATGGAAGAATTAGGAGGATTTCATGAGAGGAGAGAGAATGAGTGGAGGATTGGATTATCTAATCATGGGTCATTAGCTAATTAAGGGTGATTAGCATCTATGAATGGGTTGGGTTGAGTAAGAACTCAATGTTAAGTAGTTGGGATAGGTTATATTAGGGGTTAAAGTTAGGAGTCATTTGCTCAAATTGGATTAAATAGTTTATTTAACTCCAAAAATAGAAGGAAAAATGAGGTTCATGAATTAATTAAAATAGATGAATACATTTATTTAAATTAATAGAGGAAGGGGGGTTTTAATTAATTATCAGACTATGGGTTGCCATTTAGATAATTAATTGGCCTATAGTTAATTAATTAAATTAATTAACTAGGGGATGACATAAATTAATTAAATAATTTATATTTAATTAATCAGTGCCCTAGGAGAGAACTAAAAAATATTACTTAATTGTGTAATCAAATTTAGGTGTCTACATTCTGCCTTTCTTCGACATATTGTTAAAATTACATTACTTGGAAGATGTTTAAAATAATAAATGATGCAAAGAACTGATGAGGTGACGAGGTTGCCCTAGAATGCAGGCAAAGAGGTTTAGACTAGGTGATGCCCCCTCAAGAGGGTGACAAAGAAAGAAAAAGGGGTTTGGGCAACGTCTCAAAAGGAGAAAAGGGTTTGGCACAACGGGCCAGAAAAAGGGCAAGAAGGGGTGAAAAGATGGTGAAATAGGTAAGAAAATGAGGGTAAGAGAGAAAATGAGAAGAATTGGTGGGATGGGGGGATATGGGAAGAACGAAAATCTCCTGGGAGGCCCTTAATAAGGGCTAGGATGGCTAGAAAGAGGTCATTTGTAAATATTTGAGCTTGACGAGATATTTCTTTTTTCAAGCTCTGATATTGCATACAGTAATAGTGAGAGGAGATGGACTGAGGCATAGGGATAAAATTGTGAGGATAATTTGGCATCATCAAGTGGCCAACAAATAGGTAAGATAAAAAAATCAGCCCTTGTACTTTTTATTTTGTCATTTATTTCAATTTTGAGTTTGCAAGTTAGCGATCCCGCAGGATGGGGATCAACGGGATTGCCATCGAGACCTGCCAAATCGTGATCCCATAAAATGTTGTTAGCATAGGGGAAAGGAGGGAAAAAGAGGGATTTTTGGTGGGATCACCAAATTTCTTAGCTTCTCATGATTTTTAGCAAGATTGTGATACCATGATGAATTTTTGGTGGGATTGCAATCTTGGACCAAATGTGTAGGGTTGGGGAAAAATATGTGATCCCGCGAGGGGTCACAGAGGGTAGGAGAATGATATCATGGGAACACATTCCTATGGTTGTACAAGTAGAAGTAGATTTTGTGATCTTGCGCCTACAGGATCGCGAGACTGAGGAGTTGGCAGGATCGTGGGCAAAACTCGTGGGATCAGTTGTGAAGGGTTTAGAAAAAAAATGGGAGGGGATAGGGTTGAGGGATAAAAATAGGGCTAGAATGGTTAGAATGTATTTGGAAATAAAATTGATGCATCTAACTTGGATTGGTTTCAGTGGTCCATGGATCGGCTAACTAGCTGGGAGAGGCATGCCACAATGCTGGTTGCGGTGGAGTAGCTCACTTTGATAGACTAGGCAGCGTAGTAGATGCTATCAAGCTCAAGTATCTAGCATGGATGACTCACAAATACACATACATGATGATGGTGATCGCACTATGTGAGTGGTAGAATTTAAAGGCCACCACCTTCCATCTCCTGATAGGGGAGATGACCATGACACTTGAGGACATATACATTATTTTTTGCCTACCCATCTAGGGCACAAAGCTAATTGCATGAGACACCACCTAGTAGCAGATGGTGACCACACTAGTGGGGCTGGGAGTGGCACCGATGCTATGACACATGCAACTATCATTGGCTAGACACTTAGTGTTAATGCCTCTAGTGAGCTAGGTTTACTTGTATGTATGCGGGCTAGTTTCAAGGTACATTTCCCCTGACACAAAAGGGACAAATGTGACACTTACACTCATCCTGGTGATCATGCAGATTTTGGATACAAGAGTATTGGCAGCCTAGGAGATGTTGATGCTTGTAGAGCTATATAGATACATGCAAAAGATAGTGTATCACAGAGGAGAGATGTAGGGGAGGAGCATAGGCTTTGCCTCCCTTTTACAAGTGTGGGGATGGGAGCACATTGCAGTGCTGAGACCTAGGTAGGAGAGATTGATAGATAGATTAGCTTGTAGTTTATAGCTAGGGGGAACTACTAACATACCATGATGTTGAGGAATTAGACTTTTGGAGAGAGACCCTTGACAACATACAAGATTAAATCACCTAGAGGTCATATTTGGGACTGGCAACATGGCCAGAGGATTAGTTGTACCTACCATTTGCCATGACACCCACATATCTGATAGGGCACTGGGAGTATATCATAGAGAAGTATAGGTCAGATCGGGTGGCCATAAAGTTTAGGTATACATAGGGCTTACCAAATATAGAGAACTGGTATCAACGGACCACCTAGGAGAGGTAGGCAGAGTTTGGGGCACCGATAGAAAAAGAGGGGTTGGTGGCAGCATGGCAGGCCATACATGTCATTCATTGGGATTGGGTGGGGGGGTTGGTAGATGGGTAGAGCACAGTGTGGTTCCAGATGCCACGGGTGGTTGGGAGAGTAGGTTTTCCACCTCAGGAAGAGAGGGTTAGGGTGATGACAACACAGGTGGCTAGAGGGAGAGGGTGAATAATTGTTGCAACGTCTGGAGGGAGGAGAGGAGGGAGGGAAGCCTTGAGGAGGGTAGAAAGGATGGGTCAAGGTAGATACAAAGGATAAGATGGAGGAGGATATAAGATGGACAAAGATAGAGGAGGTGTATGAGGTTGAGACAGAGGAGGAGGAGTAGGAGGAAGAGGGGGAGACAAAGGAGATAGAGGGGGAGGAGGAGGCAAGGGAGATGGGGCATAGACAATGATAGGCCCACCACTAGTATCACCACCACCAAGAGCCCTAGGGGTTGGATCATCTGGAGGTGGGGGAGGAGGAGATCTCATGGATTGATTTTCATCCCTGTAGGTTGCATATGACAAGACCAACTAGATGTTGCAGGATACATAGGGAGAGAAAGATGCTTTAATCACTGAGCTGGCACATGCCTTGTAGGATGGCCTGGAGATGATTGAGGAGAGGGAGAGCCTACGGAGAGAGAGGGATGAGATATAGGTGGAGAGGGACATACTACAGGGAGAGAGAGATGGACTATAGTCTGAGAGGGATACACTGTAGGTGAAGAGGGATTTGGCCTTGCGATAGTTAGTTGGGGAGAGACAAGTGGCTTGGGGGAATGTGGCTAGGGGGCCCCAGGAGGTGGTGTAGTTATAGAGAGATATGGAAGACCTCATGGAGTAGGTGGGTTGGTATAAAGAAATGTACCATGCTGTGATACCACCATAGAGGTGAGAGCACTATCAGTGGGCCAACTGATCAGGGGATACAAGTATAGGTTCTGGAGTGGGGGCTGGGAGCAAAAAGAGGACAAGGGGTAGTAGTTTTGGGGTTGGGCCTTCATAAAGGATAGGTCAGGAGAGCCATTAACCTGGTCAGTCATAGAGCCAATAATGGTCGACTAGTGGCTCAATACATATGGTGAAGGTAGAGGGATCGAGGGTTGGGATGGATGTGGATGGAGGAGGCCGGGATGTTACAGGGCCATCATAGGTACCCACACAAGTGTAGTATATAGGGATTCAAAGCACAGTGGAGAGGCCACAGTCTAGGTCATGTAGATAGATATCTCAACCGCATGACCATAGGAGCCACCACAGGTTGACCCTTTTACAGATGTCGAGATGCAACCTCTCCTAGGAAAGGCAAATAGGCAGTGATATATTGCATTATTTTTTGAAGGCATTGTCACAGATATTGTATATATATTTATTGATCGACACTTCATGTGACAGTTGGTCATTTATTGATTCTTTATTTATTGTGGGTGATGGGGATATTCATTTTATTCTTTATAAGATATATATATATATGTGTGTGTGTGTGTGTGTGTGTATCTATATATATGATGTTGAGTTGGGTGGGAGTTTATGTGTTATGGGCCCATTTTCTTGTGCAAATGTATGGATGCATGATTTATGATATACTGACATGTGTGATGCAGGATGTGATGCTTTAGATGATTATGATATGAGACTGACGTGTTTGCAATGTAGGGTGTGATGTGTTATTTATGAGACTATATATGTGATGTGTGTGATTAGATTAGGATGCAACTACTGACATTTTGTGGATGCATGATGGATATGATTCTATGTTTTAATTTCTACACATGTGATGGATGCATGATATATTTATGATGTTTAGAATGTTTATTTATGTATGGATGATGCAATTTTACCATGTCTTAACAAAGCAAGATAAAAAAAAAATGACTTAACAATGCAGTATTAAAATGAATGTAAAAATGAATTAATTATGCAAGATTCATAAGATTTAACAGTGTAGTATTAAAATGAACCTAAATGATTTATGCAATGCAAGATTAAAATGAACTTAAATGAGTTATGCAAAATTAATCTAAATGAATGAACAATGCATGATTAAAATGAACTTAAATGAGTTATGCAAGATTAATCTAAATGATGTTAAGATGAATTGATTATACAAAATTAATCTAAATGAATTAACAATGCAAGATTAATCTAAATGATGTTAAGATGAATTGATTATGAAAAAATTAATCTAAGTGAATTAACAATGCAAGATTAATCTAAATGATGTTAAGATGAATTTATTATACAAAATTAATCTAAATGATGTTAAGATGAATTAATTATGCAAAATTTAAAATGTAAGTGATAATGCAATTAATATGAATGATGTTAATAAATGATTTAGGTATGTGACTAAAATGGATGCAACTAGGTTGTTTTAAAGATGAGTGATTATGCAATCAAGCATAGCTAAATGCAATTTAAAATGTAAGGAATAATGAAATTTGAGATGGAATGCTCGTGAATGAGCGGGGAGATAATGGGTATGGTATATGTAGCATATCACTACCTGATTGAGACCTCATTGTGAGAGGAGAACATGAATAGGTGGGGAGGGTGATTTTCACAATCAAAACCCAAGGGTTAGGGGTCATAATTGAATAGATGTGTTTCAGGTTTGCATCAGGATGAGATGTTGTTTATGAGGAGAGGATGGATGATGGAGATGGGTAGAAGAGAGATGGTTTAGGTTAATGAGGATGTGATATAGGGTTTTGAATTTTTGTGGATTTGTAAGATGATTTGGTTGGATGCATGATGGGAATTTTAGCTGGGGATTGATATGGGGGATTTTTTGTGAAGCTTGAGCGTGGAGTATTCCAAGATAGAATACCACCATGTCGTTTGAGAACTTAATTTTATATAGAAACATAAGGGACTTGCAAAGGTTACTAGGAACCCAAGGCCTCATCACTAGCATTGCATAGGACTGACACAAAAAGACACGTAAGGGTTTCTCCAACATCACACATGGACTCACGAGGAGCCATGGTGGAAATGATGTCAGAGAACCCACAAAAAAATGATATTTCCCAAGTGCATCATGGAACCCCAGGGGGTTAAATGATGCAAGGGTCACATCTGACCGACCAAGAGGTAGAAAACAAAATGATCAAAATGACCTTGCTCTAGATTTCCCTCATTCGTAGCACACCATGATATAAAGGATCATGGCAACCTTGATGAGAGGAACAATGAGAAGCCATAAAAGATTAAGAAAGACCAAATAATAAATTCAAAAAACTAGAGTGATAAATTCAAAAGATGTCCTTTACCAAAAGAGATATACTAAGTAAGAGAGTGTGATTACCTTGGACATGACGAAGGATGCATCCTACAAGGACCTGTTTGTTGGGATCAACTACAAATTGGGTCTTGATGACAACATAGGACTTTGGGATAACTACAACAATTAATAATTTTTCACTAAGGTACTTGTTGAAAAATGCAACTTGGGAGGGCAACACAACTGATCATGCTTCTACAGGATGATTGAAGATATGTACAAAGAGACTTAACCATATCATACAAGTGATAGACATGACACTATATACAACAAATATTTTATAAATCTCAGGCATTACTTACCTAGCCACACTGTAAAACTCATATCCAAAGTGGACCCACTTAAGTACCTACTCTCAAGAACAACACTTATAGGTTGAATGGAAAAATGGGTTTTTCTCTTAAGTGAATTCGACATTTAGTATGTAGATAGAAAAGAAATAAAGGGGCATGTCATTGTAGATCAGCTAGCTAAGGCACCCCTAATAGATGTGCATCCATTGGTGATGGAATTCCCTCATGAACATCTCTCCATGGTCGAAGAACAACCAACATGGAAGCTATATTTCAATGGATCCTACACATCTCATGGATTAGGAGTGGGAATCCTCTTTGTTAAAACCCAAGGTGATTACATCCCCAAATCATTCAAGTTGGGGTTCCCTTGCACTAACAACATTATAGAATATGAGGCACTCATCTCAAGCCTCAAAATAGCTATCCAATGGAATATTAAAGAGCTACAAGTGTTTGGAGATTAGCAACTCATCATCAAGCAGGTCTTGGATGAATTTCAAATAAAAGATGATAAATTATTAACATACAAAGAGCTCATGGATAAACTAAAAGAATAATTCATAAGCTTACAGTTCACACAAGTACCCAGACTACAAAACAAAGCTGTAGACACCATGAAAACCCTTGGATCTTTACTAGAAATCCCTTGAGATTCAATGCAGTACAAACTATTAGTCAAGAAGCTACATACACCTGCTTATGAGAAGGCTGATTTTGAAATGGTCTACATTTTGGTTGGTTCTCAGTCTCCATAGTACCATGCCATCCATGCTTATCTAAAAAATGGTATCATATACCCTCACCTCATGAACACCCAAGAAAAAACCTTATCCAAAGAGCTTCCTGTTACACTCTTGTAGCTAATACCCTATATTGTCATGGATATCACAACATCCTCTCTCAATGTTTAGATTCGAATGAGGTCATCCTAGCTTTACAAGAGGTTTTCATTAGAATTTGCAGTACCCACACAAGTGGCATAGTCCTAGCCAAGCAGTTATTGAGAGTTGGGTACTACTGGCCAACAATGGAACATGATGCCTTTGAGTTTGTAAAAAAGTGCCTACCATGTCAATAGCATGCCAATTTGATCCATGCTCCATCCAAGACTTGCAGCCCATTGCGCCACCTTGGCCCTTCTCATGTTGGGGTTTCAATCTCATTGGTAAGATCATCACCCTTTCCTTGGATGGACATAAGTATATCATAACTGCCACAAAATACTTCACAAAATGGGTCAAAGCAATTATGCTCACCCTAACCACTAAAATTCAAATATCTAAGTTCCTCCTTTACTACATCATCTATTGGTATGACATCCCTTTCACCATCTCCATCGATCATGATACACCTTTGGAAAATGAACATACGATGGATCTATATGCCGAATTTTGCATCCACCATCACTTCTCCATTCCATAATTTACTCAAGGAAATGACCAAGCTAAGGTAACTAATAAAACCATCCTCAAAATCCTCAAAAAGGTTGTTAATGATTCTAGTCGTGACTCACACCTTCAAATCAACCCTACCCTCTGGGCCTATCACACTTCCTTCTGTATTCCCATAGGTACCACCCCATACTCCTTGGTATATGGTGCCGAGGTCATCTTACCAATTGAGGTCAAGATTCCTTCATTGTGCATGTCTATGAAGAACTACACCATTGATGAAGACTACTATGTGACACACCTCACCCAAATAGACTTGTTAGATGAAAAGAAACAACATTCCTGTGATCATCTAATTGTATACCAAAACTGGCTCAAGAGAAGCTACAACAAAAAGGTTCATCCTAGACAGTTCCAAGTGGGTGACATGGTCCTTAAGGAGAATTAGAAAGTACAAGGTGATTGAGAAAAGAAAGGCAAGTTTGAGCCTACCTGGTTGGGCCCTTAAGTTGTCATAACATGCTTTGGCTCAGGGGCCTATCAGTTATCTACACCAGAAGGGGAGATCCTAACTAATCCAGTCAATATCCCCTATGTATCCCCTATGCATCTGAAAAAATCCATAAAAAGTGGAAAAAGTCCTGAAAAAAATCATTGTCTTGGTCAAAACATGGTAAAGAGGTGCCTTGATAATATCAAAAAAATTCAAATAAAAAGATCAAAAGAGTAAAAATAAATAACCATCCAATGGTGAAAACTTTGAAATCAGGTGCCTTGGGCAAGTATGTTGGTGAAAATATGGAAATAAGCACCATACATAGTGGACCGTGTCATTATCTATGAAACTCCCATCCACCCATTATCTCCCCACCTAAAATTCATTCACAAATCCATGTTCCCAAGATGTTCCTATCATCATATCAGAAAGATTGAATTACTATCCCGAATCCTGAGCTTCTTGTACATACTAAGGCATGTCCTATCCCCAAGTCCTGAGATATGTATATAATTGTTAGTTGATGACTTGTCCTACATTTGTATTCATAAGGTGTTCACTTGTGCTTGATTAAAACCCAAGGAAGATCCATCCCTTGTGGTGGGTTATGATGTGAAGATAGCTGACAATCTGGCTATGTTGGTGGGCATTTATGATGTGGATGGTTGGTTGGAGGGTCCTGTGAATGGCATACGTGTTGTGAAAGAAGGTTTTTGGGCTTGTGTGTTGGCAATGAAGTGTGGGAGAGAAAATTAGGTGGAAGTAGCTAGGTGATGGGTGGAAGAGGTGCTTGAGCGAAGGCTTGTTGAGTGGTAGAAGGAGGTGCTTGCATCGCCCCCTAGAAAAATGGTACTGATTGGTGTAGGAGCACCCAGGCTCACTCCCAAGAATGTTTGTCATTTTGGCTTGTACTGACCTTAGCCAAGTCAGTAGGATTTTTTTTTACATTAGAAGGTCTTGCAAGTGTGTTCCTAGGTGGATTAGACTAGGATCAATCCATCCTAGATGTTTAAAGCTTTCTAGTGGTTAGTGTTAGTCTAGGACTTAATGGGAAAATGGATGTAAAAGTATCCAAAAGTCTTCTAGACTTAGCATGGATTGGAAAAATTTCATAAAATTCTTAAATGATGTTCCTACATTGTTTAAGAGGTCTTAGTGGTCATTAAGAGTGGTCAAGAAGCAATAATGAAAAGTTGCTTAAATGTTGTCATGACAACATTTACATTTTTGGCAAATGGTGCATGCAACATTGACAACATTGATCCCATTCGGAGTTAAGGGATATAATAAATGCTTAGTAGCCTAAAATATAGGAAAGGGCATATTTTAGTTGAAATATGATCCCATTTCCTGAGGCAAGTTGTAGAGAATTTTTTTTGGGTTTGAATATAGACAGTGTTCAGATTTGTAGTGACAGTCGATTGGTTTTGAGTGTAAGAGTGAATACATGTATTATAAAGCTTAAATTAGTGCTAGATTTGTTTTGTGTGGTTAATTTCAAGATTTTTTCATTCAGTGATAGATTTTTGTTGAGTTCATTATGATAGTTTAACAAATCAATTTGTATATAGTCTAGTTGCTAGTGTTCACAGGGTAGTTTTTGGTTTCATGGATCCCCCATAGAATCCAACTGTGGAAATCACTAGGGTTTGGATAAATATGGTAGGGGAGCCTTTTATAGTGTATATATGTAGGGAGGAAGCATGAAGAACCAGATGGCAATTTTTAAGGTCATGTCATAGGCAAGACTGGTGTACCTAACTAGGTGCATGATAGAGAAGAAAGAGTGTGCAAATGAAGGGAAAAGAATGGAGGCATAGATGGAGTATGGTTTCAGATAGACCATAGACATATTGATATTTAGTAGTGAGATTAGTCTTTGGCCAGTCCTCTAACATAGATTTCTAGGAAGGAATCAGTAACCAGCTTAAAAATAGCCCTATTAGCCCTATAATCTAGGAATCTATTGTACGGAGGCCCTAAAACCATAAAAACTACAAAATATCTAAGGTCTCCCAAAAGGGTATCCAAATGTCAAGTTATTTTTTGAGGTCATTTGGAAGTTTTTAGAAATAATTGAGAAAAGTACCATGTCTAGGGCTATTAGAAATCACTAGGCCTAATAAGCCAAGGGAAAGCTAGATTGTGAACCCGATGGAAAAGATGTTTGAAACCTATTAAAATGGGATAAATGGGAACACAAAAGGATTTTTTGATGAAGAATTGACCCCCTGTAGTACTTGTGACAAGTTATGGTAAAAGAGCACTTGGAGTCATCCAAGGAGTAGTGAAACATTAAAGTAGTCTAATTGGTAGCTATCCTTCAAGGTGAAGCACATAGAGATTGACTCATAGAAGTGAGTTGGGATTAGTCTTAGGATAGAAGAGTAAAGGCTATTGAAGTCCTAGAAGATATTTTGGGGCTTTTGACGAGATGGGACATGTAAGGTCCTAGAGAGGGATTTGTGCAAGCACACCAAGGATAATATCTATTAGATTGGTATTAGAACCATTTTGATTTGGCTTGTGGTGAATGTTCCAACCAGAGGAGTTAGTAGGAGACTCTATAATGATGACCAATGCCAAGTTGGAAAAGAAAGTGGAAGAGCAAGAAGAGGAGAATAGATTATTCCAAGATAGACTAGCTCATCTAGAACAAAAAGTGGATGAAGTAGATGAGAAGACCAAAGAAGTTAAAGATAAGATAGATGGAAAGAAAAAAGAGATAACTTTGGAGGATGAAGTCCCTGATCCAGACCCAATAATAGCTAAAGAACCATTCTTGAAGGCATTGAAGGCCTTGAGTGGAATGGCATTAGAAGGAATTCCAATCTTTAATGGGAAGATGGAACCATAGATAGTCCTAGATTGGATTGGAGGACTAGAAAACCATTTTTAATGTGATGGTATCACAGAAGCCCAAAAGGTTAAAGTGGTTAATGCTAGATTGAGAGGCCCTACACTCACTTGGTGGAAATTTATCCAAGATGAGAGAGAGAAAGAAGGCAAGAAGCCTATTGCTACATGGAAGGCAACGGTAGCTAAAATCAGAGATGCTTATGTGCTAGAGGATTATGAAATCCAATTGCATAAGAGAAGACAAAGTCTTAGACAAAAATAATTAGATGTCAACTGCTATACTAAAGAGTTCCAAAGGCTTTGCATGAGGTCAAGAGTTATGGAAGATGAAAAGGTGAAGGTAGCTAGATACCTTAATGGTCTCAACTGGACTATACAAGATTCAATGAGTCTACTAACCCCTGATACTATTCAGAAATGGCACCAAATAGCAGTGAAGGTAGAGGAGAAGTTGAGAAAGAAACAAGATTCTAGCACTACTAGAGGTAGAGGAAAAGGAATAGACAATAGAGGACAGAGAGGTGGATATGGTGGAAGAAATACTGAGAACAAGTCTCAAGGTGAAACTAAACTCACTGAGCAGCAAGAGGGGAGTTCAAGTAGAGGAAGTTCTAGTAGAGGAAGAAGCTCCAACAACAATTGGAGAGGAAGAAGAAATAACTAAGGTAGATGTTCTTACTTTGCCACTATGAAATGTTATCACTACAACCAAATGAGACACCCTCCCTACTAGTATCCAGAGAAAGGCACTACTTCCCAAGGAGGTGAAAAAAGGGTAAATTTTGTTCAAGAAGAGAATAGTGGTGGGGTAAAACACCTTGAGGTACCCTTAGAATCAGAGGAAGGTGAGAATCTAATGATGAGGAGAACTCTGATTAAGGAGCCAGTGAAAGAACCAAGTTAGAGGAGGTCATTGTTTAGAGTGAAGTGCAAGATGATGGGAAAATTTTGTCGATTCATCATAGACTTAGGGTATACTAACAATATAGTGTCAGAGGAGGTAGTAAACAAGCTAAAATGGAAGAGGATACCACATAGCAACCCCTAAAAATTCACTTGGTTGAATAAAGGACAACATGTCCTTGTCAATGAGAAAGCATGGGTGGATTTTTCAATTGGGAGGTATAAGGACAAAGTGATATGTGATGTCTTACCTATGGATGCATGCCACTTTCTCATAGGTAGACCATGGAAATATAATAGGCAGGCCATGCATGATGGAGCAAAGAATTCATATTCTTTCAAGAAGGACAATGCGACTTTCAAGATACAGTCACTGCTAGAGGATGGAGAAGTGAAGTCATCAGGCCCAAATATGTTAATGGTCAGTGAAAAGGAGTTCATAGAAACCTTAAAGGAAGGAGAGGGAGTATGATTTGCACTGGTGTTGAAGCCAAAAGAAGTAAACTCTAACAAGACAGTCAAGAAGCCAGAATTACCAAAGGAGATACAAGACATGTTGCAGAGGTATGAAGGCATTTTCAGTGATGGACAACCATCAACCCTACCCCCTAAGAGAGTTGTAAGTCATAGGATATAATTCATCCCTAGAGCTACCCTTCATAATAAGGAAGCTTATAAGATGACCCCTCAACAAAATGAGGAAATTTCCAAACAAATCCAAGAGCTCCTAAGCCAAGGTCTCATTAGGAAAAGTATCAGTCCTTGTGCCATACCCACTGTCCTAGCACCTAAAAGGGAGGAACTTGGAGGCTATGTATTGACTCAAGAGAAATAAATAGGATAACCATTAGGTATAGGTTCCCTATCCCTAGGATATAAGACCTAATGGACTACCTAGGAGAAGCTAAATACTTTACAAAGATTGACCTAAAGAGTGGTTATCACAAAATTAGAATCCATGAGGGAGATGAGTGGAAGACAACCTTCAAAACCATAGAGGGTTTGTATGAATAGCTTTTCATGCCATTTGGGATCTCCAATACCACCTCCACATTCATGAGGCTCATGAATTGAGTCCTTAAAGACTATATTGGTAAATTTGTGGTAGTGTATCTAGATGATATACTAATCTATAGTAAGATCGTGGATGAACATCTTAAGAATTTGGAGATTGTTTTCAAGCAGCTACATGAGGAGAAATTGATGATAAATTTGGAGAAATGCAAGTTCATGAGGCAGGAGTTAGTGTGCCTTGGATTTGTATTGTCTCAAGGTAATCTAAAGATGGACCCTAGAAAAGTTGAAGCCATTCTCAATTGGCCAACTACCAAGACAATAACAAAGGTAAGAAGCTTTCATGGTTTGGCTCACTATTATAGGAATTTTATAAAGCAATTTAGTGCTATTTGTGCTCCTATGCTAGATACCATAAAAGGAGGAATGAAAACTAAATTTATTTGGAATGAGAAAGCTAACCATGGTTTTGAATTGCTAAAGAATAATATTGCTACTCAACCAATCTTAACCTTGCCAAGTTTTGAGAAATTATTCATAGGTGAGTGTGATGCTAGTAATGTGGCCATAGGTGCTGTATGGAGCCAAGAGGGAAGACCAGTGGCTTTACACTCTAAGAAATTAAGTGATGCTAAGAAGAAGTATTCTTCTTATGACTTAGAGATGTATGCTCTAGTCCAAGCACTAAGAAAGTGGAGGCACTACTTGCTTCCAAAGTAGTTTGTGGTCTTTTTTGACAACCAAGTACTAAGCTTCCTGAATTCACAAGATAAGCTCAGTCATAAACATATGAAATGGGTGGAATACTTGCAGGCCTACACCTTCAACATCAAACACAAGAAGGGATTGCATAATAAGGTAGCTGATTCCTTAAGTAGAAGAGCTCTAATTGTTCAAGAGATACAACTCCAGAGCATGGGTATTGACAACTTCAAAGACTTGTATGGTGAAGATGAAGATTTTGCAGAAATCTACAAGGTGTGTCAAGAATATAAGAATCATTTTCATAGTCAATTATCTAAATATACTTTGTAGAGTGATCTATTATTTAAGGGAGGTCAATTGTGTATCCCTAGAGGGTCTATAAGAGAGAATTTAATCCAAGAGAAACACAATGGTGCACTTAGTGGCCATTTTGGTGTCAACAAGACCCAAGAACTAGTTCAAATGTTCTATTTTTGGCCTAAGATGAATCTAGATGTCAGGAAGTATGTAGAAGGATGTGTTGTGTGTCAAAAGGAAAAGGGTACATCTACCAATGCAATAATTTACCAACCTCTTCCCATTCCTAACAGACCATGGGAGTGTTTAAGCATGGATTTTGTGGTGGTTTTACCCAAGACCAAATAGGGAATGGGTAGCATTTATGTCATTATGGATAGATTTAGTAAGATGGAACACTTTGTACCATGCAAGATGACTTATGATGCAAGTGAAATAGATTCCCTATTCTTCAAGGAAGTAGTTAGAATACATGGTTTACCACTGAGCATAGTGTCAGATAGAGACACAAAGTTCATGAGTCATTTTTGGAAGACTCTATGGAAAAAGCTAGGAACCAACTTGTCTTTTAGATCTGCATACCATCCTTAGCCTGATGGTAAAATGGAGGTAATAAATATGAGTCTTGGTAACCTCCTAAGGTGTTTAACTAAGGAGTATGGTCAAGCTTGGGACCAACTCATTGGACAGGTAGAGTATACCTATAATGACACAGTGAATAGGACTACTGGTAAGAGTCCTTTTAAGATAGTTTATGGCCTTCATCATAGAGGCATATATGAGCTCAGAGATCTAAAGGATGGAGCCAAGGTAAGTGCCTATGCAGAAGACTTTGCACATGCTATGCAAGAGATCCATGAGATAGTGAAGAAAACACTCTCTAAAAATATAGAGAAGCTGAAGAACAGGGTGGATGAAAGAAAAAGGGATATCCAATTCAAGGTTGGGGATCTAGTGATGGTCCATCTCAGTAAAGAAAGACTATAGAAAGGAGTACCTCATAAGCTTCAGATGATAAGAATTGCTCCATGTACTATTCTAGAAAAATATGGCACCAATGCATACAAGGTGGAATTGCCAAAGGACAGTGGTTTATCTCCTGTGTTCAATGTAGAAGACTTGGTCTTGTATACAAGACCAAAACTAGATCTAGATCAGAGTATAACTAAGGTTATACAAGAGGTGGAAGAACTTAACTTACCATCTACACCACCTAACATAGCAGATAAAATACTGGATTCCAGGGCATACAACAAGACTCGACAGAGAACATATTATGAACATCTAGTGAAATGGCATGGATAGGGTCATGAAGAAGCCACCTGGATCAAGGAATCAAAATTCAAGAAGTTGGGAGTGGATTCCAACTTTCTCAATCTAAGGGTGGATTAAAATCTTTTCATTTGGGAAGGATGGTGCAGGAGCACCTAGGCTCACTCCCAAGCATTATTGTCATTTTGGCTTGTACTGACCTTAACCAAGTTAGTAGGCTTTTTTTGACCTTAGAAGGTCTTTCAAGTGTGTTCCTAGCTGGATTAGACTAGGATCAATCCATCCTAGATGTTTAAAGCTTTCTAGTGGTTAGTGTTAGTCTAGGCCTTAATAGTAAAATGGATGTAAAAATGTCCAAAAGTTTTCTAGACTTAGCATGAATTGGAAAATTGCCTTAAAAGGATTAAATGATGTTCCTACATCATTTAAGAGGGCTTAGTGGTCATTAAGGGTGGTTAAGAAGCAATAATGAAAAGTTGCTTAAATGTTATCATGACAACATTTGCATTTTTGGCAAATGTTCCATGCAACTTTGACAACAATGATCCCATTCGGAGTTAAGGGATATAATCAATGCTTAATGGTCTAAAATATAGGAAAGGGAATATTTTAGTTGAAATATGATCCTATTTCCCGAGGCAAGTTGTAGAGAGAAGTTTTTGGGTTTGAATATAGATTGTGTGTTCAGATTTGCAGTGATAGTTGATTGGTTTTGAGTGTAAGAGTGAGTAAATGTATTATAGAGCTTAACTTAGTGTTAGATTTGTGTTTTGTGGTTAATTTAAAGAGTTTTTAATTTAGTGACAAAGTTGTTTTGAGTTCATTAGGATAGTTTAACAAATCAATTTGTAGATAGTCTAGTTGCTGGTGTTCACATGGTAGTTTTTGGTTTCATGGCTTCCCCATAGAATCCAACCATGGAAATCACTAGGGTTTGGATAAATATGGTAGGGGAGGATTTTTATAGTTTATATATGTAGGGAGGAAGCATGAAGAACTAGATGACCATTTTTAAGGTCATGCCCTAGGTGAGACTAGTGTACTCGACTAGGTGCATGACAAAGAAGAAAGAGTGTGCAAATGTAGGGAAAATAATGGAGGCACAAATGGAGTATAGTTTCAGATAGAACATAGAAATATTGATATATGGTAGTGAGATTAGGCTTTAGCCAATCCTCTAACATAGATTTCTAGGAAGAAATCAGTAACCAACTTAAACATAGCTCTATTAGCCCTATTAGCCCTATAATCTAGGAATCAACTATATGGAGGCCCTAGAACCCTAAAAAATACAAAATATCTAAGGTCTCCCAAAAGGGTATCCAAATGTCAAGTTATTTTTTGAGGTCATTTGGAAGTTTATAGAAAGAATTGAGAAAAGTACCTTGTCTAGAGCTACTAGAAATCACTAGGCCTAATAAGCCAAGGGCAAGCTAGATTGTGAATCCGATAGAAAAGATGTTTGAAACCTATTCAAATGGGATAAATGGGAACACAAAAGGATTTTTTGATGAAGAATGGTCCCCTTACAACACTTGTGACAAGTTATGGTAAAATAGTACTTGGAGTCATCCAAGGAGTAGTGAAACATTAAAGTAGTCTAATTGGTAGCTATCCTTCAAGGTGAAGCACATAGAGATTGACTCATAGAAGTGATTTTGGATTAGTATTAGGCTAGAAGAGAAAAGACTATTGAAGTCCTAGAAGAGAGTATGGGGCTTTTGAGAAGATAGGACAAGTAAGGTCCTAGAGAGGGATTTGTGCAAGCACACCGAGGAGAATATCTATCACTGATGTGGAGGCTTGGATCATGAAAGGTTGAGGTGTTGCTTGTGTGGAACTCTATACCTGAGTGGTGGCTTGAGACATGACAAGTAGGGGTCGTGCTCCCATGATGGAAAATGGAGTGGACTATATTGTTGTGTGTACAACAGGGTTTGTGAAACTAGATTACAATAGGTGAGGGATGGGTGATGCAACTTGTGATAGTTGTAAGATAGGGTCAATGATTTGTTGGAAGATGATGGGGTAGGTGTCAACATGGATGTGTATGGGTTTTGTGGGATTGAAGGGTTGAAGTTGTTGCGGAATGAGAGTACCTCTTGGATGTAATTTTCTAAGATGGTAAGACAATTTTGAGATATGATTGCAATAATCATTTGTGCATATCTAGGATGACTCATAAAAACTTCCATGGAACCTATGGTGGGAACTTCAATTGGATTTTCCAACACGTTCTTGATTTGTGGTGGTTGTGAATCTAGTGCAGGAGCACCTTAGGGTAAGGCAATCCTTAATAACTAATTTTGGCTTGTAAATGGTTTAGCCAGCCATTGCTCTAATAAGGACTAAATGTGTTAAGTCCCAAGGTGTGTTGATGTCATGGTGAACTTACTATGATCTAGGAAGTCTCTTGGTCCTAGTATGAGACCAATTTTGGTCAATGAGTGAAAACCTTCAAAATGGGAAAATAGTGGATGGATTGTTTGAAAAATGTTAAGTTAGTATATTTGGACCTATTTAGAAGTATAGGAAGCTAACTAGACAAGTTAGAGGTGATGAGTCATCACTAAGGTCAAAGAGTTAAAAGTTGTCAAAAAGTTGCTCATGACAACATTGCAACTTTGCAATGTTGTCATGACAACATTTCCTAAAATCAGGGAACTAGCTAGGGTTAGATCCAAGACCTAACCAAGGGGTCCAAATAGTTGGGATTTTGGGTTTTAAGGAAAAAAACATCCATTTTGGAAGGTTGGTGATAATTGTGTACGGACTGTGCAAGAGGAAGGAGTTTTTCTCTGTGATAGTTTTGGAAGTTTTGCTTGTAACCACTGTTGAGTGGATTATTTTAATTAATATTTTCAATAGAATAGAATCTTTGAAGTGTGTAATGGATATGTGATTAATTGATTAGACTTAAATTTTTCATTTTGTAGGGTTTAGAAAATTCTTTAGTTTCTATTTTCTTGCTGTCCAATTTGAAGTAGTCACTGTAAACATGGCTATAACTTGAACTTCCATGGTCAAATCCTCATGGCTCTTGGAAATCAAGTAATAGCCTCATTATATTTTGTAAATATGGATTTTGGAGTTATTTTAGAGCAAGGATCTATTTTTACAAGTGATCCCTAGGCAAGCCAGGCAGGCTTGGCAAGGTGCAATGAAGGCTTGTATGTGAGTTTTGACAAGAACATGGGATTGGTATGAACCAATCTAGTATGGGAAGTGCAGGAGTAGTCTCTTAAGTGTTCTGAAATCCAAGGAGGATGTTGGATTGTGGAGTTAGACACCTTTGGTGGAAGAAATACTTTCATTGCCTTGGATACCCTTAAAATGATGGTTTTTTGAAACCGTACTGTATGGCCAGCACAGGGACCTAAGCCCTGGAAAATATTCAAGTTTAGGTCATCAAGAAATAAAGTCTTGAAGACATCAAGTGGTCTTGTTGAGGGAATTTGAGTGTAATAGCATGTTCCTTGTTTTTAGGATGGCTAAAAGGGGCTCTCAGGGCTACAAGGCCAAATCAAGCAATTTGGAGACATGGGTGAAAGAAGCTTGAAAGAGTGATGCAGAATGGTGGAAAATGTGTCTAGAACATCAAAGACACTATCAAATTTGATCTTAACTTGAATTTGGAAGTTTGGTGAGGTCTTAACACCATAGGGTAAAAAAGGCCTAATTGGATGAATGGGAGTAGTGCAAATGAAACTAAGTTGATAGGGAGTTTCTTGGTGTAGAGGGGACTAGAGAGAGATCCTCTAGGTTAGGGTTTAGGTATAGGAACCCTAGGAAGGCTAAGAGAAGCCTCAGAAGAGAAGGAAAACTCTTGAAAGAAGAAGCTCCTCACCAAAGTGGTATCAGAGCCAAAAGATTTGTGGCTTGTGGTAAATGTTCCAACTTGCTAAGTCTAGTGGGTCAACAAAGATGGAAACTAATGCAGAATTGGCTAAAGAGGTGGATCAACAGAAGATAAAGATGGAGGAACAAGAAAAGAAGATAGATGAACAAGAGGTGAAAAAAAAACACCTTGATGATGCGTTGGAGGACATGAGGTTAAAGATGACAGAGATAGATGAAGCAGCCAAGAGGAGGGCATTTGTAGGAGAGAAAAACAATAGCAAGGGTAAAGGTCAATTATCTAATATAGAGGATGAGATACCTATGCTTGATCCTCCTATGCCTGATGGTCAAGCATCATTTCTCAAGGCAATCAAAGCCATGGGTGGAAAAGGACTTGAGGGTATTCCATTGTTTTATGGAAAGATGAATGTAGAGCTAGTCATAGAATGGTTGGAAGGGATGGATAACTACTTTGAATGTGATGGTGTGACAGAAGCTCAGAAGGTCAAGGTGGCCAAATCAAGGCTAAGGAGAGCAACATTAATGTGGTGGAATTTTGTGCAAGAAGAGAGGGAGAATGAAGGGAAACTACCAATAGCAAGTTGGAAGGTTATGGTAGCCAAGGTGAAGGAGACATACTTGCTAGAGGATTATGAAATCCAAGTTCATAAACAAAGGCAAAATCTTAGACAAAAAGATTTGGATGTAGCAGCATACACTGAGGAATTTTAGAAATTATGTCTTAGGTCAAGAGTGCAAGAAGCTGAGAGTCTCAGAGTTGCAAGATATCTTAATGGACTAAGATGGAACATTAAGGAGGAGTTGAGTTTGTTTAGTCTCACCACCATCCATAGTAGTTATCATATGGCCCTTAAAGTGGAGGAAAATTTGAGAAAGAAGGTAGATTCAAGCTCCAAGAATAGAAGTAGAGGTAAAGAATTCAAAGGTGGGTGAAGAGGAGGTTCTAGTGGAAGAACTAATGATCAAAGATCATATGGAGATAGTAAAGGAAATGAACAGACTAGTGAGACCAGTCAGAGAGGAGGATATAATAGAGGAAGAGGTTTTAACAATGGTGGTAGAGGGAGAACCGATGATAACAACAAGGGATCCCAATTTAGCAATATGAAGTGCTATCATTGTGGTAAACTTGGGCACCCTACCTATAGATGTCCTGGCAAGACATCAACATCTTATGGAGATAAAAAGATAGCATATGTCCAAGATGAAGACATTCCCAAAATAGGTGAAGTAGATCTTGATACAAAGAAAGGTGAAAACCTCATGTTGAGGAGAGTGTTAGTTAAGGAGCCAATCAAAGAAGAGCCTAAGAAGAGAAGGGAATTATTCATAACTACTTGCAAGATATTGGGAAAAGTATGCAAGGTGATCATAGAATCTAGGTCTATGGACAATGTAATGTCAGAGAAAGCAATACAAAATCTTGGGCTAACAAAAATACCACATGTGAGTCCATACTGGGTGACTTGGTTGAATAGAGGATAGAACATCCAAGTCAATGAACAAGTTTGGGTAGACATTACTATAGGAAAATATCAAGATAAGATCCTATGTGATGTGCTCCCCATGGATGCTTGCCACCTACTGTTAGGAAGGCCTTAGCAGTTTGACAATGAGGAAGTATATCATGGGAAAGAAAACAAGTACTCTTTCAAGAAGGATGGAGTCATCTATAGAATACAATCTATAATGGAGGAAGACAAGATAGAGAAGTCTAATACCAAGACATTGCTGATGAGTGGGAAGGAGTTTCTTAAGGATTTGAAGGGAGGTGAAGGAGTTGGGTGTGCCATCATGGTGAAGCCTAAAGAAGAGTAGTCATCTTCCCCAACTACAATTGTATGCACCCTAAAATGGTCACCTAGACTTTGGGCCCCATTTATTCAATTTGTCAAATATCAATTTTCTGAATCAATGCTTTACAATATATTCAAATCAATTTCCTTGATCAAATCATAACTACTTCAATCATTTCAATAATCTCCTAAGGTTTAATCATGTCATCAATAATTTTATTTAATTAAAAGAAATAATCCCTTTTAAATAAATAAAATAACTTTATTTAATTGAAAGTAATATCTTTTAAGTAAAATAAATTTATTTAATTAAAACCCTTTTTAATTAAATGATTTTATTTTATTTAATTAATATTCATCTTTTAATTAAATAACCTTATTTTATTTAATTAAAAGAGAATTATTCTTTTAAAATAAATAAAATCCTCTCAAAAGATCTTTTGTGATGAAAAAGGAAATAAGTGAAATAAAAATAAATAAAATAAAGAGATTTCCTTTTCTCTCCACACTTTCTAAAAATGAGATTTCTTTCCTCCTTTTGCATTAATCCCACATTGATCTTGGAGATGCATTCTTTTCATCAGTTTCTTATATAAGGAGCCCTCTCCTTCTCAATTGAAAATCTAGAATTTTCATATTATCATTATGTTGAAGATTTTCTTGACAACATTAGAGCATTAGAAATCATCATTTTAGATTGCACATTTAGTTTAATTTTCATATAGATTAATTAGTGAAGTAGTTTATTTCTTGTATTGCATATAGATTAATTTCAATAAAATAGTTTATTTCTTGCAATCATATAGTTTAATCTTCATTTCAATAAATTAGTTTATTTTTTTGCATTTGCAATCATATAGATTAGTTTCATTTGCATGCAAGAACTCGATTCAATGGAGATTAGCATTCTTGCTTCTCCTACCTGAATCTCTCGTTCTGTGGTGTACTTGCATGGGTTCAATCTGAGGGCCTCATAGAAAGCCATGCACTCCACAGATAGAGAGTTGTGGATCAATATTCGAGAGCTCATTATTGAGTATTCATGGATGCAAGGATTCATAGAAGTGTGACCATTTTATATCACACATTTTGGCCATTGAACCTGTAGTCTCTTCCATTAAATGAAATGATGTTATTCAATTAAAATCCATTTTTAATTAAATGACTTTATTTTATTTAATTAATATTCATTTCTAAATTATATAATCTTATTTTATTTTATTAAAAGATATATTATTCTTTTCAATTAAATAAATAAAATATCTTCTCTGAAATATCTTTTGTGATGGAAAAGGAAAAAAATCAATTAATAAAAAATAAAATAAAAAGAATTCCATTCTCCTACAAACTTTCTAAAATCAACTTTTGTTTCCTCTTTTCTATTTATCTCAATTGATCTTCAATTTGGATTCAAATCCACATTTTGCTATAAAAGGAGCCCTCTCCTTCTCAGTTGGGATCCTGAATTTTCACATCATTATTATGCTACAGATTTTCTTGAGCTTTGTCATTTGAGATTGCATATTAGTTAATTTCATAAGCATTTTAGTTTAGTTTTATTTCATTGTTGTAGATTAATCTTCATTTTAATGAATTAGTTTTATTTCTTGCATTGCATCATTTAGACTAATTTTTAGTTGCATGCATGAACATGATTCATGGAGATTAGCATTCTTGCTTCTCCTCTTTGAATCTCTCATTCTGAGTTTGTACTTGCATGGGTAACTTGGTCAATCTGAGGGCCTCAATATCAACCCCTGCACTTCTCAGATAGAGAGTTGTGAGTCAATTTTTGAGGGCTCATTCTTGAGTCTCCTTGCATATAAGGATTCAAAAAAGTGTACCACATCTTGGTGTACACATTTTGGCACCCACCGTGGGCCAGAAAAGATCAATTTCTGGCCTCATTCTTGATTGGTTTTTCAGTTTTAGTGTTGGTTCCAGGCCTTGTACGGCCATGTACAGCTTGGAAACCCTATAACATAGTAATGGATGGATATAATTATGAATTATATTTCTTATTATTTTAGTTTGGTTCATTTTTATAAAGAAATGAATAAGTTATGATCATTTTGGTGAAAGTGGGTATTTGCAGATTTGAGATTCTCTTAATATAGTCAGATTGAAACATCTCGTATGGAAAAATTGTGAAGAATCAGGACCTATAATATTATTCATTGGAAAGATACATAAATTAGCTTTCATTTCCTTTTGGTTTGAGTCATTTTTATGCATATTTGTGAAAGTTATGGGCATTTGAGTGAAAATTAGTATTTAACAATTTGCATTGGAGTTGCAGGCAATGATTTGCTCTTAAAAAATGATTTATGAATGGGAAAAATAAATGGCTTAAATATTTGGAAACAAGATTCATTAATAGTTACTATGAAATTGATTTGGTTTCATTTGGATTCTTTTTGAGAAAGATATGTGATTCCCTAGGCAGGGTTTGGTGTTTTAAATCTGATTTATGACAGAAACATTATAGTCTGAAAAGGTTATTGGTTGAGGAACCAAATGGGATCATAAGACCTTGTAATTTTGGAAAATGGTATTTCTTGATGTTGGCTAAAAACTTCATTTTTTTCATAAATTTTAATATTGTGATTTTATGGGTCAAATAAATCAATCTTTAAAGACTGTCTTGAAGACAACAATGTTACATATGTTAAATCAAACTCCTAACAATTGATTTTCATATCTAACCATCTTAGGGTTTGTATAAGTTGGATATACATTGCATATCTTGTTTTCTTGTTTTCTTGTCTTGTTCATTTGAAGGTTTATGGTTTGCTTTCATGGAAAATGCTTAAAACAAACAAAAAAAAAGGTAAAATCTACTAAGCGCGTTGCGTTGGACTTGAGGTATTTTGTTACATCTCTACAACATTTTGACTTTGGGATTAAAAATGAACCTCTCATGTGTTTGGCTTGAGTGTTACATTCTTTCATAGAACATATTTCAATTAATGCTCTTAATGGGAAATGAATGAACATAGATTTGCTTTCATACAAGTTTGTGTTTAAGTGAATATTTGTGTTTGAACATTAAGTAATTCTTGATTCCAATATCAAAAAAATCTCATTGAGTAATCTAGGGCATGGATTCATTCCTGGCTTACATGAAGAGTTAAATGCACCACTTTGTGGACTTACTTCATGTTTACCTGGAAAGTTAAATACTCCATGATTCAAACCCTCTTGCGCTTATGAGTAGTATTGATAAGCAATCTTAGAGTACTTTTGATTGATCTTGTTAGCTAAATTGGGTGTTGGACTTGCTTATTTCTAATCGCCCCTCATTTTCACCCTTGGATGCAAGGTCAACATTCATACATAGGGGAGGGGTCTACTTGAAAAGAGCGTTAAGTGTTCCACAAAGTTCTCCCTTTTATGCTTTCTTGATCTCATTAGTGTTCTAAGGTGTGGACTCACTTTGAGTTTGTATGAGGAGTTAAATGCACCACTTTGTGGACTCACCTCACATTTACTTGAAGGGTTAAATATACCACCTTTAGTTCTTTTCAATACTTTTGATAGTGAATTACTTACTTTTTTATTTCTAGAAGGCCTGCTTGGGGATTTCATCACCTCAAGGGACGACCTTAACTCCCGTGTTCCAGCGGAGTATAAATATCAGGAGGTGAATCCAAAGACACCTCTCTTGGGAATGAGTTAGATTTCACTCTTGGCTAAGCCTCAAAGTACTTTATACCTTTGAGAAGTGAAGGAGGAGATTTGGGTTACCCTCTTCCCTCGGCTGTGTGATTTCAGATTCCTCTCATCTACAGATTTGGGCCTCATGTACCTTGCGTATATCGAGGACTCCCTTTAGAAGAGCTATGTATAGCCTTATAGACAACTTGCTAGGATGTTGTTGTGTTTTAAGTGCCTGCTAAAACATTCTCAAGAACATACACAAGTAGTTCTTAAGGAGTAGCATACTAAGTCACTATTCTTGTTCATGTGCAAGGTTGCTTTGCCCATTTCTCATTGTTTGAAGACAATTGCTTGCTTGAACACCTTGATTGCTATCTTATGTGCTTGATCAATTTGTTGATATACTTACTTGATCTTTTAAAACAAACACAAACTGAGTTCCCAAGTTGTCAAACTTGTTGTCTTGTAATCCGAACTTGATTCTTGCCATTCCCAGTCTTTCTTAGTCAGTCCAGGTTGGATCTTAGGTGCCATGACATGTTTCTCAACATCCAGATGAACTCAAATGGTATCAAATTGCACAAAATGACTCTTGGTCTTCTTTCTTCTACTTCTTCCATGTCTTCCTAGTCTTCCATTTTCATCCTTTCCCTGCTTTTTTCATGATTCTTCCTAAATTCTTCATGTCTTCTTGATTCTTTTCCTCTTATTATCTAGTCTACCTTCTTTTATTTCATCTCTTCTATTCATTTCTTCCTTTCTTGATTCCTTCTCTTCTACAACCATGAGTTTCAACTATCTTGCTATAGAACCTCTCTTGAAAATGGATGATCTTGATCTCCTTGCTCAATTTGAAAAGTATCATTCCTCCAAAACTCTTATAGATGATAAATTTATGACAAAAATGCAAAAGAAAGCAAGTGAATCACCCGCCTTTGGTAGAATCATGCTCATGATCCTCTCATGATCTTCTTCTTCCAAGCATTCTTCATCATCTAAGTCCTCTCATTCTTCTTCACCTTCGAAGTCTTACCATGACTCTTCTAGACATTATTCACATTCTTCATTATCCAAGTCTTCTTCCTCCACTAGGTCTTCACTTTCCTCTTCTTCACAATCTCATTCTTCTTCTACTTCTCCCAAGAGTCTTAATCCTCAATATGAGCAATATAGTAAACATTGTGATACCTCTCCCACGAAAAGTGACACACCCACCTTTGATGACTATGATGACTATTATGATGGCTATGATGATGAACCATATAATCGTACCTATGAAACCTCTATTCCTAAGAGTCCTCCTCGTCATGTGCTCAAGCTTACTAAAGGTTCATCCTATTGGATAGATTGTGATGGTGATCCATATGATTCTGATTTTGAAAGGGATGATGATATTTGTTGTGACCAATATGATACATTTGCTACTATTGAGGAAGAGAAGTTTTTTTGTTTTGATTATAAACGTAGATACTATGAGCATTTCTCCTCTAATAATTCTCTTGCTAAAAATCAAGATGACACTCTCAAGCAAGATTATGTTAATGATGGACCTTTGTCTTGTGATGGTTCCCTTCCATCCTCTACTTCCTCCAATACCCATACATTTCCTAAAGCTTCCGAGTATTCCAAATCTTTCACAAATTCTTCATCCAACAAAGATCCTAATACTTTTCATGTGGTTCTCTATAGTTATAATCAAGGGCTACCTCTTAAAGAAACTCAAGTTAACCTTCACTTGGCTGCAAATACTTCCAATAATGCTACACCTAGTGAGCTTAAGCCTTTATGTGCTATAATGCCTACTTCAGCTAGTCCTTCACCATCTTTTCCAAAGTCTTCCATACAATCCCAACATGCTTATTTGTCCTTAGAAGTGGCTCCATGTCAAGAGGACTCCAAAAATGATAAAGAAAAGAACATAAAGAAAGATCAAGATCAAGAACCCTCCATGTCATCCACTCCTTTTCTTGAGGTCTCTTATCTGCTTCAGGGTTCTTTTGATCCTACCCGACCTTTCTCATGCATTTCACTATTTCTTAAGTCTTCTCCTAAGCAAGATGAAGCTACTACTTACACCGTTGAGCTTATTGACAATCAAAATAACCTTACCCCACTTGAGATTTCCAAAGATGATACTTTCATTAAGGTTGGTAAAAATGGTTTTGTTACTTCTAATGTTAATCCTATTGAAAATCAAGAGAAAAATTATGCGCTTATGCTATCCAAAGCTCCTTGTCAAGATCACTATTTTTCATCTTCTTGTTCTACCATTCCATGTTCACTTCCACTTTCTACTCTTCCTAAGTCTTTGCAAGCTTTGAACAATCCTCTCAAAGAAGTTGCTCCTATTCCAGATGTTAATGAGCCTATTGCAAATCCTAATGCTCAATCTAAAGATGCTAATGTCCTTGGTTTTCATATAGATGATGATGAACTTATTGATTATCCTTTTGCGTCTTCCACATCCATCCTTGGACCTCCTCCACTAATGCTAAAGACTTCACATCTACCTTCCATATTGGGTCTTTATGTCCCTTCACCTTCCCCTCCTAACTCTCCTAATTCATCATCTATCTTGGATCATTACATCCCTCCATATCCTATCTTTCCTCAAGATCAACATAGATGCATACCCTTGAATCCTTTTCATCCACCCACCCATCTAACCAGTCATATCCTCTTTCTTCTTCCACAAGTCCTAAGCCTTTTGGGAGTAGCTTGAATTTTCAATACAAGAAAAAGAAGCAATACAAGAATCCATTTAAAAAAGAATATCACTATGTCTCCTCTAATCGACATGGAGGCCTAAAGTCAAAAGAGATATCTAAGAAGAAAAATACAAGACAAGTATGGGTTCCAAAATCCATCATTAAAGATATTCTCTCTAGATCATCAAAAAGAAATGAAAAGCCTATGGCTATATGGATTCCAAAGTCCCTCTTGAGGGAATCTAATGTTGAGCAACAAGTGAAGTTGACATTCAAGCTTCCAAAGACTTCCAATTCATCTTCTCCTAAAAACATTCTTCAATTCTGTGCACCAAAACCACAACCTTTACTATGCATTCACCATATTCCTTCACTTATTCCTTCATTCATGATTCCTCTGTCCTCTCACCACCCTTCAAGGTGTGTGTCGATGTTGATCTTGTCTTCCTTTCATTCATTATCCTTCTACCTACTATCCTTTTTCCTCATTTTCCTATTCCTACTATCTTCTAGCCTCACTCGCTTTACATAAAACCTTATCCTCCATTTTCTCCTCCATCTTCCTTTCCCTATCAGCATCTTTGAGCATATTATCTTGAATCATTTGCATCTCCTAGTTTATTCTTTCAAGGAGCATTATCTAAAAAGCTTGTCTTCTTCCAAAAAAAAATTTAAAAATAGAAAAATTAAAAAAAAAAGAAATGAAAAAATTGAAAATGTGCCATGGTGAAAACTTGGAAACAGGCGCCTTGGTAGCAAAAGTAAAGAGAAATAAATTCATCCTATGGTGAAAACCACTCCCTTATAGTGCCTTGGATAAGTACCATGATGAAAACTTGGCAATCAGGCATCATGCATAGTTCTTCTACATCTTTCATCCATCCTACCTTCTCTCTTTGATCTTGACAAGGTTGACCTATACATGAAAATTTGACTATCTTGTGAGCTATCTTACGATGATCTTTCTTTCATTCCTTTCCTATTTAGCCTTCATATTTATTTTCCTCCATTCATTCTAGCCTTTCACTATCCTTTTCCCCTTTGGTCTTGATCTAATAAAAAAGAGTAAAACATGATGCTATGAAGCCTCTTGACCTGTCTACTCCTTTAGAATGCATCCTTTCCTTCTTTTGCATTCCGCTTTTGTGACTTATCCTATGCTGACCTTTCATTGCTTGTCCAAATGCACTTTACATGACAATTTTTCCCTAGCTTGGGTACTCTTGAGGATTTTTCCTCTGAGGATTTCTTTCCTTCATTCTCATTCATTCCCTTGTCTTCTATCTCTTCCGTTAGCTTGCTACTCCCTCTTATCCTCCACCTTGCTAGACATTAGGACTACACGATGTGATCTTGCTTGGGAGTTTGATGCTCATTCTGTGTGGGGGCATCCATTATACATGCTTATTGATCCTGAAAAAATACCGAAAAAATTCATATATGATGTTGAAAAAATACAAAAAATAAAAAATAAAAATATTAAAAAAAATAGAAAAAGTGCCTTGGTGAAAACCTAGAAACAGGCACCTTGGTAGCAAAAAATACAAAAAAATTATAAAAAGTCCTAAAAAAATTCTTCCAAGTGGTGAAAACCTGGAAATGGGCGCTACTTGAGGCCTTTGCACCCCTATTTCTTAGCATGCATCCTTGACACTTAGCCTTTCTCCATCATGCCTTGTCCTTGTTGCCTTGGTTTGGAATTGGTCTTTGTCTTTGTCTAGGGGGCATCACTGTGTTAGCTTTGGTCTCTTGGATATGCTTGTCTTTAGGACACCTCGCAAATGATGTTTTTCAACACCAACCCAACTGTGTTTTTCAATACAACCCCTAACATTGAGTGTTTTTCAACACTTATCAGTTTGGTCTTATCCAGTTTGGTCATGTGATCTCACCTTCTTGCAATCATTTGATCCTTACCCTCGGAACTCAATATTAGTTTACACACTTAAAATTTTTAAATGCAACACTTAATGCTTGAGATATGTCATGATATTTTTGTGTGTTGACTGTTATTGATTTTCGTTGAATGTCCTTGTCTAATAAGTCTCTCCATGATGCATCGCTAGAAGACTTGGGGCATGGGGCATGTTTTTATTTGCTTTCTACTTGTGGGTGTTGTCTTGAACCTCTTCAGTGTCTCTTGTTGTCTCCTTGACACACTTAGGAGATTTAAGGCATCATCCTTGACTGTTTTTGCACAACTATTCTCATGGTCATCCTGGCATTGATGCCTTGACGCGAGCGTGGTTTTTCTACATTAAATTGGGTAAGCTAACATTGCACCCATCTTGACCTTTATGTCTTTGATGCTCATGTTAGAATCTTTCCACATTCCAATCCGATATAAATCACATTCATATCTTCATAGTTGCATTTTTTACTAGTGATGATTGTGTGATCGTTCGATGTCTGGTAATAATGGCCCTATGATGAAAATAAGTTCTCTTACATTCTCTAATGAATGATGAACACAAAAATCCTATGTTACCCTATTGCAAGTACACCTTTGCATTTCCATGTAGCTTGCATTATTTAGACTTCATGTTAAATTTGCACTTTTAGGCTGCATTATGAGTTTGAGAGGGTTTCCTTCATCTTTCTTGTGGACTTTTAGTCAACTATGGTCATGTTTTGATCTTCATTTCCTTATCTTCTTTCATGATCTCAATTGAAATTCCCTATCTTAAACAATTGATTGATTTTGGGGCATCTTCTTTTGGAGGCAAATTCTCTTTCTTCTCTCAATTTCTTTCCATTTCTTCCAAACTTCTATCTTCCATTCGCTTTCACCCCACTTCTTTTCTTCTAATTCAACCTTGGGGCATAATCTTTCTTGGTAAGCTATCTTAGTTCTATGATTCTTATATCTTTGATCTTACATCAAGAACCTTATATTTAGTTTGATTTGATCAAATTTATCAATTTACTGTTTCTCTTCTATCTCATTTCAATTTCAATCACAAGGGGGTAGTACCTACCAAACTTCAATTCTTGATTCAGCTTTATCAAATTTATCAATTGCTTCTCTTGGGGCAACCTTGCTTGAGATTCTTATCTCTTATTTGAGACTTGACAATTACCTATTCATAGGTGTTGGCCTTGTCTTTTTCAGTCTGCTTATCTATGTCCTGATGTGTTCCCATCCATTGAACACACATTTGGGTTGTTTTGTGATCCCAAATCGATCTCACACTTCAATTCCATTCTTTGACTGCATGTGATCCCGAGTTGACCTCACATTAGTCAAAGAGGGGCAAATATATGCACCCTAAAATGGTCGCCTAGACTTTGGGCCCCATTTATTCAATTTGTCAAATATAAATTTTCTGAATCAATGCTTTACAATATATTCAAATCAATTTCCTTGATCAAATCATAACTATTTCAATCATTTCAATAATCTGGACTAAGGTTTAATCATGTCATCAATAATTTTATTTAATTAAAAGAAATAATCCCTTTTAAATAAATAAAATAACTTTATTTAATTGAAAGTAATATCTCTTAAGTAAAATAAATTTATTTAATTAAAACCCTTTTTAATTAAATGATTTTATTTTATTTAATTAATATTCATTTTTTAATTAAATAACTTTATTTTATTTAATTAAAAGAGAATTATTGTTTTAAAATAAATAAAATCCTCTCAAAAGATCTTTTGTGATGAAAAAGGAAATAAGTGAAATAAAAATAAATAAAATAAAGAGATTTCCTTTTCTCTCCACACTTTCTAAAAATGAGATTTCTTTCCTCCTTTTGCATTAATCCCACATTGATCTTGGAGATGCATTCTTTTCATCAGTTTCTTATATAAGGAGCCCTCTCCTTCTTAATTGAAAATCTAGAATTTTCATAATATCATTATGTTGAAGATTTTCTTGACAACATTAGAGCTTTAGAAATCATCATTTTAGATTGCACATTTAGTTTAATTTTCATATAGATTAATTAGTGAAGTAGTTTATTTCTTGTATTGCGTATAGATTAATTTCAATAAAATAGTTTATTTCTTGCATTCATATAGTTTAATGTTCATTTCAATAAATTAGTTTATTTTCTTGCATTTGCAATCATATAGATTAGTTTCATTTGCATGCAAGAACTCGATTCAATGGAGATTAGCATTCTTGCTTCTCCTACTTGAATCTCTCGTTCTGTGGTGTACTTGCATGAGTTCAATATGAGGGCCTCATAGAAAGCCATGCACTCCATAGATAGAGAGTTGTGGATTGATATCTGAGAGCTCATTATTGAGTATTCTTGGATGCAAGGATTCAGAGAAGTGTGACCATTTTCTATCACACAACTATACCTACAAAAGTACAGGACTTATTGGATCAGTTCAAGGATATAATTTGTGATGGAGCACCTCCTACACTACCACCCAAGATAGCCATAAGTCATCAAATTGAATTCATACCAGGGGCATCACTACCTAACAAAGCAGCATACAAAATGACTCCAGAGCAAAACAAGGAGATTGCAAGGTAGATTCAAGAGTTGCTTGATCAGGGGCTGATTAGGAAAAGCATCAGTCCATGTGCTATACCAATGGTCTTAGCACCTAAGAAGGGAGGTAAGTGGAGAATGGGTACTAACTCTAGGGAAATAAATAGGATAACAATAAGATATAGGTTTCCTATTCCTAGAATAGAGAACTTAATGGACTGTCTAGGTGGGTCTAGGTACTTTTCCAAAGTTGATCTAAAAAGTGGGTATTATTAGATTAGAATGAAAGAGGGAGATGAATGGAAGTCTACGTTTAAGACTACTGAGGGTCTCTATGAGTGGTTGGTAATGCCATTTGGCCTTACCAATGCACCCAGTACATTTATGAGAGTTATGAATGAAGTGTTGAAGGATTACATAGGAGTGTTTGTTGTGGTGTACTTAGATGACATCCTCATCTTTAATAAAACAAAAGAGGACCATTTGCAGTACCTAGGAATGGTGTTAAGGAAGCTTCAAGAGGAAAAGTTAACAGTCAACTCAGAGAAGAGTGAATTCATGAAGGAAGAGTTGGTGTACTTGGGTTTTGTTGTGTCCTAAGGAAGTCTAAAAATGGATAAAGAGAAAGTGGAGGTCATTTTGAGGTGGCCTACTCCTAAATCTGCTACTAAGGTCATAAGTTTTCATGGCCTAGCTTAGTTCTATAAGAAGTTTGTGAGGAGATTTAGTGAAATTTGTGCACCAATTAATGTTACCATTAAGGGAGGCATGAAAACCAAGTTCATATGGACTAAGGTAGTAGATGCAAGTTTTGAGAGGTTAAAGAAAGAAGTGGCAACACAACCTATATTGGTTCTACCTAGTTTTGATAAACCATTTGTAGTGGAGTGTGATGCTAGTAACATAGCAGTTGGGGTAGTTTTGAGCTAGGATGGTAGACCGGTGGCTTTTTTTAGTGAGAGGCTTAATGAAGCCAAGAAAAGATACTTAACATATGACTTGGAGCTCTATGTACTTCTCCAAGACCTCAAGAAATGGAGGCACTACCTATTGCCTAAGGAGTTTGTAGTCTTCACAAATAACAAGGCATTGAGTTTTATCAACTCACAAGAGAAGTTAAGTCTAAGACACATAAAATGGATGGGGTTCTTACAGTCCTACACTTTTACAATCAAACACAAGAAGGGGACAACCAATAAGGTAGAAGATGCATTAAGTAGGAGGTTGCTGATAGTGCAAGAGGTCAAATTACAAAGCATAGGCTTGGAGGACTTCAAAGACCTATATGTGGAGGACACTAATTTTTTAGAGGCTTATAAGGTATGTGCTGACTTTGCCAATCATTTTCATAGTGATTTTTCCGATTATACATTGCAAAATGGGTTATTGTTTAAAGGATAGAAGTTATGCATCCCAAGGGGATCTATGAGAGAAAATCTCATACAAGAGAAGCATAATGGGAGCATGGGTGGGCACTTTGGTCTTAACAAGACTCTAGACCTTGTAGAGAGGTTCTATTATTGGCCTAGAATGCAAAGGGATGCAAGAAAATATGTGGAGAAGTGTGGAATGTGTCAGAAGACAAAGGGAACATCTTCTAATGTAGGGCTATACCAACCATTACCCATTCCTAATAGGCCTTGGGAATGTATTAGTATGGATTTCATAGTTGGTTTGCTAAGGACCAAGACTGGGATGGATAGTGTGTTTGTTGTAGTTGACAGATTTAGCAAAATGAGCCATTTTATACCCTGCAAAACCACACAAGATGCTAGTCATATAGCTCATCTATTTTTCAAAGAAGTTGTTAGAATACATGGCTTGCCAATCAGTATTGTAGTAGACAGAGATGTTAAGTTTATGGGGCATTTCTAGAAGACTCTTTGGAAGAGGTTGGGTACCAACTTAGCCCATGGTTCTGCCTACCATCCACAAACAGATGGTCAGATAGAAGTAATCAATAGGATACTCAGGAATCTCTTAAGATGTTTAACTAAAGAATATGGCCAAGATTGGGAGCAAGTAATTTCTCAAGTAGAATTTGCCTACAATGACAGTAAAAATAGGACTACTGGCTTGAGTCCTTTCCAAGTAGTGTATGGAACACACCCAAGGGGTTTCATGGAGTTGAGAGACCTCCTAGGTTATGACAAGATCAGTGGGCATGCAGATGATTTTTCTCACTCCATGAAGGAGATTCATGATCAGGTTAAGCAAACCTTGGTGGAGGCTAACTGGAAATTGAAGGAGAAAAGAGATGAAGGCAGGAGGGATTTACAGTTTCAAATTGGGGATTTAGTTATGGTATTCTTGAACAAAGCTAGATTGTAGAAGGGAGTACCAAGTAAGCTCCAAATGAAGAGAATTGGACCTTGTAAGGTGTTAGAGAAGTATGGCCCAAATGCATACAAAATTGATCTACCAAAAGACATGGCAATCTATCCCATTTTCAATGTGAAAGACTTGATACCTTATAAGGGTTTGGCTATGGATGAGGAATAGTATGAGATAGGTCTAAATAAGGAAGTCCAAGACCTTCAAGTGCCACCACTAATGCCATCAATAGATGAGAGGATATTGGATAGTAGAGTGAAGAAGAAGACAAGGAACCATACTTACATGGAACATTTGATCAAATGGGTCAACACCCCTGAAGCTGAAGCAACTTGGGTAGATGAGAGTGACTTCAAGAAGCACAACATCAGTCTGGAGTTACTCCAACCACAAGTGCCATAGTATTTTCCTTGTAGGGGGAGTATGGTGCATGAGCACCTTAGGGTAAGGCAATCCCTAATAACTAATTTTGGCTTGTAAATGGTTTAGCCTACCATTGCTTTAATAAGGACTAAATGTGTTAAGTCCCAAGGTGTGTTGATGTCATGGTGAACTTACTATGATCTAGGAAGTCTCTTGGTCCTAGTATGAGACCAATTTTGGTCAATGAGTGAAAACCTTCAAAATGGGCAAATAGTGGGTGGATTGTTTGAAAAATGTTAAGTTAGTATATTTGGATAAATTTAGAAGTCTAGGAAGCTAACTAGACAAGTTAGAGGTGATGAGTCATCACTAAGGTCAAAGAGTTAAAAGTTGTCCAAAAGTTGCTCATGACAACATTGCAACTTTGTAATGTTGTCATGACAACATTTCCTAAAATCAAGGAACTAGCTAGGGTTAGATCCAAGACCCACCCAAGGGGTCCAAAAAGTTGGGATTTTGGTTTTTAAGGAAGAAAACATCCATTTTGGAAGGTTGGTGATAATTGTGTATGGACTGTGCAAGAGGAAGGAGTTTTTCTCTGTAACAGTTTTGGAAGTTTTGCTTGTAACCACTATTGAGTGGATTATTTTAATTATTGTTTTCAATGGAATAGCATATTTGAAGTGTGTAATGGATCTGTGCTTAATTGATTATACTTAAAGTTTTCCTTTTGTAGGGTTTAGAAAATTCTTTAGTTTCTATTTTCCTGCTGTCCAGTTTGAAGTAGTCACTATAAACATGGCTATAACTTGAAATTCCATGGTCAAATCCTCATGGCTCTTGGAAATCATGTAATATCCTCTATATATTATGTAAATATGGATTTTGGAGTTATTTCAGAGAAAGGATCTATTTTTACAAGTGAGCCCTAGGCAAGCCAGGCAGGCTTGGCAAGGTGCAATGAAGGATTGTATGTGAGTTTTGACAAGAATAGGGGATTGGCATAAACCAATCTAGTATGGGCAGTGTAGGAGTAGGCTCTTAAGTGTTCTTAACTCCAAGGAGGAGGCTGGATTGTGGAGTTAGATTCCTTGGGTAGAAGAAACACTATCATTGCCTTGGAAACCCTTAAAATGATGGTTTTCTAAAACCGTACTATATAGCCAGCATAGGGACCTAAGACCTGGAAAATCTTCAAGTTTAGGTCATCAAAAAACAAAGTACTAAAGACATCAAGTGGTCTTGTTGAGGGAATTTGAGCGTAATAGCACGTTCCTTGTTTTTAGGAGGGCTAAAAGGGGCTCTTAGGGCTACAAGGCCAAATCAAGCAATTTGGAGACATGAGTGAAAGAAGCTTGAAAGAATGATGTAGAATGGTGGAAAATGTGTCTAGAAAATCAAAGAAATAGTTAAATTTGATCTTAACTTGAATTTGGAAGTTTGGTGAGGTCTTAACACCCTAGGGTAAAGAAGGCCTAATTGGATGAATGGGAGTAGTGGAAAGGAAACTAAGTTGATGGGGAGTTTCTTGGTGTAGAGGGGTTTGGAGAGAGATCCTCTAGGTTAGGGTTTAGCTATAGGAACCCTAGGAAGGCTAAGAGAAGCCTTAGAAGAGAAGGAAAGCTCTTGAAAGAAGAAGCTCCTCACCAGAATCATATGTTACCATTGCATTTTTAGGATTGTTGGGGTCAGATGAACTAGTGGCGAGATTAGGTTCCATATTCTTTATTTTCTTTGACCATGTTTCAGCAAGCATGAAATGCAAGTCCTAAAAATGGTAAAGTTAAGGTTCAATAATAAAATGAGTGCAATATGGTTCTAGGATGAGGCTAAAAGACATGATATGGATAAATGAAAGACCTAGGAAAGGCCTAAAGGATGTATGGATGGTGGTTGATGGGATGATGACAATGTCCTAAAGACCTAAGGATTAATAAGTGTCAAAATTAGGTACTCTTCTTGATGTGGGATAAAATGGGATGGGATCGTTGACCTTAGATAGACTTGTAATCTTCAGAAGACAAGATCCTTGTCAATGCGAGCCAATCTTTAGATCAAGATGACGAGGCCTACAAAGACAATTTCAAGCTACCCTGGACAATTCTTAGTCGAAAGAGTGAAGCTATAAGGTGATTTTTTATAAGTATTTAAGAAACTCAAAAAGGGGGTGACACTAAGGGGATGTTTGGATGATTTAGATTTTTGGATTTTCTTGGATAAGGATGATTTTGGTTTTTGGCGAGGCTATCTAGGAAGACGACATGAATTCACCTAGAGGATGATCTAATATGTTGGGATGCTTAGACAATTTCACGAGACTAAAAAGGATACAATGTGTGATATGCCAACTATTCTTCTCTTTCAAGGGTAACAAAGAGGTGATTGATCTGAAAACATGCTCTAAATTGCATGACTTTTGCATTATAGGTTAATATGTCAAGTTTCTCTTGATATCTAGTCTCTTCCTTGATTGTATTTAGGGTAGGTTGATGATCCTTGAGTTTTCATTCACTGACTCTCTTCTCTTGATACACATGGGCTATTGGTAACTTTTCTTTCTTATGCTTTGTTGAATAATTCATAAGTCCAAATATTCCAATCTCGAGGAGTGATAATGAGCACACAAGTTCTAAACCTTGGCAAGCTATGTAGTGACTATGGTAAGTGTACCTTGACTTGGTTTTGAGAAATTTTTGGATTCTTTGTAAATGATAGGCAATAAATCCCACAAGACAAGGCAACCTTGTGGGGACAAAAATGCAACAAGTTTGATCTCTTTGGAAGAAAGGACTTGTGACTCCATTTGTGTATGTTTGAACAAATGTTTTCACAGGGTCTATAACATCAAAGACACACACAAACACTTTGTACCTTAAAGGACTGGCTCAACTTGAAAACCGGTTCTCACAAACTTAGGTACACACCCAAGAGGTAATCATAATATGACCGTTGATGACCACAAAACGGATCAACAATGTTGCATTATCCAACTCCAAATGCTCAAGGATGGAATGATATGGTGAGTGTCTTGGGGAGGTTACTATCCTCTTTGCACAAAGATTATCAAGCCTTTGGGGGTAGATCAGGTAGGTCTCTGAATCAATGGCTTCTAGTAGGATCCGTGGCATCCTCCCAATCGATTTGTATTCACATGACTCACTTAAGAGCCTTGTTGACCATGCCAAAATCATAGGGATATTCACCTACCTCAAACTACCATCAACACGTATCACTCGAGATTAAGAGGACAAGGTGAGAGTTTTCTCAACACCTTGTTTATATAGCAATTGGGGAATTATCAGTTTGAGGTTATTCTCTAAAGAGGAAGTGCTTTTCTCTAGATAGGCCTCACTAGAATTAAAACCAATTGAACTTGATTTTTCTCTTCACCCAAGTTCTGTGAAGGCGAAGGGAGAGGATATGGATACAAGCTAATTATTTTCACATCACTTACCTTGACAAGGTTTGCAAAATTAAAAGAGTTTTAAGAAAGTGTTGAAAAAAACTCCTTCAAACACACCAAACAACCTTCATTCCAAATTGAGCCTAAGTTTAGACTAAGTTTTTTCTATCCTAGAACTTCAAACACTCATTTTTAGCATGCAAGGTTTTTTTTTTGAAAAAGATAAAGAACTTGGAAGAAAATTTTTGTGAAAAAAGTGTTACTCCTTTTAGGTGCTCAATATTTGTTTTTTTCTTTTTAAGCACCAATTTGAAGTGTTTGATTGTATTTGATTATCCTTTAGGCATTCAAGATTTGATTTTGTTCATTTTAAGCCCAAAGTTGAAGTGTTTGATTGCTCATTTTAGCCTTTTGTTCCTTTTAAACCCAAATTGAAAGTGTGAGGTGTTGTTTGTACATTCAAGGTTCATTTTATTGCACCAAATGAAAGTGTGTAAATTCTATTTTTAAAATTTTAATTTGCGATCCCGCAACCAATTCCTGCAATCCCACAAACCAAAAACTGTGATCTCGCAGTGTGTACTATGGATCTCGCAAGTTTGTTAATCTGAAAAGCAACATAGAATGATGACTAACAGAAATAATAAATGCATTACCTATGGTAGCGATCCCAGAGGGTCAACACCTGATCCCAAAAGGTATGTTAGTAGATATGCAGGCATAAATTTTGAGCTCTTAACAAAATTAGATGCCTTATGGTGCTTACAAATTTTACTCGTGATCTCTCATGGTCAAAGTGTGCTCTTGCATTGTAAATTTGCTATTCTGTTGACTCTAAAAATGATTGGTGCCTGAACAAAGAAGAAAAAGATAGCGAATATAGAGTTTTGTGGGAATGCAATCCCATGGGATGAGGAAGTGATCCCACGAAGCCTACCCATGATCCCGCTACTTTATGTTTTTTTTCTACTGTGTAAAACTTGAGCATGGGAATGATGGCACAAATGCTCCTTCTTCCTCCTTCAAACTTGTAAAAACCAAAAAAACCTTGCAAATATAATCAAAAAACAAAAAATGTTAATATTGGTTAGTTTTTGCAAAACAAAATGGATAGAGAAATGACCCTAGAAGTGGGTCCCACCAAGTGTGCCAAAATGTATGCTATGAAATGTATAATTAGGAACATAAAAACAAGTTAAAAATTGAAAAAAAAAATCTGAAACAACACTTATGATTAGACCAGATAAAACTAAGCTTAAAAATAAAAGAATGCAAACCTTGTACTCCCTCAAAGCAAACCTTCTTTGTTGAAGAGATGTTGTCCAAAGATGGAGATATGTGTGCTCAATGTAGATCCTCAAGCTTCAAAGTTGTGGAGGGATTTTGGCATTATGAGGTTATTATTTGTTCTTTTGGCTTTCAATTTAAAATGATAACTTTGCATGAAAGGTGGATGAAAATGAAGGAAAAGAGGGTTCAATTTATAGGCAAGGAGAGGATGAAATGAAAAATCAAGATGAAAACCTAAGGAAGGGTGGAGATGCATTTGAGAGAGAGCACATGGATTATGCTTTCTAAAATATCTCCCATTGTGACAAGTGTCACAAGGAGAGAGGTTGGGAAATATTGGGGAATGTGACCATTTTGAGAGATGTGCGAGGGGACAAATGTGTAAGAGGGAGATGAAGTGTGTAAGGGATGTGTAAGATTATTTAAGGTTCACATGAGGGGAGAGAATTGGGGGATGTGAGGATGTGACATGAGGGTTGACTTGGGTTGAGTTAGGATTTCTCAATGAAAGATTTATGATTGTACAAATGTTTAGGGAATGATTAGGCTTGGATTAGTAGGCAAGTGGGAGAATTAAGAGGAGGTGATGAGAGGAGAGAGAATGAGTGGAGAATTGGATTAGCTAATCATGGGTCATTAGCTAATTAAGGATGATTAGCATCTGTGAATGGGTTGGGCTGAGTAAGAACTCAAGGTTAGGTAGTTGGGATAGGTTAGGTAAGGGATTAAAGCTAGGAGCTATGTGCTCAAATTGGATTAAATATTTTATTTAATTCCAAAAATATGAAGAAAAATAAGGTTTATGAATTAATTAAAATAGATGAATACATTTATTTAAATTAATAGAGGAATGAGAGTTTTAATTAATTATCAAACTATGGGTTTCCATTTAGATAATTAATTGGACTATAGTTAATTAATTCAATTAATTAACTAGGGGATGACATAAATTAATTAAAGAATTAATATTTAATTAATCAGTGCCCTAGGAGAGAACTAAATAAGATTACTTAATTGTGTAATTAGATTTAGGTTTCTACAATTACATTCTTGGAAGGAAAATTTAAATTAAATAGAGGTTTATTTTATTTATTGTAGCCAAAATTTACATCCATGTCTATAGATAGGTTACATAGTGTGAAAATTGAAGCCTTTTTAATTACATTAGATAGTTAATATAGGTAGTTATACTTAGGTTACATATTAGGAAGACAAGACAAATGATCACAGTTTATTCAAGTGCATCTCATATGCATGAATTATGGAGTGTAGTGCCCACCCCTTTACTGCCATTTATGTTTATAATGCTAAACCTTTTAGACCATTTTTATGAGTATTAGATCTTCTGTTATATTTATGATTCAGTTCTATGATACTTTAAATCATTTTATTTATATCATGTTAGTTAGCTAATGATGATCAATTACATATGATGATGTTACTGATGTTATAGTTTTAACTAACCTCATACTTGTATGTGTATAGTTGGCATGTATGTTTTATATATCTGTTTGATGTGCTTGATGTGGTTGAGGGATGGAGTCGTAGTTACTTGCTTGCGAGATCCACACAATCGACTGATCCCTACCATTTCTTGTTTTATATATATATATATATATATATATATATATATATATTCTCATCTTTTATATAGGATTTTAGGTATCAGGTATTGACTTCCCTGCATTGTCAAGATGAGCATGCCATATTGCATTATCTCAATGGTAAGAAAGGGGAGATAACATCTAGATCTAAATCCAAACCTAAGCCAATTATTTTCCTCAAATAGTGGACAAGTATCTTATCTGCGACCCTCTCAATTTGTCAAGGTGACATCATTTGTGAACCCTTTCTTTGAGCTTGATTATTACTTTATGGGTTTGGTCAGTTTCTCCTTCGTGTTTGTTTTTCGAGTGTCTTGATGTGAGTTTTGTGTTATAAATGCATTAAAGATTTATTTAAGATTAAAATAATTATATCTTATAGATATGGAAATATTAAAAATATGGATAATTAATCAATGAAAATTAATTAAATATCATTGATTATTTAAAAGACTTAAGTAAAAGTCTAAATTATGAAAATAAAGATTTAATTAAATATTAAATAAAAATTTAAATTAAATGTTCGAATAATATAAATTGATACTATTTATCAAGTTGCTTATTAAGTAGTGCTAAAGATATTAATTATAATTAAAATATACTCATGCAATTATATATACATCAGTTAAAGGAATTGATTTATCAATTCTAAATTAGAAGATTGAGTTAAGAGACTTAACTGAGTGATTAGTTATAATTTCCTTGAATAAATTAATAAATTGATATTTAATTATCAATTTTTATATTATTAATATGTAAAAATATTAATTATTAATTAAATATTATTATGCAATTAAATTTGCACATCTAGTTAATAAAATTAGAAATATAAATTTAATATTAAAAGTTGAGTGATTTGCATGAATTGGAATTATTAATTAAATAAATAATTATTTTAAATAAAAGATTAATATAAATGAGGTTGGAGTTAAGTTTTGATTTTTGTGATTTTGAATTAACTATTTTTATTGTTTTTAATAGTTGAGTTCTAATTTTTTATTGTGAGTTGCATGTTTAAAGTTTGGTTTGTTGGGTTTTCTTTATTAGAGTCCCTTTTGGCCATTATTTTGGACATGGGTTTTAGGAAAGTTTTACAGGTTTGGCTTTAGATTGGGATTCAAGGAATTTTGGCAAAGCTTGGGATCTTGAAAGTTTTTGGATTTACGTTTTGGCCTTTGTGTGTGTTTCAGATTCAGCTAGTGGAAATAACGTAGGGTTTGAAAAGATTTGCAATCTTTCCTTTCAAAAGATTTGCAGTCTTCTTCACATTGTTAGATTGTTTTTTGAAAAATTTGAGTGTTGTGTTAATGTGGTTTTGTTTTTAAGAATTTTGGGCATGGTTTTGATTAAGGTTTTCTTAGGAAATTGTGTTAATGTCATATATAGTATTTTTATGCTATTAGTTGAAAACCTATGAGGAGGTTTATCAAAAAGCGTGTGAATTTTCTATGTAGGGTTTATACCAAATTCGACAACTATGTGCGTATGAGTATACTTGTATGAGCCTATTGATTAAATGTATGCATACCTTCTTCAAAGACAAATTCATGTAATTTGTTTGTATGTGTATAATTGTTAATAGTTTTAAAATATAGGTTGAATCATAGGTTTAAAAAGGAAAACCCTATTAAAAATTGATTTTAAAAAAAAGAGATACTTTCTTATACTCTTGGTGTTCAAATTTTAAGAAATTATTATAAAAAATTTATATATATATATATATATATATATATATATATATATATATATAGTGAAATAAATTGTATAATTAATAGGGAGGCGGGGGTTTTGTTTCCCCCACCCCCGACAACTTAAGTTGTTACCTCGACAACAGACTATCGTGGACAATCTTAGCTCCCATGACAGGTGATGCCTCGGCATCAGGCTATCATAGGCAGCCTTGGCTGCTACGATAGTTGTTGCCTTGGCTGCCATGGCAGCAAGTTGTTGCGTGTAGCCTTGACAACCTTGACAGTTGTGGGGTGGGGGGTGGGGGAGGGGTTAGGCCCCTCCCCAATCTTTATTTTTTTTTTAAATATTATTATTAATATTTAAATTTTAAAAAAATATTATTAATTAATATTTATATATTTATATATTATTAATTAATGGATGTTATTAATAAATAATTAATAGTGGGTATGTGTGTGTGTGTGTGTGTGTAAAGGTGTTTTTTTATATAATTGAATAAATAGGTATATATGCATGTCGTAATCAACTGGAACTTATAGTTGAGATTTATTTTAATGTAATTTAATTATATTGTTGCTTAGTAATTATATTTAAAAAATTAATTTATATAAGGAACTCTATAAATTAATTTATAGAGATAAATCTTATTGATGGTTATTGGAATTTAATTATATTGTCAATTAATAATTATACTTAATAAATTAATTTATATAATGAAAATTATAAATTAATTTATAAAAGAAAACTAAATGTTTGTTTTGCTTTTAATGGAATTTTGATGTGGGTGTATTTTATAATACAATGTTTTCTTATAGGAGTTTTATTTGGCCTTGTTGAATAAGGTCGGTTATGATATATTAATGTCGTAGGTGGAATCTTCTCTTTGAAACTTAAATTATTTTGTGAAATCAATTTTTTTATATTTGAGTACACATGGAATAAATTTATAACCTTTTCAATGTCCCATATATGAGTTTATTATTTTGGGTTTATTTGTGATATGATGTCTTGTGTTCTTTGAGACCCCAATCAACATTTTGTTTAACCACGAGAGGTGATAAACCATTGTTGTATTGAGTTTTGATTTGTTAACTAAGTCACCTATTTTATTTTATTGTAGTTATTTTGTGATCTGATAGATGAAATTGTAGATCTGTGTTGTACTCCATGTTTGGATAGTGATGTTATTGATGATTATTGAACTTGTGTTATGAGAATGTGTATATGATATTTGGTGATTGTTATGTCTACTATGGGATCGATAGTTGGATCCTTGTATAGGATGAGAATTTATTTATTACATTCTAGAACTTGTCTTTGATGACATTCATGGTTTACTGGTTTATGGAAGTCTTTTATGATTTTGGTTTTTCTTTCTCTTTGGTTATTTCGCTGGGAACATTAGGGTAGGTTATCTAGGATCATAGAAGGGAAGTGGCTTACTTTGGAGGTGCCAAAGCCCTAGAGTGGCTTCTTGGGTATCCTTTGTAAGTTGACTTAATAAGTGATAACTTAATAAATTTATTAGGATAGAAACACTAAAAAGATAATTATGCCTCGTCCATGCCTTGAGTGCTAGTAGAGGCTATGATGGGAATGAGAGAAGATGCTTTCTCATCTAGAGGGACGTTGAGGTCTGGTATAGTTGGTTTTCTTTGTCTATATGAAAGGACTAATGATACCGCATAGAGTCACTAGGGGCCGGGGTCTAGAGAGACTACTAGGTGACCTTAGATTTGACTTATGTGATGGCATTCCCCTATATGTGTTCTAGGTTCCTACGTTACATTTGGTACACTTGTTTTGTGTCATGATCATTTATACTTGATAATCTTGTAACCACTTATTACCATTTTATCCTATGTCACATTGCATTCTTCTTGCTTAATTGGTTGTTTCGTTGAGTGAGACTTGGTGTTATCTCCTTAGCACGATGGGAGTGGACTTCTTGGTTCCACATGGTTGGGTGATAGTGATTCTATTACCATTGAGATCTAACATTTGTGACTTTGTACTTGGATGATTGTTGATGCTGCTTCTATCTTCTTGTTCTTTCTTTGAGACTTTCTCATGAGATGTATATCTTGTATTCCATTTTATGTAATGGATATTGACCTTGAATCTAGAGATGCATATATTTTGTAATGTATTATTATTATCCCTGTGACATGTGTAGTGGAAGTTGTATTGTCTTGAAGACTATGATGTATCAGTTTGTATATTATTGTATCTACTTTGATTTCACTGATGTAATAGATGTATCTTATCATTTAGTTGAAATGAATATGTTGTATACTTTATAATTTATGTTCTTGTCATGATGGTTAAGTAAAGGATTAGGAATACTTTAATTTGGGTTTTTGAATGAACCTAAGATATATCATGTTATTATGTTATAAATTGTTCTTAATAGATTAATTTATATTTATGTAGTTCTACGTCATGAACCCTTGAGATTTGTAATTTGTAAATGCGTTACATTTAGGAGTATGTATTATCTTATGTTATATTAATTTTGCATTTTTATTCATTATTGATTGTAAACTCTTAAGAAAAAAAATTATTTGGTAAACTTAGTAGCATGTTTTAGGTTAATTTCTCTTGGGTTCCCTAGCGAGGCATTACACTTGGTATCAGAGCCTGAATTTCTACTCTGGGAAATGTAGGATTTTGTAAGCCCATTATTGATGAACTACAACTAATTGAATATCTGAATGAACTGAAGGAACAATGATTAGAGATCACTGAGTATTGTAATGATATGTAAGATGATTAAATTAGTCAATATGTTGTCATTGATGTCAACTAGTCTTGACAAGTACTTATCATGTTAGTTACAAACATTTAAACATCTGTCAGAGCAAGAAAAGATGAAGAATTGAGATATCTACATGAGAAAAAGATGGATATGAAAAATAGGGATAAGGTAAACATTGGGTAACTTATTGATGAGTCTATGGCTTTATATTGTTGACTTGATTATGTTTCATTAATCTATTATGAAGAAGAGAACTAAAATTGAATAAGACAATGTGGTCAGTAATTGAAGATTTCTGTATACATCGAGCCAGTGCAGTGTATACTGACTAATAGTATCAATCGAGCTAGTTTAACTAGTTATCACCGATGCATTTTTGTATTAACCAATGATGGATGAAACCATTAAATGCTAAGAATAGCCTACTGAATTTGATGAGCTGGATATTGTTATGATTTCAAAGTTAAGGATTAAGTTGGTTATGAGATCCACAACTGACATAATTTGGAAAAGATCTAAAGGATGAGATTGAAACAAGTTAATGACACATTTGCCAAGGAAGGTTTAAGAGACAAAATGGATAAAGGAGATTAAGCAAAAAAATATAGTGGCTGAAATGAAAATGGTTTACTTGTCTATATAAGAGATATGAGTTTTATTATTGAAATATGCTGGAGGAAGAAGGCTACAAAGATATCGCATGAAGACTATGCATGCCTGATCAGACTGATTAGTGAAAGAACTAAACTGCAGAGTTAACTGAGCCTCAGAGAACTATTTATCGAGTGAAAGTAAGTTGATGAATATTAAAGAAGTGAATTTGATTATTGATCAGAGGATTTGTATGGGCTTAGCATAGATCTGAATATCTACAATTGAGTTGTATTTGAATTAGATCATATTGTATCAGTTTAACCATTGATTCAGAAAATATCTTAACCGGGTGGACTTAACAATCTCTAATTCTACCCTATGTCATTCAAAGAATGTACATTGTTATCTTATTGACCACATATTGAATGCTGGTCAAAAGTTAACTATTAGTGTTAAATCCTCTAACAAGGTCACACCTAATAGTGTGTTTGTAACCTTTAACAGGGTTGGCTCTTCACCAAGCTCACTTTAGAAGAGTGAATTATTTTGGGTTATCGGTCCCAAGTGGTTTTTCCCTTAACAGGGTTTTTCACTTTAAAACATTGTGTTAAATGTTATTTGTGATGATTATTTTTCTATCATAATTTACATTCAGCATACTTGATTTTCTCGGTAATCATAGTTAGCTATTAACTGGTAATCAGTAAAGTGAAGAGATAGATTGATATTTATGTTATCGAGCTGCATAATTTATTGGAATTATTTGATAAGGTACATCTTTGTATTTGGGACTATAGGATAAATGATCTAACCGATTCACCCCCCCTCTTAGTTATTCTAAAAATTGGTATCAGAGTGCATTGGTTGCTTGGAATAGATTTTTAAGGACTTTAGCAGAAAGATTACAAGATGTATAAGAGGGAAGTGTCGAAGCTGAACAAGGACAACTTTACTATATGGAAAAGCCGGATGAGACTTCACATATCTGGAATTAGAGATTTTTCCTTATGTTTAGTTGACCATGGCTACTTACAACCACCGTCTGGACCTTTAACCCTTGATCATTTGAGAGACTGACATGAACATAGCATTACTATGATAGAGATTGTTGCTACTCTATTTGATGTTGAATTTGAGGATGTCAAGCCTTGCACTACTGCAAATAAAATGTGGGATAAAATTACTCTAGTCTATGGTGGTGATGCAAATGTGATGAGAGCCAGAGCTAAAAGTTTAAGAGGTAGATTTGATGATATGAAAATGAAGGAAGGAGAAAACATTACACAATACACAAACCAAATCAAAGAGGTAGTCAATGCTAATATAATGGTTGAAATGAAAATAGTTTACTTGTCTATATAAGAGATATGAGTTTCATTATTGAAATATGCTATAGGAAGAAGATTGTAGAGATATCACATGAAGACTACTCATGCATGCCTGATCAAACTGGTTAGTGAAAGAACCGAACTGCAGAGTTAACCGAGCATTAGAGAACTATTTACCGAGTGATAGTAAGTTGATGAATATTGAAGAAGTGAATTTGATTATTGATCAGAGGATTTGTATGGGCTTATCATAGATATGAATATTTGAAATTGAGTTTTATTCAAATCAGATCATACTGTATCAGTTTAACCATTGATTCAAAAAATCTCTTAACTGAGTGGACTTAACAGTCTCTTATTCTGCCCTATGTCATTCATAGAATGTACATTGTTATATTATTGACCCCATAGTGAATACTGGTCAAAAGTGAACTATTAGTGTTAAATCCTCTAACAAGGTCACACCTAACCGTGTGTTTGTAACCTTTAACAAGGTTGGCTCTTTAGCGAGCTCACTTCAGAAGAGTCAATTATTTTGGGTTACCGGTCCTAGGTGGTTTTTCCCTTAACAGGGATTCCACGTTAAATCATTGTGTTAAGTGTTATTTGTGATTATTTTTTTGCTATCATACTTTACATTTTGCATACTTGATTTGGTCAGTAATCACAGTTAGCTATTAACTAGTAATCAGTAAAGTGAACAGACATATTGATTATTATGCTACTGAGCTGCATAATTTGTTGGAATTATTTGATAAGGTACATCTTTGTATTTGGGACTATAGGATAAATGATCTAACCGATTCACCCCCCTCTCAGTTATTCTAACAATTATATGTATTGTAATAAACTTGAAACAACAATATACATACATAAATGTTTTTTATTTGAGAACCATTATATTGTAGTTAAATATTTATGTCTTTTCTTTCTCTTAAGCTTCTTTGAGATATCGCTTTGTCTATTAATTTTCATAGGTGAAATACCTATTGAGGCTTTATTCATGATTAGGACCCATGTTAAAACAATGAGATCTCTGGATACATTATTTCTCATAAAATTGGTAATCATCTATGTGAGTGTTTTAATGTGAGTGACTAGTTAGCTTGCTTCATGTAGCCTTGGTGTGGTTTGTATGTGTAAATGATTGGTGATCATGGTTAGATTTCCTTGTTTGACTTAGCATGATATTGATGAGTGAATAATTTATATAATCCTTCTTGGTGTTGAGTGTCCTTGTTTGAGGATCTCCTTATTGATGACCCATATCTCTTTAAACATTACATGTTCTTTTAGTGACCTTGTTTCTATGTCCCGAGTGACCCATGATATTTTTATTTGTTGATGAATAGACTTCTATGTTATTGATTGAATCTTACTTGAGTGTTTTATATTGTATTGTGTGAGCGTTAAAAATATGATTTGAAAGTATAGGATTGATTTTGAAATTAGGAAATAATTAATAATAATTTCATTTAAGTGGAAATGTATTGTGCATTAATTAGAAATAACGTATCAATTATGATGAGATGTTCATTTCTAATATTAGATTTTTTTATCATGGTAGTAGGCCAATTGGGTCAATGACCTAGGTCCCCAATTGAGTTAGGTATTGCATTCATATGAGAACCATTGTAACATATAACCTAATTGTAGTATTTTGGAAGAATTGAATAGATACATTTGCATATGATTACATAAAAGATGTTTGTAACAAGACATAAGTGATTTGACTGTCTATTGTGTTTGGGTACCTTCTCTAACACATATAGGATGAGGTACCTTTGGATGTCATGAAGTGGTTACTCCCTTGAGTGTGGCTACCACTAGTCACCTTGTTATGTGAATGTTTTATGATTGATAATATATTTTTGTTGATTGATGACTTATTCATGATATGTTTGGGCTAACATTGAAATTTTGAACTTTCTTATGCTGGGATTAGTCACCTAAATATCTTTTCATTATCTATTTTGTGATACTAGTCACACTTAATTTATTTTTGAGATTGGGCACTCTTATGATTTAATGTTGGACTTTGGATTTCCCCGCTTGGGTTTTACCTTTTTGAGCTTTGTAGTGACTATTTTGAATGTTTGGTATTGTTGGCCTTATTTTGTGAAAAGTGTTGTTTCTATCATGTTCATCATGGACCCCTGATAGTATGTATAAGGGAGGACATCACAAATATTGTACTATGTTTGGTGTGTGAAAACAAAATCATTATGTTTTATATATTCTTGCATGAGTGTTGCATTAACTAGGTTTATGTGAACTTCTCAACGTATTATTTGATGTAGATATGAATGTGTATTTTATACAATTGATTACTAGGTGTTTTCTATAATGATGAATGAATAAAATATTTATCCCTATTTAATAAATTTATAATGATGAATGATTGATCAATGTGATTTTTGGTTTAGACTAAAACCAGGATTATATTGCTCAAGTGATGGTATATGTGTGTCTTTGTCAGAATGGATGATTATTAAATGTTTATATTGGTTATTATGTGAAGTATGACTAGGTGATGGTTATGTTCATCTTATTCTTTATGTGACATTTGTAGTCAGTATATTTTGACTTCTAGTCTATCCTAGTCGTAATTGTTGGCTTCTAGGAGTAAGCCTAATTTAAGGGGGAGAGGATGTAGTGCCCACCCCTTTACTACCATTTATGTTTATGATGCTAACCCTTTTAGACCACTTTTATGAGTATTAGATCTTCGGTTATATTTAATGATTCAATTCTATGATACTTTAAATCATTTGATTTATATCATGTTAGTTAGATAATGATGATTAATTACATATGATGATGTTATAGTTTTTACTAACCCCATACTTTCATGTGTATGGTTGGCATGTATGTTTTATATTTCTATTTCATGTGGTTGAGGGATGGAGTCGTAGTTACTTTCTTGCAAGATCCACACGATCGGTTGATCCCTGCTATTGTTTGTTATATATATATATATGTGTGTGTGTGTGTGTGTGTGTACATATATATAGCTACATATACACACACACAAACACACACATATATATACATATACATATATATGTATATATGTATATATGTTTATATGTATATATGTATATATGTATATATGTACATGTTTGTACATGCTCATTTTTTATGCAAGATTTTAGGTACCAGGCATCGACTGCCCTAAATTGTCAGGATGAGCGTGCCCTATCGCATTATCTCAATGGTAAGAGAGGGGAGATAGTATCCAAGTATAAATCTCAACCTAAGCTAATTATTGTCCTCAAATAGTGGACAAGTGTACTATCTTCTACCCTCTGAATTTATTAAGGTGACCTCATCCGTGAACCCTTTCTTTGAGCTTGATTATTACTTTATGGGTTTGGTCAATTTCTCCTTCATGTTTGTTTGTCGAGTGTCTTGATGTGAATTTTGTGTTATTAATGCATTAAATATTTAATTAGGATTAAAATAATTATATCTTATGGATATGAAAATATTAAATATATGGATATTTAATTAATGAGAATTAATTAAATATCATTGATTATTTAAAAGACTTAATTAAAAGTCTAAATTATGAAAATAAATATTTAATTAAATATTAAATCAAAATCTAAATTAAATGTTTGAATAATATAAATTGATACTATTTATCAAGTTGCTTATTAAGTGGTGCTAAAGATATTAATTATAATTAAAATATAATCATGCAATTATATGCACACTAGTTCAAATGAATTGATTTATTAGTTCTAAATTAGAAGATTGAGTTAAGAGAATTAATTGAGGGATTAGTTATAATTCCCTTTAATAAATTAATGAATTGATATTTAATTATCAATTTTCAAATTATTAATATGCTAAAAATATTTATTATTAATTAAATATTATTATGCAATTAAATTTGCACATTCAGTTAATAAAATTGGAAATATAAATTTAAAATTAAAAGCTAAGTGATTTGCATGAATTGAAATTATTATTTAAATAAATAATTCTTTTAAATAAAAGATTGATGTAAATGAGGTTGGAGTTGAGTTCTGATTTCTGTGATTTTGAGTTAACTGATTTTATTGTTTTTAATAGTTGAGTTCTAATTCTTGATTGTGAGTTACATGTTTAAAGTTTGGTTTGTTGTGTTTTCTTTATTAGAGTCTCTTTTGGCCATTATTCTGCACACTGGTTTTAGGAAGGTTTTACAAGTTTGGATCTAGATTGGTATTCAAGGAATTTTTTTAAAGCTTAGGATCTTGGAAGCTTTTGGATTTGAGTTTTGGCCTTTGTATGTGTTTCAGATTCAGCTGGTGGAAATAAGGTAGGGTTTGAAAATCTTTGTAATCTTTCCTTTCAAAAGATTGTCTTATTCGCGTTGTTAGATTGTTTTTTGAGGAATTTGAGTGTTGTGTTAATGTGGTTTTGTTTTTAAGGATTTTGGGTACGGTTTTGATTAAGGTTTTCTTAGGAAATTGTGTTAATGTCATATCTGGTATTTTTATGATATTAGTTGAAAACCTAGGAGGAGGATTATCAAAAAGTGTGAGTTTTCTAAGTAGGGCTTATACAAAATTCAACAACTATGTATGTGTGTACAAGGAAATGTACCTTCATAGAATTAGTATTGGGCAATAAATGAAATAGAAACTAAATAAACCAAAATATAGCAACTATTTAGTAAATGAAAGATCAATTAAGCATCATATGACTCTCTATCTAAGAGTGTTAATGTGAAGCTCTCAACAAGCTACCATTAATGACAGTCCTAGAATGAGAAATGATAATGATAAAGCAAATACTAACAATTAATTCAAATTGAAATGCTAAATTGCTCTTAAAATGCCTTTCTAGCTATAAAATGCAAGAGGTTCTATGCAATTCTCAGATGTGTGGTTATGAATTATGATTGATTTTGGTCTTCTTTTTATAGATTTATGCAATGGTGGGGGTGTGGGGTAGTTGATCATGATTAAGCCTTGGTTGAGTCTTTGGTTCCACCCTTTGAAGACAATGCAAAGTTTGTGTCCTCAAAGCTTGGGAAAAGTAGACAAGATGAATGGACAAGATGCTCTTTCACTTTGAGTGATTGAGATTGAATTTGGCTTGATCCATGTGAATGCATTTATCAAATCCTATTGGTTGATTGAATTTCCTCCCCTTTGGGTTGTTGAGAGAAATTAAGATTTATTAATTGATTTAAATTCATTTATTTAGCCATGTACCCCTTGAATGGGTTGAATTTTATTTAATTCAAAACTATACAATTAATAGAATTAATTGTACTTTAATTTGATTTAACTTGATTAAAATGCTCTCAATTTTGATTTATCTTGAATAAAATCTTGATTTTAATTTTGATTGGATAAATGTTCATTTTGATTCAATTGCCTTGATCTTGTCCTCGATTCGCTTTGATTTGCCTTGATTTAGTACTTAATTGTCTTTGTCCATTTTTCAGTGATTACAAATGTGCCTGTTTGAGTTGACATGTGAAGCATGTCAATTCAAAGAATACTCTGATTTTGTTGATGATAGGTCCTGATTCTGTCGATGGTTGATCTTTGATGTGCGTTTGATGTCTTTTGATGGTCAATCCTTGATATCTGATACGAGATTGATGCAGTTTTGATGATGTTCCTTCAATTGATGTGATATTCTGATGGTCATTCTGATGATTATTTCTAATGATGGATCCTTGATATGATGTAAGATTCTGATATAAAATTCTGATTTGATGATTGATTTCGATGTGATGCCCTAGTCGATTGATTTATGAATTTTTTTTTGATAAAAGCTTTCACTTTGATTTGATGATTGGTCTTTCGATTGTTGCTGATGATCTTGCTAATGCTAATTATTATCTGATGGTATGCCCCCTCAGAAATGAAATAAAATTTGATCGATGATTGAATATTTTGATGTTCTTGGTTAAATCATGTTGATTTTGTTCAATTTTTAATGAATTTTAATTTTATTTTTGATATTGATTTTACATTTGTTTGATTACAAATGCCCCTATTTTGGCTGATTTGATGAAAAATTCAAGTCCCCGGGTCAATTCTGGTGAAAGATTCCTTTTTAGGTTAGAGATACCTTTTTTTAGGTCAAAAGGCTATATAAAGTGGTCAAAATTCCTTTTTCACTATTCATTGTCACTTTCACTTTTCACTTTTTCCTCTTTGACTTCTTCTTCCTTTCATGATGTCTGTTCCCATCTGCAAGCATAAATTTGAGCGATGCCATTGATATCAACATCTACCTGGCTCTGGACCTCCAGTGAGTGCCTATACTTCCTCGTTTTGTCAATTTTTGCATTTAATTTCCAGATTTTTAGATTTTTCCTGTAAATACCCTCATTTTTTCCTTTTTTCAATCCAAAGTGTGCTTTTGCCCAATTAAACGACACTTTCACCCTTCATGTTGTGCTTCTACAATTTTAAGGTGTGCTTCCACGTTCTGATTGTGTGCTTTTGCTTGCTAGGTTTTGGCCCTAATCTGCTTCTACCTTGTTAAAGAGCGCTTTTCCGTTTATTTTTGCTTTTACCATTTTAAAAAGTGCTTCCAATATTTTTAATAGTGCTTTTGAATTCTTTAGGTACTTTTGCCTATTTTTTCTCTTTTAATCCATTAAGTAACAGTTTCACATATTTAAAACAATGCTTTTGCATTTGTGCGCTTTTAAAACCTAAAATAGCGCTTTCACTTAGCAAGAATAATATCAATTTGATTAAGTCCACTTTGCGATTTCTTCCGATGTCATTGATCAGTTGATAGGTTAAGTTCCCAAATTTGATGTTTTTAACAAGTTGTGATATGTAAGTATGATTTAGTTATCATTTGAATATTTCTCGTCAATCTAGATTCTGATGGTGGATGATGATAAATTTTCCATTATATCTGAGTAGAAACATGAAAACTGATTGTGGTTTGATATTTTGAAAATTTTTGATTGACTTTGAATGATCCAAATAATAATTGATTTCAATTTTGATGTGATTGAACTTGCTTTTATAGGAGATCCTTGGGTCCTTACATTTTCATGGTTCTTATCCTCTATCATGGAGCATGATTGATGATCTCAATGCGGTGGATCATCGCCATATCAGTTCTTGTGGCTTATCGTTCCTTCTCCATCTTCCTCGATTCTAAGTGAATCAAGGTCTTCTCATTGCTATGGCAGAGCATTGGCACTTAGACCATAATACCTTCCATTTTCCATTAGGGGAGATGACTATTACTCCTGAGGATGTTTATTGGATCCTTCGCTTACCTAATCATGATGAGCTAGTTTATTATGACTCTTTGTATGATGGAGAAACATGTTGGAAAGTATTTAGTGATCGTACTATTGGTGATGTGCACATTTAGTGGGCTTAGTTCGTTTCCTTTCCTGTATTGCCTGCTATTCTAGGTACTTTGATTGGAGGTTTCCTTATTCCTGACAGACATGGGCACGGGTTTGTTGTCCATTGGGGTCCCATTCTCAAGGATCTGATGGCACATCCTCATCACTTTGATTGGGGTTCTTATGTTCTGGCCCAGTTATATCATGAGTTACATACAATAGTCTATAGGCATTCTACTACACTTACTGCAGGTGCAATCCTTCTTTAGCTGTGGACCTGGGAGCATATCCCAGTGACACATCCTATTACTGCATGAGATCGTTAGCTAGGTTGGCCATTTTCTTGGATGTATGGTGGTATTATCATCCAAACCCATATGGGTAAGTTGGATTACTGGCGATGGGTCCTTGATGACACAGACACTGTTGTATGGAGGCCATATCTTGGTTGCAAGGCTTGGCTAGAGGATGATGGTGAGCTACCTTACATGTTCTACCCTCGATGGATGATCAGGTGTTCCACTTATACTATTGAGAGATTATGCTTTTGATGAGTTTTCCATTAGTATGGACGTACTCAGGATATTCCATAGGGAGTAGCCATGTGTGCTCGTGTATAGGTAGATAGATCATTATGGGGTCCATGTGTAGATTATAGGACAACTATGTGGGAGATACAAGAGATTGGGTATCATCCTTGGTCTCCTAGATCACATGTGATGGATGTGGGTATTACTAATGATTATGGTGCTTGGCTCCTGCATTATCCTTTCCCTAGATTTACTGATCCTACTGAGAGAGTTCATACCATTGAGGAGTTATAAGATGGAGATGATGGTGGTGCGAGATGTGATGGGGATGATGGAAAAGATGGTGGTGGTGTTAGTAGGATTAGGGGATGGCCTGGATGACAGGGTCATCAAGGGGCTAGAGTAGGTAGAGTTTGTATGCTAGTGATTGTTGCTACTCCTATTCCTCCTAGGGGTAATGATTAGGTGAGGGGTTGTCAGGTTGACAGAGTATTACATCATGTGGCCAGGGATCCAATAGATAGACCTAGAGTTAGGTGTCAGAGGGATGTTGATGCAGATATTACACAGGTGTTACTTGATCAGGCACAGGGTGCTCCTTCTCAGTAGGTTATTCCTCCGGTTGTTCCATAGGCTACCTCATCTCAGGCACATGCTTCTACTTTGATGTCTTCATCTTCTTCACATCCATCATCTTCTTAGTTTGTTCCATCTTTGGGTGATCCATCTTCTTCGAGGCCATCTTCTTATGTTCCTCCTCCATAGTCTTCTAGAACACAGACTCTTGCCCCAGCCTCAGCATCAGATGTTGTATCCCTGTAGACTTAGATTTCAGCAGTGCAACAATAGGTTTCTTAGTTGAGCTTGATGATGCAGACTTTCATGGCTACTACAAGTCAGCATGGTTTATAGGCTAGTTCTAGTAAGCCTCCAGATAGTGCTCCTGGTCCTGATGGTCTTGATGGTACCGATGGTGCTGGTGATTCAATTTTTTGAGATATCTATGATTTATATGAGTTGATATACATAATCTTTCTCTTTGTTGTTGTTATCGAGACTTTGGACTCTTGTTGTATCTTTTATGATCGATTGATGTTGCTTATGTTGATACTCTGATAGTTTGATGGACATTGATATTTGAATCCTGCTTTTATGATCATTCATTTAGACTTTGATATCTTGTTGATTTCATGATGATGGTACCATGGACTCTGATACTCTCTTTGATAGATTTCACTATATATGATGGCATTATGTGTTGGATCTCTTTTTTAGATATTTTGCATGATATGTAGATCTATATGACTCTATCTCCTATATGCTTTGTTTTATGCTTTTCAGAATACAATTTTTCAAATGTATGCTTATGTTTTATTGATGCTTAAATGATTGTCTTATGTATGACATAGAATAAATGAATGCAATGTTAATTTAATGATTAATGATATTGTGTGTATACAATGAATACATGTAGGATGTTAGATGGATAATGAATATTTGATCTAATGGATGTCTTTCTTTTGATATGCAATGTGATAGATCTATGTAATGATGCAATGATCATGAGCTTTTAATGATTAATGATATATGCAATATGGATGAATGATATGATCATGGATGATATGAATTTAATTTTGAATGATCCTAATGTATGCAAAGAATGATTAACTACTTAATGCAATGCACTTAATGAATTGATATTTAAGAATGTGCCTTAAATGACATGAATGCAATCTAATGATAATAATGAACTTAATGAAATGACGATAGATTTTAATGATATATGCAATCTAATGCAATGAACTTAATGATTCAAATGTTGGACACATTTAAATGAATGCAATGTTTAATGAAGATGACTTAATGCAACTTAAAAATGACCTTAATCAATGCAAGTGAACTAATGAAATGCCCTTTATTTTTTATTTGTTTTTTATTTCCAACACACAATCTAATATAGTTGTTTTTGATAATCCTTTGATTTTTTATTTGAGTACACCCCCTTTTTCTTTTCCTCTTGAAAATTAAGCTAAGAAAGGAAAAACAATATATAATGCACTTAATCTAATATGTATGCAAGTAACTGTCATTATTCAAAATTTGGAGCTTATAATCATCATTGAGCGTTTTTGGGATCTTGTCTTAGTACAATCATCACTAGTTCAACTATGATGATATAAATACTTTTTGCACCTCTTTCTTTTCTTTCCCTTCTCTCTTCGGTATGACTATCACTGATTGAAGCCAATCATGAGAGTGCGAATACCAATTTTGTCAGATTTTATGTTGCAAGTGGATTTTGGTATTATGATATTGAAGATCAAAATAGCCAAGGTATCATTTTGCGTAAACAAGCAAAAATCTTAGTTTTATCCTATGTACCGGTCCTCGATGATTCTTTGATGATCACGTCCTTAGACAAATAATACATGATTTTAAGACAATCATTCAGAAATCAACAAAAATATCATCCTTTCATCATAGCTTGTCTAGTCTAAAACTTTCATCGATTCGCTAGAAAGACATGATTTCATCAATTTAGTCAACACTTAAAAAAAATTCTTGCAATGTTTTTCAAATCCATATTTCAAGTGTAGTTCCATCCATTTCAAACTTTTAATCTTGATAAAGATAAGGTCATGTAAGATCTTGGATCAAATTTTGTGTTTGGTTCAAATTGGATTAGAATGTAGATTTGATTAAGTGTTCCTCTTTCGAATTTGATGAATTGATTCCATGATTGAATAAAGCTTGCTCTTGATGAATCCTTTCTCCTTTTGAGTATATTGCCCTAGTTTGAGATAATTTTATTTGTGGGACTTAGGACAATTTGCAGATTAGGTGATCAAAATCTTAAGGTACTTGCAAATACAACTGTGGGGTTTTATTATGCAATATATACAAATGCTGGCGAATGCAATATTTACAAGGTGACCTTCTACGCATGTGACTAACTTGGACTTTCAATGGCACCTATTTACCAGGTTTTCACTGATTGAATAGATCTTGCTCTTTTTTCTATTTTTAAAGCTTTTCTCTTTTTTTGCTACCAAGGCACCTATTTGCTAGCTTTTCACCAAGGCACTTTTTCTCTTTTTCTCTTTTTCGTATTTTTTTTTTCCATATCATCGAGGTGCCTATTTGCTAGGTTTTCACCAAGACAACATCTTTTTGAGGATCATATATGAATGTTTTTGGTATTTCTCCATGCTCATTTTTCCACTATTTTTGATCTTTTCTGCTTTTCAATTTGTTTGTTCTTTTTTGCTTTTTGAATGTTTTTGGCATTTTCAAGATCTCTTTTGATTATGTACAATAAATATGATGCTTTCCATCTAATACTCTTTATACTCTTTCATCTACCTCATGTATAGAACCTTTTTAGATGTATGCTATTAATAGGTTCTTGTAGCTCTTCTCCATCACAATCTACTAATTTGTATCTGCCGGTTCCAAAAGAAGAAGTAATGATAAAAGGTCCTAACCAGTTTGCTTCCCATTTTCCTTTCTTTTCTCTTTCTGCTTGATTTTTGGGATTCTCTCGCAAAACTAGGTCACCTATTTGAAATGTTCTTGACTTAATGTGCTTATTATAAGTCCTTGACATTCTATTTTGGTATACCTTCAAATGATCAAATGCTTGCTTTTGTTTCTCATCTAGAAGTTCTAGTTCTTGTAGCCTAGAAACTCTATAGTCTTCCTCACTTATCAAACCATGAAGATATACCCTTAAGAATGGAAGTTCTACCTCCAAAGGCAAAACTGCTTCTATTCCAAAGACTAAGGAAAAAGGTGTAGCTCATGTTGGCATTCTTATACTTGTTCTATAAGCCCATAAGGTCAGGTTTATTTTGATGTGCCAATCTCTACCTGAATTGTCCATCGTTCTCTTCAATATCTTCAAGATGTTTTTATTTGTTGCCTCGGCTTGTCCATTACCTTGTGGGTAATAGATGGATGAAGAATGATACATCATGTGAAACTTTGTGCATAATTCCTTTAAGTCTTTGTTTTTGAAATGCTTTGCATTATCCGTTATGATAGCATGAGGTATGCCATAGCTAAAAATGATGTGATTTAGGATAAACAAAGATATCTTCTTTCCCATTGCAGTTGATAAGGGTACAGTTTCCACCCACTTGGTAAAGTATTCCGTTGCCATGATGATGAATTTATGACCATTCGATGATGGTGGATAAATCATGCCTATTAAATCTAGACCCCATTGATAGAATGGCCAAGGTGTTGTCATTGGATGAAGCTCTTGTGTGGGCACATGTATCAAGTTTCCATGGAATTGACACTTTCTACAAGTTTTGCCAAAGTTACAAGCGTCTTTCTCCATCGCAAGGCAAAAATATCCTATCCTAAGAAGTTTCTTAGCTAGGGTTAATTCGTTCGAGTGTGATCCAAAAATTACCTCGTGGATTTCTCATAAGGAAATGTTTGGTTCCTCTTCTTCTAGACATATAAGGAGCATTCCATCTAAACTCTTGTGATACAATGTTTCATAAATTATATTATATCGGGCAACTTAGCGAATGAAGCTTTTCTTTTGATTCTTGGTTTGGTCTATGGGAATAATTTGATCTTTTAAGTAAGTGTAAATAGGTCCATACCAAGGTGATTCATGTTTAGTTAGCAATCAAATGGTATAAGGATGGGTAGGGTCAAATGCGAGTTGATCGACTTCTTCTACCAGGAATTCATATATAGCACTCTGATCGGGCATTTGTAGAAGTGAAGCCAAAGTTGCCATTGCATTTGTTGCTTTGTTCTTTTCTCTTGGCAATTGCTCGAAGGTAATAAGAATGAAGTACTTCTTAAGACTTTCCACCATGTTTTTATAGGGTACCAATTTGTCATCTTTTATTTGATATTGTTCATTAACTTGATTAATGACTAATTATGAATCTCCATAAACCTTTAGTTCTGTCACTTTCCATTCTAGTGCCAACTTGATTCCAATGACCAAGGCTTCATATTCTGCTATATTATTGGTGCATGGAAATAACAATTTATAGGACTTAGGAATAGTAGATCCTTGAGGAGTGATTAGAAGTATGCCTACTCCTGACCCATGTTGAGTGTATGAACCATCAAAATATAGTTGCCATGTGTTTGCCTCAACATTCACAATCCCTGAATCTGGGAATTCCACTTGGATGGGATGATCATCTTTAAGTGGTGCTTCTGCTAACTGGTTAGCAATGACTTGCCCTTTGATTGATTTTCTATCAACATATTCAATGTCAAATTCACTTAACACCATAACCCACTTTGCTAGCCTTCCATTTAATGTTGTTTTACTAAGTAGATACTTTAAAGGATCAATTTTGGCAATGAACCTTACCTTGTGGGCTAGCATATAATGGCATAATTTTTGTGAAGTAAAAACCATGACCAAGCATGCCCTTTCTGTGAATGTGTAGTTCAGCTCATATTTGACTAGAGTCCTGCTTATGTAGTAAATTGCCTTTTCTTTGCTTGTTCAATCTTCTTGTGCTAAAAGTGCCCCTAATGAATTCTCCATTGCTGAAATATATAGGATTAAGGGCTTACCTCTGATAGGTGGCATCAAGATTGGTGGGTTCATGAGGTATTTCTTTAATAGATTAAAGGCTTCTTTACACTTTTCATCCCATTTGAAAATTGTATCTTTGTGTAGAAGTTGGGTGAAATTATGGCATTTTTCAACTAATTGGGAGATAAATCTCCCGATGGATTGTATCCTTCCTTGTAGAGATCTCATTTGGCCAATGTTTTTAGGTGCTTCCATTTCCATAATGGCCTTAACTTTAGCAGGATCCACCTCTATTCCCTTTGCAGATACAATGTAGGCTAGTAGTTTGTCGGATTGGACTCTAAATGCACATTTTTTTGGATTAAGCCTTACTTTGAATTGCTCTAATCTTTCAAAAAAATTTGCCAGAATTGGTAAGTGCTCTTTTCTTGAGTGAGATTTGGCTAATACATCATCCACATAGTCCTCCATGAACTTATGCATCATATAATGAAATAGAAACTAAATAAACCAAAATATAGCAACTATTTAGCAAATGAAAGATCAATTAAGCATCCTATGGCTCTCTATCTAAGAGTGTTAATGTGAAGCTCTCAGCAAGCTACCATTAATGATAGTCCTAGAATGAGAAATGATAATGATAAAGCAAATACTAATAATTAATTCAAATTGAAATGCTAAATTGCTCTTAATTTGCCTTTCTAGCTATAAAATGCAAGAGGTTCTATGCAATTCTCATATGTATGGTTATGAATTATGATTGATTTTGGTCTTCCTTTTATAGATTTATGTAATGGTAGGGGATGTGGTGTAGTTGATCATGATTAAGCCTTGGTTGAGTCTTTGGTTCCACCCTTTGAAGACAATGCAAAGTTTGTGTCCTCAAAGCTTGGGACACGTAGACAAGATGAATGGACAAGATGCTCTTTCACTTTGAGTGATTGAGATTGAATTTGGCTTGATCCATGTGAATGCATTTCTCAAATCCTATTGGTTGATTGAATTTCCTCCCCTTTTGGGTTGTTGAGATAAATTAGGATTTATTAGTTGATTTAAATTCATTTATTTAGCCATGTATCCCTTGAATGGGTTGAATTTTATTTAATTCAAAACTATACAATTAATAGAATTAATTGAACTTTGATTTTATTTAACTTGATTAAAATGCTCTCAAGTTTGATTTATCTTGAATTAAATCTTGATTTTAATTTTGATTGGCTAAATGTTCATTTTGATTCAATTGCCTTGATCTTGTCCTCGATTCGCTTTGATTTGCCTTGATTTAGTACTTAATTGTCTTTGTCCATTTTTCAGTGATTACAGTATGTATGAGTATACTTGCATGAGCCTATTGATTAAATGTATGCATACCTTCTTTAAAGTCAATTTCATGTAATTTGTTTGTATGCATGTCATTTTTAATAGTTTTAAAATATAGGTTGAATCATAGGTTTAAAAAGGAAAAACCCTATTGAAAATTGATTTTAAAAAATAGATGATTTCTTATACTATTAGTGTTTGAATTTTAAGAAATTATTATAAAAAAACTATATATATATATATATATATATATATATATATATATATATATATATATATATATATATATATATATATATATATATATATATATATATATATATATATATATATATATATATATATATATATATATATATATATATATATATATATATATATATATATATATATACACCTACACGTGTATATGTAAAGGCATTTTTTTTATATAATTCAATAAATATGTATATATGCATGTAGTGATCAACTGGAACTTATAGTTGAGATTTATTTTAATATAATATAATTATATTTAATAAATTAATTTATATAAGGAACTTTATAAATTAATTTATAGAGGTAAATCTTATTGATGGTTATTGGAATTTTAATAATATTGTCAATTAGTAATTATACTTAATAAATTAATTTATATAAAAAAAACTATAAATTAATTTATAAAAGAAAATTAAATGTTTGTTTTACTTTTAATTGAATTTTGATGTGGGTGTATTTTATAATATAATGTTTTCTTATAGGAGTTTTATTTGGCCTTGTTGAATAAGGTCGGTTATGATAGATTGATGTCGTAGGTGGAAGCTTCTCTTTGAAACTTAAATTATTTTATGAAATTAATTTTTTTACATTCGAGTGCACATGGAATAAATTTATAACATTTTTAGTGTCCCAATTATGAGAGTATTATTTTGGGTTTATTTGTAATATGATGTCTTGTGTTCTCTGAGACCCTGATCAATATTTTGTTTGACCACAGGAGGTGACAAACCATTATTGTTTTGATTTTTGATTTGTTAACTAAGTCACCTTTTTCTTATATTGTAGTCATTTTGTGATCTGATAGATGAAATTATAGATCTGTGTTGTACTCCATGTTTGGAGAGTGATGTTATTGATGCTCTTGATGATTATTGAACTTGTGTTGTGAGACCATGTGTATATGATATTTGGTGATTGTTATGTCCAGTATTGGATAGATAGTTGGATCCTTGTATAGGATGAGATTTTGTTTATTACGCTCTAACACTTGTCTTTGATAACATTCATGGTTTACTAATTTATGGAAGTCTTTTATGATTTTTGTTTTTCTTTATGTTTGGTTATTTCATTGGGAGCATTAGCATACATTATCAAGGAGCATAGAAGGGAATTGGCTTGCTTTGGAGGCACCAGAGTCCTAAAGTGGCTTCCTAGGTCTCCTTTGTAAGTTGACTTAATAAGTGATAACTTAATAAATTTATTAAGATAGAAACATTAAAAAGATAATTGTGCCTCTCCCATGCCTTGAGTTCTAGTATAGGATAGGATGGGAGTGGGAGAAGATGCTTGCCCATCTAGAGGGACTTTTAGGTCTAGCATACTTGGTTTTCCTTGTATGTACGAAAGGAATACTGATACCATATATAGTCACTAGGGGTCAGGGTCCAAAGAGACTACTAGTTGACCTTAGAGTTGACTTATGTGATGGCACTTCCCTATATGTGTCCTAGGTTCCTACATTACATTTGGTACACTTGTTTTGTATCACGATCATTTATACTTGATAACCTTGTAACCACTTATTACCATTTTATCATGTGTACCATTGCATTGGTATTTCTTGTTTGGTTGTTTTCTTGAGTGAGGACTAGTTTTATATCCTCAACATAGTGGGAGTGGACTTCTTGGTTCCACGTGGTCAGGTGGTAGTGATTATATTACCATTGAGATCTGACATTTGTAACTTCGTGCTTGGATGATCCTCGATGCTTCTTCTATCTTCTTGTTCTTTCTTGGAGACGTTCCCATGAGATGTATATCTTGTATTCTATTTTATGTAATGTATAGTGACCTTGATTCTAGAGATGTATATATTTTTGTAATGTATTATTGTTATCCCTGTGACATGTGCAATGGAAGTTGTATTATCTTTAAGACTATGATGTATCCATTTGTATCTTATTGTATGTACTTTGATTTCATTGATGTAATAGATGTATCTTATCATTCAATTGAAATGAATATGTTAGTATACTTTATAATTTGTGTTATTTTCATTATGGTTAAGTAAAGGATTAGGAATACTTTAATTTGGGTTTTAAAATGAACCTAAGATATATCATGTGATTATGTTATGAATCATTCTTAATAGATTAATTTATATTTGCATAGTTCTACGTCATGGAACCCTTGAGACTTGTAATTTGTAAATGAGTTACATTTAGGAGTATGTATTGTCTTATGCTATATTGCTTCCACATTTTTATTCATTATTAACTGTAAACTCTTAAGAAAATAATTATTCAGTAAACTTAGTAACATGTTTTAGGTTAATTTCTCCTAGGTTCCCTGGCGAGGTATTACATGGAGTGTGTTGCACCATTTGCATAGTGTTGATCATAATAGATCTCCCTAGTGAAAGTGCATGGCCCCTCAAAATTACTACAACTATTCAAAAGTTCTATGATGTCTATTTCTTCCACAACAGGAAAAATATTGCATTCAAGTTTGAAGTTATGCAAAATATCACGGCAAGTGGCTGAAAGAATCAAAGCTAGACTATGGACATTACTTGTAAGACATTATGGTTTATTAATAGAACAACATGAATCTGGAAGTTTAGTAGTTTCTTCCACTGCAATTTAGGGGCTGCTAACATTGCTAACACTTTCAGTTGAATTTTCACTTAAGATTTGAATGATTTCATGACTATTTGCATTTGTTGCCATTTCCTTAGAGAAGTGAATATAAATTTTGTATAAGTAGTAATCCAAGGAATAATTGTGGTGGGTGCATTAGTTTGTCTTGTAACATAGACCTTAAATATAATGGCCTTATATTTTACATTTGAATATAAAGAAGTAAAAAGAGCAAGAAAATTTGATAACATAACTTACTATCCAAATTGAATTTTTTTGGGCAATTATAAATAGCACAAGATTTTATAAGAAAGGAATAACTTTTTTTTGATTAAAAGCATAGTGGGCTATAAATTGCATCCCAATAAAAGGTATATAGGTAAAAATATGCCTATTAAAGTTGATAGGTTGTTTACAAACTTTTTCATCTTTTAGATCTTTATGTAGATCAAATTGTTGATTTTGAAATTTGGTCACCTTTCCTATCCATGAATTCAAACAAGTTAGAAAAAGGTAACTATAAGGTAACTATTTGTGGAGTATCCCTATAAACCACATGTGATCAATGTTTGCGAAATTGTCAAGAAAATATGGGAAACTAATATTAGAATATAGCACTATTTTGTTATGAAGAAAAGAAGCCCAGTTATCACTAACATTTATTAATGATTTTCATTTTTTTTAATTAGTTGCTTACAAATTGTATAAAACTTTAACACCTATAAACATAAGGGTTTTCATCGTCTTTTATTATCTACAAGCATACCTATATACAAACAATAGACCACCTTAGTTTCATACTTGAGAAACTAAAAAATTGGAACCATATGCCAGAAAATAGAAAAATAATAAAATTTACCTAAAATAATGAAATAATAAAATAAAGAGTATATTTTGGTCAAATAATGAAATTGTGTCACCACATTTTTTTGAGAAAAATTAACCTAAAATAAATACTAAACAAAGTAACATTGTGTTTGATTTAAACAAATCACTTGCTCTCTAACGAATTATGATTGAAGTCTTAAAGCATATCTTGTTTGTGTTATGATTCAAATCAGATTTACTATAATTAACTTTGTCATTGGCCCATCCTTTAATGTTATCAAAAAATAAACGTGGAGAAGGTCATACTAAGTGTAGAGTAGCAAGTGAAATTTGGAATTCATGCATTATACAATCAATTGAAAAAACTAAAAGTGAACAATTATACGATCAAATGTCAAGGTTTAAGTTGTTTCTTCTCTCTTGTTAAAAAGGAAAATATTATTTCAAAAAGTATTGGAGATCTCAAGGATGGAATAATAGCAGCAATTCAGAGTCATGAATATTTTGGAGGGTTTAAGCACAGTACTTCGCAAGCAAAGGAATGTAGGCACTCAAGGAGGGAAATTCATCGATCCCATTTTGGCCTTTTTCCATGTTGTTGGTTGGACAATTCAAATTGTACATAAACCTTTTTTAACTTGTTCATTTCAATAAAATTTATTGTTTAAATTTAAATCCTAAATGAAGTTTGATGTAAATCTCAATATTATTTAAGTATTTAGAACTATCCCTTATTTAGCAGCATTAAATGAATTATTCTAATATCAAACAAGATAATTATGTTCAAATGAAAGGGTTGAAAATAGATTTTAAAATGGTAACCTTTAGTCCTTTTTGTTAACATTATTGGTATTGGATTGTTTATATTTGATAAAAATCATGACTATAATAAAAATATACCTAGTTAATGATCATTAAGAAATTAATTAAGTATATAATTAACTAGACACATTTTAGACTGCATTTGTTTATATTTTATATTTTCGAAAGAAATATATATTTTAAGCATTAATTTTAATATGTAATTAAAAATAATAATATTTTCTACATACTTTATATTTTAATAGAATTTAGACAGTAATGAATTATATTAAGCTTTTGACAGATTTCTATTGAAAAATTAAATCTTGTTTTCTATATACTTTATATTTTAGAAAAATGAAAGACCATTATGTATTTTATTAGATTTGATTTATATTTAGTTCTTGTTAATATTTTATATTTTTCTATATTTTTTAACTTTAGTTTATAGCAAAAAAACCTTATTGTTCCACTATATATAAAATATGTCCTAACTATATATATTGAAATAATGGTTTTGTTTTTCTTCATATTTCATATACTCTATTCTTTATTAAATGCTAGATTTGTTTTTATTCTAATATTAGATCTGATGTTTTCTGGTTTATAAAAAATTTTAAATTTTATGTGTTGCAATTAAATATGCATTTCTTTTTTTTTTGGTTTTTTTTAAAATTTTACTATCTACTCTACTCATTAATATTACAACTAAGTTTGCATAATAAACATATTAAATGATCAGGCTAAAGTCTCAATGCATTATAAAAGAGGAATGGATCTCTATAGGACCTGAATGCCAGATATAGACAGAGACAAGCAACTGCCTTTCCTGCCTTTCAATTATCATAAGAATTACATCTAGTCATGAGATAGATATGAGGAAATTTGTTAGATTTGTAATCGTCCACTTGTCCAGTATGTTTCGTTCTGACCGCCAAAATTTTCTAAGATGGTTGGGACAAGATGGAAACATAATTTTTAGAAGAAATGTTTTAAAATAAAATAACAAAAAGTAGCCTATCAACATTGAGAAAAAAAAATAGTGAAATCCAGGCAAGTGGCATAGGTATCTCAAGATTTAAGCAAAAAAATGTGTGGATGAGAAATAATGGGCAATGTTTGAACAATAATATGAGACCCTGTCAAAAAGAATATCCAAATAGGATATTGGGGGTTTTGAGGGTTTGACATTAGACATTTGCATTATGTAAATGAAAATATTAGCTGTGAGCACAAGATAACTTTCTGGGTCAAAATGCTAACAAAAATTTACCTTCATCGGCGATTGGGAAATTTTTTAGATTTTATGATGCCTCTCGAATCTGCAACAACAATGATTAAAATAAAACCCTAAATGAAACAGTGGAACAAAGTTAAATTCATACCCAATAAGGTTTAATCATTGTCTCTAATGGTGAGAACTTGTACAAACAGTTGCATTAGAGGTTCAAGTGCTGAAGTTCAAGAATATATATAAAAAAAGGAATTAACCACAGATCTAAAAATGAAGAGGCAAATGATTTGTATGTGAATTAAAATTGTGAAGAGGAGATTCAAGAGGTTCATAGAATTAATAATGGATTCATGAAGCAAAATGAGCAGTACAATGGTGGTTTTTATTGCAGTTTGGTTAATCCTGCTCATGTTTCAATGTCTGCACATATAAAATGTCAGAGGTGGTGCTCTTTGGAAGCAGCATTGAAAGCCTTTTTGATAATTTCCTGGCAAGCCACAAAAAGTATGTTGAAGTGAAACTATTGGCGTGAAAAATTAAATTCTATGGAAGGGTTTTTAAAGAAAAAATAGCCTATTGGCTATAGGATTAATTAACATAATAAAAAATATATAAACTTAAATCAACGATACATAAATCATATCTGTTAAAGTAAAATCAAACTTTTAAATTTAAAATTAAATAATTTTTTAATAATGTATGGAAACAAATGTTTGGAGAGCTTTTGGCTTTAAGAAATTGAGAAATACCTTTCTCAGACCTTTTTCTTCGTCCCCAACTTTACTGAGTAGGAAATTTCCAAATAACTTGGTAATATAAGATGACCATGTACTTTGAACAAGCACACTCACACAATACTTCAGACTGGTGGGGAAATGTCCCGAAAACTCCATTGAAGGGAGCTTAACACTTAGTAATTTGTCATCATTGTTATGCCAGCATTGAACTCCCACAAAGTTTTAGATAAACCCTTGAGTGGTGTTTAGAAACCAACACATGAAGATAGACTAAATTGGATCAATTAGTTCTACTTTAGTCTCATTGAGGTACTATATGTCATCTTCTGGAAACTATGGGGAACCTCTTCTGAGATTAGATGTTTCAAGTAGAGAGGCAAAAAATCCAATTATCCTTCTACTTCTTTCCATTTGGGATGAGAAAGCGAAGCTTCCTAGGCATTATTATTGACCTTAAACTACTTTCTCTGGTTATCAATAGATTATTGAATAATTCTGAAATGTTTCCCCTACAAGGTGAGCAGAAGTTCGATGTGAGTGAAAAAGGAGGGTAGTTTAATCTTCAAATAATCACCCGCCACTCTATCATACGCTTCAAAACTCTCTAAGTCTTTTTCTCCCCTCATCCTCGTTGTTCCAATGGATACATTTTCCTATATCTTTGTAACTAGTGTCGTAAATAAGAACAAAAGGAAATATCATGGATGTGGAGAAAATACATTTACAACTGGGATGAATTACATGGTCGTCCATGTCTCTGCTAGAGTCTCGGTCATTTATCTCTAATTTCAACTTCTCCTTCTCATATAGGAAATGTCTTCCGCATAATAAATGGTGTAACCAAAATAAAATTAATTTAGATGTTTTCCTTTCCTACAAAGAGAATGATGAAGTTCTAGAATTTTTCCACTATATTTTTTTTAAATGGACAGTGAATGATGTGAGGGCAGAAAGATAGAGTGCAAAGCATTTGTGAGATTTCCTATCAGGTAAGTACTTGAGAGTCTACAAAGTAATATCAACAATAATCTTGAGAATATTCCTAGCAACAATGCTCATAAAAATCAAAGCATTCAAATTCATATATTATTTTGATACAAAATGGATTTTCTTAAATGATGAATAAAACATAAGTTGGTACTGGCTTATTGGCCATTATACCATAAGATAAACGTGACAAAATGTAATGTATTTTGAATTTTCTTTGACTAAAAGTTACCTAACTATAGGAATTTTTATAAAACAATCATTATCTAGTTTTGAATCTTTCAAACACATGCATGCGTTCCACATTTGGAACTGAATGTCTACCAAGTTTCATAACAACATATTGCAGGTAAAGAGTTAGAGGGTTATGACCCACAATGAGTATGGATCAAAGAATTTATTTCAAGAATATCTTCTTGAATGGGGGTTGCCGAGTTTTTGGATTTCCTTGTTTTGTCAATGGCATAATGTCTAGTATGTAACACTAAAAACTCATGTGTTGTAAAGGCCAAATGGTTTGGTTTCTATAAATTTAAATAAAATATCTTTGCTAACCTGCAAATAGTTTATGTGTCTACTTTATGCTGAGACATTGTGCATATAAGTGCCAAGAAAGCAGAAAAAAATGTAGCATGTTATAACATATGTTGAAGGAGACAACTACTATGGAGCCACGGATACCATAATTGTGTGAGAGAGCCTAAGATTCAACTTTCAAATAATTTTAGTTTTTTTCAAATGTGGATTTTGGCTAGTTCTTTTGATGGGGATTTAAATAGTAGTCAAGTAGTATGACAGGTAAAGATGGAGCTGACATCCTCTTGTAAGCATATTTGAAACAATTCTCAAAAGGTGGTTTTGAGTCTCATTATAAATTAAATTTCTTGCCTCATTATTATGTAGGTTAGGCCAGATCTATATATGGGGACAATAGTACAAGGTTATCTACTACATATTAAGCAGTAAGTTTCCAAGCTATGTGATCCTCTAAGCTCTATTAGGATACCCTTCATGGCATTAAGGAGGGAGAATATGATTTCAAATATTTTGATAATATTATGAGACTAACATAAAATGTTTATAATGTAGAGTGATGATTATCAAGCTAGTGGAAGCTACACCTTTCTTTGAGGATTTATACAAATAAGTAGTAATATTGCAATATTTACATAGCTAATTTTAAAGAATTTTTTAATTTCTTCTCTAACATGAATAAACATGTATTAAGTTTTGGTCTTTGAACAAGTAAGAGAGTGACACATAAAGAAGTGAGAACTTAAATAAGCATATTTTATTTCAAAGACAAATAATAAATCAAGTAAGGAATTATCTAGTATGAAAATTCGCAGAGTCTAATAGTCTGGGAATTACCTGTTGTATAACAAGTGTGGAAAAAACCCTCAAAGTTAGAGTGCAAAGATGGAAGGAGTTCAAATTGATGTGTACAGAGTTCTAGATCTTCTAGCCTTTTTACTTGGGTCTACATAAGCTACTGCAAAATAGTAAATATTTTGTGACACAATCTTGATATAGACTATGAAGGAGGCTAACAAATTCTAAGGTGGCTAGAATGATGAGGAGGAAGCTATGCAGTATTAAAGGCATCAAACAATCACCTAATTTGCATTAGATGGTGGAACTCAATTGGTGAATAGACTTAGTCAGTGAATAGTAGATGAAAAAATAATATGTATAGTTAATGTTAAATCTTTGAGATGTGCATACATTTCTCTCACAATGTGGGGCGACTCCCCCAATATATATAAATATGTAAGACTAATACTAAGACTAAAAATGTAATATTAAATAGTGTCGAATCAGTCATAACATATCCAATGCATGGTATAAGTGAATAACATGCTTTTGAATTGAATTCCAATCAAATCTCATTAAACAAGAAGCCTTTACCACATTATGGATCTGTCAAATTAGATGGGCAATGGTTCAAGTTGTTGAGAAGATGTCCATTGAGGATGTAGATTTCAGAAGGATAACATTTAGATGGGATTGTTATAGGCCCGATGACACTGGCTTTAACTCCGGTTGAAATATAATAATTAGTTTCCTCATGTCTTCTTTTGAGTCTCTGGTTTCTTTCATCATTAATTTCTATGCAACATCCAATCCAAATGAACATGTGGTTCCTCTAATAGTGTGGTATTAAAGAAGTGAATTTAAAACAACTTATTCCATATCTTGAATCTCTACAACTACACTTGCAAATGTGTCAAATAAGACCACTGATATTGAATCCACACAAACTTTTCTTAACCGAGCTTCAAGAAACCTCAAACTAGCCTCACATACATATCCTAGCCTACAATTATGATTGTTGAACTTGGCCATTGTAGGGTTAATATCCCTTCCAACTAATGCAAATTACTCTGCAAACTATGAAATGAATAGTGTACGATTGCTATATTTTAAATACACATGTATCTTATTTGAGCATCTGGCATAAAGAGAAAAGGTCATTGTCTCCCTTAGCAAATTATTGATGGCTAAGATTCTTTGAATGGTATTCATTACCTATTCCATCATCTGCAATTGTTAGATTCCAAAAATAGGTTGGGCCTTTTGAAAATGGAAATGCCTACGACATAATTATGAATTACATAATTAAATTAAATGAATTTTAAAATAATGAGTTGGGATGTTAATATTATAAATATAAAGAAAGAATAAAGATTTAACTTTATAAATAATAATATATTTTATTTAAGATTATTTAATGATTCAAATCAATCTCTTATCATTATCTTTAAGATTGAAATATTTTGATATATTATTTTACTTTATTTACTATTTAAGATAATTTCTATGTCTTTTAAATGATATATTTGTCTACACTTTCAAATTTGATTTAAAAATTTGATATATGATCACACAAATAATATGTGTGTGTTTTGATGTCTAAAATCCATTTGTTTTAGTATATAAACTCATGTATGTGTAACATCCTTTATTTTTTGTTTCTTTTTGAATCTATGATGGTTTCAATTATGTGGAAAATTAGATATGAACTATTATTTCTATACTAAGTGAAACTTCCAATTTCATTCATGTATTTTGTATAGCCACATCATAATTAGTTAACTTGACATATTTTGATATTTTATTTTTATATATATTTGAATTCAAATATGAAATCAAGGTCTGAAACCCTTCACAGTACAAAGTTCAAAGAAATTGCTATAATAGTAACATAGATGAATATAAAACAATACAAAAGTATCTTAAGAATAACACGAACTAATAATCAATTTCAATTAGAAACCAAAAGTATTTAACTACAAATCCCAAATAATCAAAATTTATCAAACCCTCATATCTTTAATACTAAACTCAATTTTCTTTTTTTCCCCTCCAATGCTCTATCTTTTTCTTTGTTGCCTTCATTCTCTTTTAAAGTTAAATTATCAACAAACAATTTTATGACCGGAACATCTCATCTCATTTTTCTTTTAAATAGATTTTTTTCCCATTATATTAACTTTATTCATTATGATATTCAATCTCTCATTCATCTCTACCCATTTAGAATCATAATTAATAAAAAGTTACTCTACCAACTTTTTTAGTAGAATGATGAACTAAACATGTTTATTCTCTATGTTTTCTAGAATTCTTCTTTAGTGGAATTATTATAGTTAGAATAACCAAAACTAAGACTCGTGGTTTTATTAGTAACAAAAGTAGGTGGATCTAAAATAGGATAACTAAAATAGGAATTGTGATATTCCTTTAGGGCCCATTTGGACCATGGCATACGGAATGCCGGATATGGTCAATTCTGGAATATGTTGCAAATCTGGAATATCCATATCCTCAAAATGATATCCGGAATATGTGTTCGACCCGTTTGGACCACCTGGAAGATGACTGAGAAGATCTATTTTCCGCGTTTTGCTGCGCATTTTGGAATTGGAATATTGACTGAATGAGAATTTATTTTATTAATTTATTTGTAACAATTTGTGATTTTTTCAAATGTTATGATGTTTTTCATATTTTTTTCGTGTTTTTGAATATATATTTTATTTTTGCAATAAAATATTATTATAATATTTTATTTATTTTTGAATACTTATTTTATTTTATTTTATTTGTATGCAATTTTGAATATTTATAATATTTTGAAATAAAATTATGTTTATAAGTTTATAAAAATTGTAACATTTTGTATAACTTTTTTATAAAATTTATAGACCCAAAAAAAAATTATTATAATATTTTATTTTATTTTTGAATACTTATTTTATTTTATTTGTATGCGATTTTGAATATTTATAATATTTTGAAATAAAATTATGTTTATAAGTTTATAAAAATTGTAACATTTTGTATAATTTTTTTATAAAATTTATAGACCCAAAATAAAATATAAAATTTATAAAATTTGTATACCCAAAATACACAAATAAAATATAAAATTTGTAAAATTTGTAGACCCAAAATACACAAATTTATAAACAAGTCATTTATTTTATTATTTATTTTTTACAAAATGTTGCCAACCTAGCTCAATAGGAGCACCGATAGGAAAGAGCCGGGTGGAGAAAACCTCCAGTCTAGCCCCACAAAATTATGAGCTGATATAAAATTTACATAATTTGAATGAGGCATTCCTCATTTTACATAATGCAGATACAGTGTTACAACTTGAATGAGGCATTCCTCATTTTACATAATGCAGATACAATGTTATAATTTAGTTTGATGAGTCTTTGACACTCTGTCATGCCCGAACTCTTGTTTTTGTCTGTAGACACTGCATACATAGAACATAAAACTGCTTTGTGCTTTTGTTAGTACACCAATGAAGTACATTCAGTTGCTAAATTTTGTATGAGTTTTTAAAAAACCTGAATGATCCACGCTTGTCAAGATAAAAACATGACCAATTAAACAGTTGCTACCTTGGAAGAGAGTCCGCCAAAAATAGGCTACATCTCTTTGACAAAGCATTGGTCACATGATCGCATGAGCTGAAAGGCCTTCATGCGATCATGCGACAAGCTTTTTTGAAAATTTGCCCTGCCACCACATAAGCATCACTTGGGACCCACCAGACATCATACTTGCCAAACCCTACCACGTGGCCCAACAGGAGCCGACCACACGGCTGGACCCATGACCACACTGCCTTGAAAAGTCAGTGGTCACATGATCACATGAGCTGAAAGGCCTTCATGTGATCATGCGACAACCCTTAGAAAATCTGCCTCCGCTTTCCACAAATGCTTGGGCTTACGATCGCACTGCAAAAATAACCTCGGCTCCACCTTGGGTTCAAATCTCCTCTTGTCGCCAAGTCGCCTGAACTTTTCTTAACCTCGGGTTCACTTGGTGACCATGCGAAACATGCTAATCATGCAACCGCGCTCTGCTTACCAACCTCAGGCCCACTCTGCCACATGTCATCCCTCTATTCATTCCAGCCACCACACCAGCAACACCTCAGCAACCCCTGCCATCAGATCCACTGCAACCTCCCGATTCCCATCAGACGGTTGTCGCACGATCGCATGGGATCGGAAGATCCCATGAGATCATACGATAACCATTGATCTTCATCACACCTACACCAATGAAGAGACCTCGGGCCCACAAGACCACTTGTCACATGATCTCATGTGGTTAAGAGACCGCATGCAATCATGCGACCAACCGCATGTCGTTAACTGCCGAACTGTGAACCACCACCGCCGAAACCGTTGACGGTTTGTCGCATGGTCACATGGGCTCGAAAGAGCCCATGCGATCATGTGACCAACCGCATGATGCTAACTGATGACCGTTGGCGGCACTGTCGACCGAACCCCTACTGACCGCCACCTTGCTAAAAAAAACTGGACCCACCGAAACCGCTAACAGCTTGTCGCATGGTCGCATGGGCTCGAAAGAGCCCATGCGATCATGAAACCAACCGCATGAGGTTAGCCACTAACCGGCATCAAAGATTGACCATCGATCACCGAAACTGCATCAACAGTTGTCGCGTGATCTCATGGGATCGGGAGATCCCATGCGATCATGCGACAACCATCGGATCTTTGTCGCACTGGCACGGCCTTAGGCACCGGGACCCGCCTGATTGGAGTTTCACACTTAGGGTCAAAAACATAGAAGGGGTGTCGAAAACATAGAGGGTTTTCGAACGAATGTCGAAAACACACCGAGCCTTCAGAGCGGAGATTGAAAACACACTGGGTTTTCGGACCAAAAAGGCAGAAAACATCCTGAGCCTGCAGAGAGGAGGTCAAAAACACACTGGGTTTTTGACATTTGAGCATTTCACTTGGAAAATAGGGTTGTGGCCGAAAAAGAATGACAGGGAAAATTTGGGCAACAATTACAATACAGAGAAGGCATCGTAAAAATTTAATACCTAGGGACTTTGTGGTAGAAGATGAATTTGCCTCACATACCATACATCTTTTCACTTTGTCTTCCATGACAAACCAAAATGTCAACACCTTGTTATCTATAACTAGTGTATCCATTTCATCTTTTTCCTTGCTCCAAGCATTCAATATTGTATGTATTCCTAAACACCCTTGTTATATAGCTCTTCGAAAGAGATATATAATGGTTTAGTTGAAGCCACAATTTGTGTTCCTTATCTTAGCTTCTTGCTCTCATATAAGAATAAAACAACAATCTCATGGTCCCATATCTAGTGGACTATGCAAATGAGAATAATTATGCTCTTTCTTCTGGGTCAGACATTGTAAAACTTGTGATTCTATCTATGAGGGATAAACTAACTTTGGAAGCTCGGAGGCCAATTATTGCAAGAAATATAACCTTTCTCCAAAAGTGGATAGGGTTTGTGAATGCTTCAGAAGTGGATTGGTGGAAAAGTTATCTCATGGAGGAAGGGTGTGTTCCTTTTCAAATGGAGTTTGTAGGAAATGAAGAAAAAGATGAACATGACAAGCCTGATACTTCTAATTTGTAATAAAACAAATCATATTCAAAATGGTATTATAAAATCTTATGTTTGTTGTTTTACCCTTTAAAGGCATCTTCTTTTGCTTTACCAGCTTCTTTGCCTCTGGTCATTCTTTATTTCAAGAGAATATCTTGCAAAAGAAAAAACACGCCCAAAATTGGTCTCTGTTGTCCTCCTCATTGTACTAAATTCACTCTTTTTCATATTATTCCCATCCCCTTGTGTTGTATACTGCTCCCCTTGATTTGGGTGTTGTTTTGGATAGTATCCAAAAAATGGCAGGTCTCTTGAGCATATCCTAAACAACAGTGAAGGAAGTGGCCAATAATGAGCACTTTCATTATATAGTGTGGTGACCCAAAAGTAGAGCAGGTGGGACCTCATTCAAAGAGGATTGAGTTTCATCACTCTCTTTTTTTTATGGTCAAGATTATGTAAAAAGATCAGTTTATGGGCCTCAAAACAGGGAGTTTTCATTAGTTAGCACAGTGCTCAAATGCTTTTTCAAAAGTAAGAGAGAGTGCACAATTCCTAGAGACCAAATTGATGCTTGACAAGAAAACACCCAATTCATGATTGAGAAACACATATGTACATGTCAAGATATATATATATATATATATATATATATATATATATATATATATATATATATATATATATATATATATATATATATATATATATATATATATATATATATATATATGCAACATGTATTTCAACAAGGACAAAGGTAATTTTGCTCTGATTCATTAGCACAAGTAGTTCTAGTAAAAGCATGTTCAGTATTGATGCTAGTTACAGTTCCCTATCTTCACCCAAAGGCAACATAAAATGCATCAAGTCATGAAGCCTTGCATGGACTCTCTGTCAGATAGATCCATTGTCTTGCATGAAATTAGTCATTCTGTAGACACTGGTCTAGTGTTGTCAATAGACCCAAATAGTTCAAAGATACTCGAACCATTCAGATGTTTTATGGGGTGCATTTTTGTATTAGGTAGAAAGGATTCTTCATAAAGCTGAAAGTCTCGAACCTTTCCCCACCCCCAAAAAAATATCACTTGTATTGTCATGAGCAATCATGAGGACTAGACAAATACATTATAATATATGTAATTGCCACTTGAATGTATTGCTATTCAACCACATTTATGGGCCCGTTTGAACCGTGACACACAGTAGCATCTACAGAGAAGAATATCCCAGGTGTAATAAGTTCTAAGAATATACCAACAGTTCTAAGAAGCTCCCTAGCACACAGTAGCATCTACAGAGAAGAATATACCAGGTGTAACAACTATAGAGGAGACTAGTTGAAACTGTCCCTTCTTCAACAAATGAGGGCAGTCACTCTAAAGACAACATGATAATGTAGAGAATACAAATTAATCCAGAGATAATGTAGAGAATACAAATTAATCCATAGCAGAAAACTAGTATCAAAAAGCAACATTTCACAAACATTAGTTTTGATTTTAAATAGAAGACCTAATAAATATCGGTCAACTAAAGTCCAAACTTCAATATCATATATTGGATTCTCTCCCCTCCATCCATTGTCAAGAACAGTGCAGCTGATTGTGGATCATGCATTAACTTTTCGTATGCTTCAATTATAGTAGAGTCGCGAAGGCCAGGGATTGCTTTAAGTGCTTTATGAAACTCCGCTGCCTCACTTCTCAAACTAGATGCTTTGTCCACTCTCAGAGGCTGTGCAAGGCCTGCTATAATGCCTGCAGATAGATCTTTGATCGTTTCACAAATCAAATCCAAAGAACCTACCAATGTTCCCCTCCTCCTCTTTGGCCTCCTTGACGATGTTGAAGGGTTATCGTTGCCACTTGCAGTAGATTGGTTCGATACAGGTGTATCAATAGATTCATTACCATCATTAGCCAAATCAGCAGTAGTCTCAAAATAGGCATTATCCATACCATGATAACTAAAAACATCATCATCAATGAAATCCTCCTCCATCTCTTGAGCTATTGTAGCTGTAGTGCCCTCAGCTATGTCATTCCCAACAATAGAGGATAATTCATTATAGTATTGAAATGGCTGCCTCTTATACATTCTGACATTTTTAAATTCCTTTCTCTATATCATGGCATAACAATTCAATTCATTATTGGTCCTTCATTATTTAAAAAGATATATTCAACTTAAAAAGAGATTTGAAGACCATTTTACCTTCAACAACTCCTCCCAAACACTATCATCAGCATCCATAGTTTGGGTGGTCTCGTTCCAGGCTAAGCCACTTGTATTCCTCAAGTCTTTCATAAGTCTATACCCTTGTTTCCAAGTTTTTAGCTTGTTCTTGAAGTTTTCCTTCGATAGGTTCATTTTCATCTCATTATTGAACCTCCTTTCTATGGCTGTCCAAGCCTCTTTCTTGAAACCCCCTTCGGCTTTCTTTCCAAGCTGCACTTGCTCCTGTAGCAAGTCTAGCAACTTGCGTTCCATTTCTTTTGTCTAGAACACCTTCTTGGAAGAAGAAGTTGCCTGGACAACTTGAACATCACCATCCATAGACATACCTGATGCACAGACAACATGATAATGTACACTCACTATAAGGATAGTCACAAATGAGGACAGTCACTCTAAAGACAACATGATAATGTACACTCACTGTAAGGACAGTCACAAATGAGGACAGTCACTCTAAAGGCAACATGATAATGTACACTCACTGTAAGGACAGTCACAAATGAGGGCAGTCACTCTAAAGGCAACATGATAATGTACACTCACTGTAAGGATAGTCACAAATGAGGACAGTCACTCTAAAGGAAACATGATAATGTACACTCACTGTAAGGACAGTCACAAATGAGGACAATCACTCTAAAGACAACATGATAATGTACACTCACTGTAAGGATAGTAAAAAATGAGGACATCTTACAGTGAGTGTACATTATCATGTTGTCTTTACAGTGACTGTCCTCATGTGTGACTGTCCTTGTCACAAATGAGGACATGTCACAGTGACTGTCCCTTGTGTAATTGCCACTTGAATGAGGATAGTCACTGTAAAGACAACATGATAATGTACACTTACAATGAGTGTACATTATCATGTTGTCTTTACAGTGACTACCCTCATGTTGTATATTCTTCTCTGTAGATGTTACTGTGTGCTAGGGAACTTCTTAGAACTATTGGTATATTCTTAGAACTTGTTACACCTGGGAACTTCTTAGGATAGTCACTCTAAAGACAACATGATAATGTACACTCACTGTAAGGACAATCACAAATGAGGACATCTTACAGTGAGTGTACATTATCATGTTGTCTTTACAGTGACTTTCTACATGTGTGACTGTCCTTGTCACAAATGAGGACATCTCACAGTGACTCTCCTCATTTGGGACATCCCTAGACATACCTTACGTAAACATTAAATATAGAAACATTAAACATAACATGACAATATTAAAAATAACATGAGAACATTAAATATAGCAGCATTAAACATAACATGACAATATTAAATATAACATGACAACATTAAATATAGCAGCATTAAACATAACATGACAATATTAAATATAACATGACAACATTAAATATAAAATATAGCAACATTAAATATAAAATATAGCAACATTGAATATAACATGACAATACTAAATATGGCATAACAACTTTTATCAATGTATAGTATCAGTTTGTGAAATTTATGAAATCTGACATTAGTTTAAACACTGCCATAATAGTTATTCAACCAACTAAGATCGGGATCTATAGTCTTCCCACATCCTTCTTGCTATTTCATCTTGAAAATTGGCCCAATCATCTCTTTCACGCTGGCTCAACCCATATGTCTCAAGCACTGGTACATCTATCCCATCACGACCATCTTCCTCTTCAAATTCTACCTCAGATGGAAGGCCATCCTCTATCGTAATGATGTTGTGAAGTATGCAACATGCCAGAACAATATATGTTTGTGTCTTGATTTGATAAGATGTCACATGCTTCAATATAGGAAAACGCTACTTCAAAATCCTAAATGTACGCTCTATTACATTCCTAAGCGAGGAGTGTCGATGATTAAACAACTCTTGTGGAGTGTTTATTGGGTTTGCTCTTGGAAACTCCTTTAGGTGGTAGCATGTGCACCGATAAGGCGTGAGAAATCCTGGTACGTTTGGATATCCAGCATCGACCAAATAATATTTACCTAAACAAAACAAAATGTCATTGTCATAACGTTGTCTTATTTTTCATATGCTTCAATAATATAATCATATTTTACAAACTTAGGGGAACTACCAATGGATCGGCTCTAGATAGAGTTGAAGCTAGAACACGGCTATCTGTAGTAGACCCTTCCCAACCAGCAAGGATGTATTGAAACTTATAATCAAATGAACACACTCCCATAACATTTTGCGACAAGTTGCCTTTTCTATCGCGATATTTAGCTTGCAGGTTGATATCGACAGTGACTGGTATATGGGATCCATCCATTGCTCTCACATAGTCCTGTAGTCAGATAAATCATAGGTCTAATGAAGACGCAATAAGAGTATTACAACTCTAAACAAACTTAAACCACTGGGAGATATACCTTGAAGTATGGATCAAAACGGGCCTTCCCACTAATTTTCCGAGGAGTGTTTGGACTAGGGGGTATAAAATAATCTGAATGGAGTGCCAAGATAGCCCTCAAGACCTTGTGGAGGTATCGGCTTACCATCTCTCCAGAGTGCCCAAAGTTATGGGCAATCTTACGATTCCTCAGATTGTGGCCAAGAGTATGGAGGAACATGACTAATTGTTCTTCTAACGTGAGGAATTTTGTATCTTTGATGCTTCCTTTTTGCCTTAAAATATTGGCTAGTTTGAAGAAAGATCATCTAGTCATGCGTATTTGGTCATGGAAATCCGTCTCACTGGAGTTGATAACATGCTTATAAAAAGGAATTGCATCTCTTGTGCACTTAACCATATTTCGACTACCTTCTTTTATACACTCCCCTATGGCCACGACAAGGGTGGCAAGAACAACTACAACAACAGGTAGGACTCTTCTCCTCCTCATAATCTCTCCTTCCATTTCAATATCATCATCATCATCAATATCATCAATGAGATCCATTGAATTACCTAAAAATACCAACAAAACAATCACGAAACAACATAAGAAAACACCCAACTATAATGCATAATCAGAGAATAGAGTTGCAAGTTCAGTATACAACATATGTTGACAAGAAAGTACCTTGTGTAATTTCACAAAATGAGAAGTACTCACAATGACTGTCCCTTGTGTAATTGCCACTTGAATGAGGACAGTCACTGTAAAGACAACATGATAATGTACAGTTGCAATGAGTGTACATTATCATGTTGTCTTTAGAGTGACTGTCCTCATTTGTTGAAGAAGAAAAGCATTAATGTGGTTGAATAGCAATACATTCAAGTGGCAATTACACAAGGGACAGTCACTGTGAGATGTCCTCATGTGTGACTGTCCTTGTCACAAATGAGGAAATCTCACAGTGATTGTCCCTTGTGTAATTGCCACTTGAATAAGGACAGTCACTGTAAACACAACATGATAATGTACATATCATCTTCCACTTGAAAAGGTGGAATTGGAATATTAGGCTCACATTCCGGTTTCCAAATGCCAATTTTGAAATGTCGTCAGGTCCGCATGGGTGTTATTATAATTTTTGACATCCACATTTTATACCAACATTTTCACATCCAACAACATTATTTCTTTCATCTACGTGATTACCTTGTTTTTGACATCCACAATGATATTATTTTTGACATCTCACAGTGATTGTCCCTTGTGTAATGGCCACTTGTGTATTGAACCATGCAAATGCTTTTCTTCTTGAACAAATGAGGACATTATCAAGAAGAAAAGCATTTGCATGGTTCAATACCAATATATTCAAGTGGCAATTACACAAGGGATAGAAAACACCTTCCTCATTAGTATAAAATAAGACCAAGAAGCTCTTTAGTTATTGCAAGAATCATATGAACATCACAATGTTAAGCCAGGAATATGGCAAAGATTTCTTGAGCATTGCTTTTAATTGTGTGTAATGGTCTTTGATGGCATTCCCCCCTGCTTGTGCAGAAATAAGGGCATTGGAACTGGTGATGGAGTTCCATCAAAGCATAAAGGATAGAAAAACATTGGTGGAGGACACAAGGGACTGCAAGGAAATTTTTGAGTAGAAGTGAAGGAGTTGCAGGTTAATGAAGAAGAAGAGAAAGCACGAAGGAGTTGTAGATTCAGGGAGGAATGAAGAGCATAACAAAGTAGCTCAAGGATCTGCAAAGTCGAGTACTGTCACTGTTGTTAAATTTATTTGGGCAAAAATCAAAAGTCACCTTTAAGTTTCTCCAGCTATCTGTTTTCCATTTCAAGTTGGCTTTGGGACATGTAAGTGAAGATTTAACAAAAAGGGGGGGATGAAGTCAGAGAGGAGATAAAATAATTGCAAGTAGGAGGGAGATATACTCAGTGGCAGCTTAACCAAATTTTATAGCATCTCTGTTCTCTACGCATTGATATAGGAAATTTGAATGAAAATGGGAAAGCATAGATAAGGCATGTGACCTGTTTGACAAAATACCTCAAAGTAATGTAGAACAATGCAACACCTTGGTAGAAGGATATGCTTGAATTGGGTATGTAGAAAATGCTTTAGAAACCTTTATTTGAATATAAATAGTATCTTGCCTCCTATGCTTTGATTGAAGTTGGGGAAAAGGGATATATATGCCCTTCAAATGTTGTTTGAAAATGGATTTCTATTAGGATGGTTGTCATTCCTACTCATAGCATGGCTATTTTTACAAGTAGGATGTTTCTCAATTGTAATGATTGAAATTGAAATGATCAATTTGGAATTTACGGTTAGGAAGCCATGTTTATTTTTAGTGGAAAAGATTTTTGCTTTAGGTTTCTTGGATTGCAACTTATTATGTGCAGTACTGATTATGAAACTTAGCTCAAGATACTGGCAAAGTTATAAGTTTTTCTTCACAATGGAGGTTTAGTTCAGTTCATGTAATCAGACATATAGAGAGTCAAATTAATTATAGGTCTTGCTGATTGAACATTTGAGTTCTAGATATCGGTGTAACAGCAGGAGGGAAAGATGTTGTCAATTGTTGTAGATGTCTGCCCAAACATTGACTGGTTGCATAACTGGAACACCCATTAAATATTAATATACAATGCTCCTGTTGTTGTTCACTTCCAATGTCTCATCTTTATTTGGACCCTAAGGAATTTCAAAACCTATTTTAAAATCATTGGTGAGGGTTCTCGCAGATTACTTTCAAATTAGTGTGGTACAAGCTTGGATTGCACTCTTAGTATTTGGGTTACACTGTAATTTGGGTCATGCTAACTATCTGTGGCCAGTTGTATCAGAATCTGGCTGTTGCACTAATGGGTTTCCTACTTCCATGATCCCTTGACATTGTTATTTGTTTTTGCTCCTCGGTACCTTTCTCTTTTTTTATCTAACTTTTCCTTTCCATTCTTAGTGCCCTCAAAGCCCGTGGGTTATATCAGAAATCAGTAAACAAAACAGAAATGCATTTTAATGGAGAAACAAAGACTAACCTTGCAAGAATAAAGAAACATTTTATGTATTAATAATGCACAATAATAAAATTTTAACTGTCATCTTAAAAGTTTGCATATCATTCGACTCTCTTCAAGTATGAAGACACAGTTTACAACTAGATAATGATTCGAACAATGTAATACTTACCTCTCTGAACCAGTGGGGATTCTGAGAAATTGGCGGTTGTGGCCGAAACGAACAAGCTCTCGTAAGCACAAAAGACCAGGTGTTGGCAGTTGCGGCCGAAATGAACAAGCTCTTGTAAGCATAGAAGACCAAGGGTTAGGGTTTCCAGCACGGTAATCACACGGACGAAGGAAATAATGCTATTGGATGTGAAAATGTTACTATAAAAAGTGGATGTAAAAAATTATAACAACGCCCACGCGGACCCGATGACCTTTTCAAAATTGGCATTCAGAAACCGGCATGCGAGCTCGATATTCTAATTCCACCTTTTCAAGTGGAAGATGGTATGCCCATTTTTTTGGCAAAATTGGCATACCGAAATTCCAATTCCATCCATGCATGTTGACCACAAACAATGGATTTCAAATTCTAAATTCGCAATTCGGGAATAACGGCCGATATGCCGTGGTCCAAACGGGCCCTTAGGGAAATAAGGATACAAATACTTTAAAAATAAATTTCCTCTATAACATTATGATTTGTTCATCATTTGAAAATATTCTTGTGTTTTATTATGGTTCTCAAGGATATAATAATCTCCTCTACTTTCTTGTTAATATTAGTTGATATAATAAGTTAGGTATTTTATTATTGATAATATTTTAGTGTTATTTCTTAATAATATTACAAATGTTTACATGAAAAAATTATATTGTGTTTTAGGCATATGTTTCATGGAAGGTAAATCAGGTTCTAATATTGGAGTGCTTAATATGATCTAATGTAGGTGAAGTGTTCAAAATTACATACAATTTGGCAATTTCACACTTACACATTGCACCTATTTCAACCTTAGGGTTTATGACAAGATTTATTTCTTGATTCCAAAGATTTTCACACGTGGAAAGGATTTCCTTATTGGGAGAATTATTATCATGGACGTATATTTACACAGGCCCTTTTTGTAAATCACTTTGGTAGGTCACACTTCAATATTATATTTTAGGATCTTTTTTATCCAGTCATCCCTTTTTTCAGTGATATCTCCCTCCATTGATCATGTATTCTCTCACAACGGAATGGGAAACTAGCCTCACATACACATCCCAGCCTACAATTATGATTGTTGAACCTGGCCATTGTAGGGCTAATATCCCTTCCAACTAACACAAATTACTCTGCAAACTGTGAAATGAATAGTGTACGATTGCTATATTTTAAATACACATGTATCTTATTTGAGCATCTGGCATAAAGAGAAAAGGTCATTGTCTCCTTTACCAAATTATTGATGGCTAAGATTCTTTGAATGGTATTCATTACCTATTCCATCATCTGCAGCTGTTAGATTCCAAAAATAGGTTGGGCTTTTTGAAAATGGAAACGCCTACGACATAATTATGAATTACATAATTAAATTAAATGAATTTTAAAATAATGAGTTGGGATGTTAATATTATAAATATAAAGAAAGAATAAAGATTTAACTTTATAAATAATAATATATTTTATTTAAGATTATTTAATGATTCAAATCAATCTCTTATCATTATCTTTAAGATTGAAATATTTTGATATATTGTTTTACTTTATTTACTATTTAAGATAATTTCTACGTCTTTTAAATGATATATTTGTCTATACTTTCAAATATGATTTAAAAATTTGATATTTGATCACACAAATAATATGTGTGTTTTGATGTCTAAAATCTATTTGTTTTAGTAGATAAACTCATGTCTGTGTAACATCCTTTATTTTTTGTTTCTTTTTGAATCTATGGTGGTTTCAATTATGTGGAAAATTAGATATGAACTATTATTTCTATACTAAGTGAAACTGCCAATTTCGATCATGTATGCATTTTGTATAGCCACATCATAATTAGTTAACTTGACATATTTTGATATTTTATTTTTATATATATTTGAGTTCAAATCTAAAATCAAGGTCTGAAACCCTTTACAATACAAAGTTCAAAGAATTTGCTATAATAGTAACATAGATGAATATAAAACAATACAAAAGTATCTTAAGAATAACACGAACTAATAATCAATTTCAATTAGAAATCAAAAGTATTTAACTACAAATCCCAAATAATCAAGATTTATCAAATCCTCATATCTTTAATACTAAACTCAATTTTCTTTTTTTCCTTCGAATGATCTATCTTTTTCTTTGTTGCCTTCATTCTCTTTTAAAGTTAAATTGTCAACAAACAATTTTATGAGTGGATATTAACTTTAACAATTTTATAAGTGGATATGAACATCTCATCTCATTTTTCTTTTAAATAGATTTTTTTTCCATTATATTAACTTTATTCATTATGATATTCAATCTCTCATTCATCTCTACCCATTTCGAATCATAATTAATAAAAGTTACTGTACCAACTTTTTTAGTAGAATGATGAACTAGACACGTTTATTCTCTATGTTTTCTAGAATTCTTCTTTAGTGGAATTAGTATAGTTAGAATAACCAAAACTAAGACTCATGGTTTTATTAGTAACAAAAGTAGGTGGATCTAAAATAGGATAACTAAAATAGGAACTGTGATATTCCTTTAGGGAAATAAGGATACAAATACTTTAAAAATAAATTTCCTCTATAACATTGTGATTTGTTCATCATTTGAAAATATTCTTGTGTTTTATTATGATTCTCAAGGATATAATAATCTCCTCTACTTTCTTGTTAATATTAATTGATATGATAATTTAGGTATTTTATTATTGATAATATTTTAGTGTTATTTCTTAATAATATTACAAATGTTTACATGAAAAAATTATATTGTGTTTTAGGCATATGCTTCATGGAAGGTAAATTAAGTTCTAATATTGGAGTGCTTAATATGATCTAATGTAGGTGAAGTGTTCAAAATTACGTACAATTTGGCAATTTCACACTTAAACATTACACCTATTTCAACCTTAGGGTTTATGACAAGATTTATTTCTTGATTCCAAAAATTTTCACATGTGGAAAGGATTTCCTAATTGGGAGAATTATTATCATGGACATATATTTACATAGGCCCTTTTTGTAAATCACTTTGGCAGGCCACACTTCAATATTGTATTTTAGGATCTTTTTTATCCAGTTAGCCCTTTTTTCAGTGATATCTCCCTCCATCATGTACTCTCTCACAACGGAATGGGAAACGTAGACAAATAATTTATTTCCCACCACCAAATATTTGAATTTCTTCAAACCTTTAACGATTGCAAAGGTATATTTTTCTACGAACTTGTATTTTTATTCATATTCCTTCAAATTCCTAGAGTGGAACGCAGTGGGATGCTCACTCTTCATCTCCTCATCCTTTTGTGTCAACATGAATACAATGTTGTGCTCACTACCATAGACATACATTATGAAATCCTTTGAAAAATCAAGTTGGTGAGTACTAGGGATGATGATATGGCCTCTTTAATTTTATAAAATAGTGATCTGGCCTCTAGGGTTCTCTTGAATATTTGACCGTTTCATAGCATTAAGGTGATTAGTCTAACTAAACTAGAAAAATTAAAAATAAATCTACTAATGAATTCTATGTTTCCCAAGAAGGATTTTACTCCCTTCTTATTAACTGGGAAGAAGAGATCACTAATTGTTTTTATACTTTCAGGATCTATAAAAAATTATTCTTTGGATACAATGTATCCAAGTAAGTTCCCTTGGGGAAGACCAAAATTATACTTCTTAGGGTTCAAAGAAACCCCAAACTCTTGACATCTTTGATAAACTTCCTCTAAGTGATCAAAATGATCTTCCTTATGTTTTGAAAATATAGAAAGATCATCCAAATATATGAAAATGATTTTATTGATAATACCTTTAAAATTAATGTCCATCACACACTGGAAGGTCATGCTTGTATTTGACAAGTCGAACAACATCTTGGTATAAGTGAAGGTTTCTCTCTTTGTGGTAAAGGTAGTTTTATACTAATATTCCTCCTTCACCTAAACCTGGTTGTATCTGAAAAATTCATCAAAATTGAATACATCTTTGAGCCAAAAACCATTTGAAGGATATAATCCATGAAAGGTAGCAGGTAGTGGTCCTTTATAGGTGCTCTATTCAAGTCCTAAAAATCAACACACAGGTGGATTCCATCATTCTTATCCCACAAAGGGACTAGATTTGAAATCTAAGTGCTATGTTTGATTGGGTCTATACTATGTGAGTCAATTAGCTTCTTTAGATTCTAAGCCATCAATGACTCAATCATTGGGTTAACCAACCTCTGCTTCTAGTGCATTGGCTTGGATCCTTCCTCTAGTTCAATAGTCTGTTATATTATATTATGATCATACCCTCTAAGGTCTTCATATCTCTATGCTATGAGTGTCATATTATTCACATTCATATATATTGGGGGTACTTTTTTCCTATGTTTAACTTTATCCCTTAGCCAACATCTAGGTCATCATAGTTTCCATCCACTAAAAATTCCTTCTATATTTCCTCAAATCATCACAGTCTAACAAGTCCTCAAGAGTGATTATCCCTTTCAGAACCTTGTTGCAATTCAACTATATGATTTGGTCTCCATACACTTCCTCTATCTTGGGTAATAATTGTTATGATAATTCATTAGACTATTGAATGAACATAGAAATATGAGCGTCATTCTTAAACACTTGTCAATTCTTCTCATTATATTAGATAGTTGGTCTAGTTCTATAAGTTAGAATAAATGCATTTTGGTTATAATCTCTATCACTAGATCAAATTGGGAACCAATTGTAGCAAGGTGGTTAACATTAAAATTATCTCTTTTTTATACTACTCGGTGTACTGTACTAGAAAGTTAGCAACCATGACTAGATACTTTATTAGGACCTATTAGTCCCCTTTTTTGGTGATTTCAAGGTTTGAATGCCTATTATGCTTGATCCTTAAAACCCATCCTTTCTCTCCCACGTCTTTTCATCTATCCCTGCATCCCCTCCAAATTATGTCCCATTTTCCAGGGTACAAAATGCTAATGTAATTCTTTCTAAGGAAATTAGGGCCCAAATTTGGTTTAGGGCCTGATAACAGGGTATTAGTAGGAGTTTTGATTTTTTGGTCACCCTAGATTATTTATGAATCACAAAATGATGGAGTAAAGTATGAAAAACCCCTATCCCTCCTTATTTTTCATATCATAACCATACTCAATAATTTTCAATCAAGCTATTAAGATTTTCAAGAAATCAAGAGCAATTGAGAAATTGGATTCAAGATTTGAAGGCAAGCATCCAAGATCAAGATCTCCAAGTCTCCAATTCTTCAAGATCATTCAAGTCAAATACAATCTTCTCTAGTTGAAGAAATTTTCTCTCCCATGATTTCCAAGTAGAGGAATTCTCAATCAAGTAAGAAGATCCTTCATTACCCTACTCTCTCCTTCATTGCAAGCGATTTTCAAGCATATCTACATTCAATATCTTGGAGTGGCATTCATATGTATATGCATTTATAAGGGGATCCTTGATCCTACATCATATTCCAAGGTCAAATATTTTAATTTCAAGAACATTCCATCATCTTCATGGGTACAAGCAATTTCTACATCCATCAATGAGGGTTTATTCAAGGTGAATATAAAATTTACCTTTTTACATACTTTTCTTTAATGAAATTTTTTCTTTTTTAAAGGTTGATTTCTAGACAGATTTTTCACCAAGGAAAACCCCTTTAGACAACCTTTTTCCCCCATTTTTTTGTGTACAGGAACAAGTTATGAAGCTACTAGAGGGGAATTAAGTAGATCAATCACAATCAGAAAGACCTAGAAAAAATCAATCAAAATTTCCAAGTACATAATGTCATTGGAACTCTTTCCCTTGTTATAGAATGAGTTTCACCCTATACCTGACATTTTCAGACCCAAATTTTACCCACTCATTAGATCCGTGCTCTAGTTTCCCTTTCTAAACTGTCAGTCTGTATCAGTATGTTTTTCTTTCTTTTTAGTAGCTTGTCTAATTAATCACCTTAATCACATTATAACATAATTTCCATTTCATCAATCACAAATTTTAGTGAAGGATAATTTTCCCACTTAATGTTTGAGTCTCCTCTTGAACCTATTGGGGCATCTTCCTTCTTAAATGCACAATTAATGAAAAGGGGAAGTGATTTACCCATCTATAATTACTTCCCCTTTTTTCTTTATGTACATTTTTTATGAACCTGACTCATAACATTTTTAATTCTGATTTGGTGTTTAGATATACTTTGTATGCATTACATACTTATGGTTTTGGTAGTTGGATCTAGATCTACTTTGCATGCTTTACATTAGATATTTTATATATATGATGATTAGATGTGTTTTTCATTAAAATTGCCTGTTTTATTGCATATCTCTTTCAAATCTCATATTTTCATTATATCTACCTATCTTTTCTTTTCTTGTACATGAGTTTTATTACCTTGAATCCTACTTATATAATTCCAATTAGGAGAAGCTGTAACTGATGAGTTCCTTTGATCCCGAGTCATCTATTTTCTCTAGGAATCTTGACGAGACCAAAATGCCTACCACTGACATTAATCATATTATTGAGAAAAAATCTTCCCATGATGAAGATGATGCCTTAAGAGTCCCTCCTATGTGAGTTCAAAAACTTTCCCCTGACTTTGAAAAATTTGACCAATGGTTAGGACAAGAATACTCTAATCTTGAGGTCATATCTATTGTAGAAGGTTCAAGGAAGATAATTCATAATGATGAACATGGTGTTATCATCTTTCATAGTATCTCTCATCTAATTGATCAAAATGTTAAGCCTATTAGAGAATGTTCTCAAGAGATAATTTTCATTCCACCTACTACTAGTGTTGAAACCTCCATGCCTATTTCTACCTCTATTCCTAGTGTGTTTACCTATGCTCCACCCATTATCACTATTTCCATTCAAAATATCAACCATACACATGTTATCATTCCTAATCCTAATTTTACCACTATTTCTTCAAGTATTCCATGTGTTTCTTTACCTTCATCAATTCCTTCTTACAATAGTGTTCATTTTTCATATTCTATCATTCCTTCCATTTATCATAATCAACCAAATATTTCACACATATCTCCTACCACACTTTCTACTAATTCTACTATTAGTATCTTGGCTTAAACTGTGTCATCCTTGAAACAAAAATATCTTCCATGATCCTACTAGTGGCATTTCTAGTGTTAGTATTATTAGGTCCAAGATTACTGAGAGGGGGGGGGGGGGGGGGGGGTAAATTAGTAATCTAACAATTCAAACATTTCATCAACCATTCAACATATTCCATCAATTAACATCCATTTCATGCATAAACAAATCAATAAAGATAAACATCCACAACCATGCAACACAATAACACTAATATTTTTCTTGTGGAAACCCAACTGGGAAAAACCATGTGTGGGAATGACACCCATAAATAATTTTTCATTCTTTTGAAGTACATCTAGTTAAGAGCTTATCCCTATTAAAAGATTTACAAAAATGCCTGGCTAAGAGAAAGACCATGTTAGGAGCCACCCGATTAAGGGATTTACCTCTAGCCCTATTAGGAGCTTTACCCTATTAGGAGTAACCCTTTTAAGGGATTTCAAACCCTAATTTAAGAGTCACCTGGTTAAGGGAATTTTTTTATAGAAACTATTAGGAATCAAAAAGTACAATGATATGATAAAATATAACTTCTCATCTTCTAGTATAGATCTAGTTTAAGCTCAATCTCTACTTCACATTTAGAACATCCAAACACTACAATCACAGACATGCATTCATGGTCTACTTCTCCTGCACAAACTCCTATTACATCTAAATGATATAAATATATTTTCACCAACTAGGTTCTACAAGACCCAAATTACCTTTGAATTTACATCATTACAATTAATTCCCACTCAATCCTTGAACCCTAAAATGTGTTACCAATTATTATTTTCAATTTCAACTTCATTTCGGCCTCTAGATCCATTTCATAATCACTTTGACAAAGAAAGATGAAACCACATCACACTTTCAAATGTTCTTCCATAACTGCAAGAAATTTGTCCATCACAACCAAGAAAATTCCAACTCATCATTCCATGTTGATCTTCCATGTCACTACGATCCTTTGAACACATAATCACTTATCACAACATAGTGCAACATCACCAGTTAAGGATTTGACTGATTGTTTTAAGAAATTTTACTTTTCACTGAGTAATATTTTATCCATTGAAAATTTGTCTTTCGGTCACCAATCATGATGCATTCACAACTGCAACTTCATAACCTTGTCAAGATAACATATCCTAAATCACATCAAATAAATCCAAATATTGTTGACACAATAATAAAATAATTCCTCTTGGCTTCATCCTATTCTCCCTATTTTCTTGGAAACCTTTAATCAATCATAAGTCACAACATACATAAGATAAACTTGTGCGGTCATAGATATAGCATCTTGAAAGATCACTTAGTCTTCCTTAATGATCGCACATCAACATACCAAGTTCACTATCAGCCAAAAAACACTAAGTTGACAATGATGACAACATCATAACTGATCAACCTATTATCATATCTACACCAAAATCATAGCATAACAAACTAAACTTATCTCTACACCAATTTTTCCAACAATCTCCCCTGTTGGCATTGATGGAAACACCAACAATACCAATAAAATAAACAATGTCACTTAGAAAATAAACATTGTCACTTAGATGATAATATTCTTCTTCAAACTCTTCTTCCCATGTTCCTTCAACTGGTTCTTCTGCAAGTCTTCTCCTAACCTTCTTTACTCTTCTCCCCCTTTGAAAACAATGCCAAAGGTGCAACATGCCCAACTGCTGCAACTATCTACATCTCATGTTCGACTGCTCCCCCTAAGGAGTAGTCCCTTGAACATCAGTCCATAGTGAAAGATATGGAAATAAATCCATTTTATTGATGCATCAACAACATCTTAGTTATGCTTAGTTAGGGGCACAACCCCTAGCTGACTTCTAAGGTTCTCAAAAGTATCCTTAGGTAGTGGCTTTGTAAGGATATCAACTATCTTCTCCTTTTTTGGTACATATTCCAACTTCACCTCCTTCTCTTGCACTTTCTCTCTCAGAAAGTGATACTTAATTGCAATTTTCTTAGTCTTGGAATGCATTATCAGATTCTTGGAAATATTTATTGCACTTGTATTGTCAGAAAAGATGATTATTGGTCCAGTCAAAATTTCCTTGATACCTTCAAGAAATTTCTTCATCCATGCAATTTGTATATAATTTATAGTTTTTGCTACATATTCTTCTTCTTTTGTAGATTGTGATATACAATTCTGCTTCTTGATTGTCTAAGATACAAGCCTTTTACCTAGAAAGAATGCACCACCATTTGTCTTCTTTCTATCATCAATATTTCCTTCCTAGTCTACATTATTAAACATAATTAAAGAGAAATCACCATCATGAGCATACCACATTTCATATTCAATGGTGTCTTTCAAATACTTGAATATCCTTTTTATTGTGCAACCATATGAGATTCTTTAGGATTTTCTTGAATCTTTCCACTATTCCAACTACTTGGGCAATATCTAGTATGTTGTGAACAATATAATGTGACTTACTGATCATAGATCTGTATAAAGTAGCATCAACAATGTTAGATTCATCATCCTTAAACAATTTACATCCTGTTACCATGGGGGTTCCAACCAGTTCAGAGTCATCCATACCAAACATCTTGAGTACTTATTTCACATATTTAGATTGATTGATATATATGACATTCCTTAATTGTGAAGCTTACAATCCAATAAAGAATTTAAGCTCCCCAACCATTGACATCTCAAACTCCTTCATTTCTTCAACAAATGTCAAACTCATCTAATCATTTCCTCCAAAAATTATGTCATGAACAAACACTTCATCTATAACCAAATTATATACTATAACTTTTAGGTACACATTACTATCATCACTTGTTCTATTAAAACCAATCTAGATAAGATAGGAATGTAACTTTTCATACCATGCCCTCAGTGCTTGGTTTAGTCCATATAATTCTTTTTTAAGCTTGCATACCATATCCTTGTCCTTTGTTATGCAAAACCATCAGGTTGTTCTATGTAGAACTCTTCTTCAAGAATTTCATTCAAGAAAGATGACTCTACATCCATTTGAAAAACTTTAAAAATTTTATAAGCAACATAAGCACCTAGAATTATCACCTGTTCCAATCTTTCCACTAGAGAAAAAGTCTCACCATAGTCTAGTCCTTCTTGTACATAGCCTTTACACACAAGCCTTGCCTTATTTATGATCACATCTCCATCTTGATTTAATTTGTTCCTAAAAATCCATTTTGTACTAGTAACATTTCTATATTTAGGTCTTGGAACAAGTGTCCAAGTGTCATTCTTCTCAATTTGGTCAAGTTCTTCCTCCATAGCTTTTACCCAATCTTCATCTTTGATTTCTTCCTTCATTGTCTTAGGCTCGTACTTGGAAATAAAAAAAGTAATTTCTATAAGATTTCCTCTAGTTAGAACACCAACATTCTTATCACCTATAATCTAATCAGTTGGGTGATTTAACTTCACATACCTAGGTATCACCGGTTCAAATTTAGGACCCTCTTCCTCTGTTGGTTGAATCACTTCTTCCACATTATTTTGTTCTACTTGTTCATCCACTTCCAGTTTAATGTACACAATATCATGATCATCCTCAATCACTTGCTTTCTTGAATCATTAGATTTATTAGGGTTATATTCATCCACCTTTACATTTTCTCTCTCAATCATTTTGTTAGTTTTCTTATTGAAACACTTATATGCTTTAATTTTAGTAGAATAACCCAAGAAAATACCTTCATCACTTTTTGGATCAAAATTTATTGTGAAGTCATCCCTCTTAATGGAACATCCACTACCAAAGACTTTGAAATATTTAATGTTAGGAGAGAGACCATACCACATCTCATAAGGTGTCTTATTGTTTCCTTTCTCTACTTGCACTTGATTCAGTGTTTAAACAACAATACTAATTACTTATTTCTAGTGCATTTTTGGTATGTCACCTTGAATCAACATTGTCCTTGAACCATCCACCATATTTCTATTATTTCTCTTTACAACACCATTTTGATGTGGAGTCCTTGGGGTAGATATTTGTCTCTTGATTACATTATCTTCACAATACTTGAATTTGTTTGTAGAAGTAAAAACGCCACCTCTATCAGACTTTAAACACTTAAAATTTTTACTTGATTCCTTCTCAACCATTACCTTGAATGATTTGAATTTATGAAATGCATCATACTTTTCCTTCAAAAAAGTTACCCACATCATTCTATAATAGTCATCGGTAAACAATATGAAATATCTATCACCATGATAACATCTTTGTCTCATAGGCCCACAAAGGTCAGTATGCACCAAATTAAGTATGCCTTTAAATGAAAAAGACTTGTATTAGAAATTAAAACTAGTTAAATTACCCAACTGACATTCCTTAGACATCATGTTGTCTAGTTTGACTAATTGTGGCAATCCTCTAACTATACTTGTCTTACTTTGATTAAAATATCAAAATTTATATGACATAACCTTCTATGACATAACCAACTCTCTTCAAACTTTGAAACCAATTTTTTTTTTATATTATTAATCAGATGGAATAAATTACCTCTAGTTTTCCTATTGGTAGCAATATCATCACCCGATCTTCCAATTATTCTGCACATACCTCCTTTGAATTCCATTTTGTAACCTTTATCATTTAGCTGACCAAAACTCAATGGATTGTATGTCAGACCATCCACAAGATAAAAATCATCTATATTACTCTTACCATTTAAATAAATTGTACCTTTTCCTTTAACAAAACAAGGTGTATTGTTTCCAAACCTTACCATACCACTATTGAGCTCTTCAAACTTAATGATCTTACTCTTGTCACTGGTCATGTGATGTGAGCACTTTTTATCTATAATACATTCATCATTGTGTCCCATGTGAAAAAATAGATCCTTTTATCCTTTAGATGGATCTTCTTTGACTGCAATAAATACAATCTCCTCTTCCTCATTATCTTCTGATTCCTCATTGGTAACTCCTTCATCAACTGCAACATAGCACTGTTTCTTTCCTTTTCCCTTAAACTTTCTAAACTTATACTTGTGTTCACCATTAGGACGTCAAGTTGCAATATGTCCAATCTTATTGCATGAAAAATATTTTAGTGGAAGCTTGCCTTTGTACTTACTAGTCCCTCTAGGCAATCTCCTTGCTAGTAGTGCTTCAAGCTCTCCTTGTCTCTTTTCATCATCCAAGATACCTTCGAGTTCTCTATTGAAACTTGACATGCAATTATAATAACAACTTAATTCCTTACCTTTTCTCATTGGTACATTAGACATTGATTCTTTGAAAGGTGCCTCAAATTTTGGAATATTGTTATCAAAATTATTTAACTTAAATGTAGTGAGATTACCAATTAGTCCATCTATAGTAAGATTGTTAAAAGTTCTCATCTCATTTATTGAAGACACTCTAATGGCATAAGTAGGAACTAAAGCTCTCAATATTTTTCTTACCATAACATTTTCCTCAATGGTTCCACCAACACCTCTAATAGCACCAACAACTTCTTTTACTCTTTGACCATATTGTGCAATTTTCTCTCCTTATACATTCTTCATGTCATCATACTTACCTCTGAGACTATCTTCCTTATCTTTTTGCACATGAATATATCCACCATAGATTACTTTCAACTCTTCCCAAACATCATAAGAATATCAAGTTAATGCAGGAGCATCTTGGGCGTAAGGGAAATCTTGCATCACCCAAAAATATTTTTGGTTTCTTTTCAATAAGGGCTATCTTGTGCAGAGCTTCTATTTATCAAAACTTACTATTTTTAGTAAGTTGGTCATACGAGCTCAAAATGCTTTCATTTCATAGGTGGAGTTTCATCATAGTCATATCAATCTTACAGTTGAGTTTCATCTTACAGTTGAGTTTCATTTCTGTATTGGTGAAGTTATTGAGGTTTTTGGGTACAAATTCTTTGAGCTCAATTTTGAAGGCCTTAGAGGCTCTGGATCTCAATCGAACCTCAGCTGACTAAAGTTTATGTGAGTTAGGCACTATAGAACAGATTCTTCCATTTTTAAAAAGTGGTTATAATAGCCAAACAGAGCTACAGTTAAAAAGTTATGGCCATCAGAAGTTGGACTACCTAAAAATATAATTTGTAATTATTTTGAGCCAACCCTAATGTAATAATTATGAAAAATAAAATAATTCTAGGGGTAGTGGACCTAAATGGCTAAATTTATGGAACCTTCTTAGGTGGTGAAAAATTGCCTATATAAGGAAGGCCCATAGTGTTTTATAGGGCAGTTCTAGGTAGTGGTTCGATGCTTTGTCTTATAGAATATTGTAAGGAAAATGCCCACGTGGCTTTGCATATTGTAATTATGAAATTTTTAATTCTACACTTGTGGATATAATAAGAAGCCCATTTTCTTTTCTTGAAAATTGTTTTTGTGTCTCTATTCAAGTTATGTGTTTGTGGTATTAAGGGGAGCACCCTTCATCAAGTGGTATCAGAGCAAGAGCTCCCGAGTGTGTAGATAGGTCACCAACTATGAGGCAGTTTGCACTAGGACCTTGGTTTAGGGTTTCAGAAAGAAGTGCAAAAATGCCTCCACAAAGGGAACATGGTGGAAGAGCCAAAGGTGTGTCACCTTAGGTTAGAGCCCTCCAGAGGTAAGTGTGAAAATTGCAAGAAGAGATTCGTAAAGGCAAGAATCTTATCACAAGAGAGGAAAGTGAGGATGAAGCCGAAGAAGAAGGAATTTTTTATTAGGAAGGAGAAGGAAAAATTCTGAACCAAGAGGAAGACAAGCTTTTTTGGGCCATTTCCAAGATTGGAAAAAGACCTAAGATTGAGGTTCCTACATTTTTAAGAAATCTTAACCCAGAGGAATTGATCGACTGGATCAATGAATTAGAAGAATATTTTGAGTATGAAGATATCAAGGATCCTAATAGGGTCAAGTTTGTGAAGGCCAGACTGAAGGGTCATGCAAAAATTTGGTGGTAGGAGATTCAATTGGAGTGAAATAGAAGAGGAAAGGAGAAAATTACAAGATGGAATTAGATGGTAGATAAATGGAAGCAAAAATTCATTCATGTAGATTATGATCTAGTTCTACTGAAGAAATGCAAGGTTTGAAGAAAGGAGGGAGATCTGTTCAGGAGTATACTGAGGAGTTCTATCGAATCCTCATCAGAATAGGTCATGCAAAAGCTAATAAGGAGAAATTTGTCTATTACCTTAATGGGTTGAGGTTAAGCATTTAGGAGTTGAATTTGGTTCGAATGAACAATATTGAAGAGGCATACCAGTTTTCCCTAAAGGTAGAGGAAAATTTGAACAAGAAGTTTGAGAGTAGGAAAAGTAGAAGAAGTCGTGGTGGAAGATCCAACGGACAGTCTTATGGAGGCCAAAATAAATATTAGAAAAAGAAGGATGAGGTGAGTAGCAGTCAAAATTAGAGAGGAAACAATTTCAATTGTTTCCATGATCAAAATAATAGAGATTAGAGAGGAAGGGGAAGAGGACAAGGATGTGGGAGAGGAGGCTTCCGTGGAACATGTTTTCACTATGGAGAAGAAGGTCATAGGGAATATGAATGTCCACAATGCCAAGGAAGGATAGATAGGAGAACTGAAGGCTAGGCTAGAGTTGCACATGTGGATGAAGATGTCAAATCATCAAATTTTGAAGATGTTGAAAGAGGAAAAACACTAATTAACAAAAGAGTCCCACTGAGTGGTGACAATGAACCTGAGAAAAGGAGGAGCTTGTTTCACACTAGGTGTAAGTGTGAGGATAAATGTTGTGATGTGATTATCGATAGTGAAAACACTGAAAATTTGGTTTTAGAAGAGATGGTCACAAAGTTAAAGCTTAAGAGGAAGGAACACCCACATCCATACTGGATCGCTCGGGTGCAAGATGACCACAAGGTCATGGTCAATGAATAGTGCCTAGTGAAGTTCAAGATTGGGGGATACCACGGTGAGGTACTATGTGATATCATACCTATGGATTCATGTTATATGTTGTTGGGTAGGTTGTGGTAATTTGATAGGCATGTTGTACATGATAGTCATGCAAATACCTATTCCTTGACAGAGGATGGAGTGTGACATAAGCTAAAGCCATTGAAGGAAATAAAATAAAAGGTATATAATAATGCAAGAATAAGTTTTGTTGATGGAATAAAATTCGTAGAGGGTATGAGGCATAAGCATATGTGTTTTGATTTAATTCCAAAATATGGTAAAGATGAAGTAGAAGATGTACCTGTAGAAGTTGTAGATTTATTGAATGAGTTTCAGGATATTGTATCCAATAATGTACCTGATGGATTGCCACCTATAAGGAAAATTAGTCATCAGATGGACTTGATTCTAGGAGACAGTTTTCGAAATAAGGCAACACACTGAATGACACTAGTAGAAAGTGAAGAGTTGAACAAACAAGTACATGAGTTGTTGTAGAAGGGGTTGATTTGAGAGAGTTTGAGTCTATGTTCTATACCAGTAGTATTAGCACCAAAGAATAATTGAGAATGGAGGATGTGTACAAATTCTAGGGCTATCAACAAGATCACAATCAAGTACAGGTTTTCGTTGCTGCGGATGGATGATATTATAGATTATTTGAGTGGAGATGTATGTTTCTCAAAGATAGATTTTAAAAGTGGATATCATAAAATTCAGATCAGAGAAGGAGATGAATGGAAGACTACCTTCAAGACAAAGGAAGGACTGTATGAGTGGTTAGTCATGCCTTTTGGGCTAACCAATACACTGAGCACTTTCATGGGGCTCATGAATGAGGTTATCAAATAATGTATGGGTAAGTTTTTCATTGTTTACCTAGATGATATTTTGATCTTTAGTAAGACATTGAAGGAGAATATGATGCATATTCATATGGTGTTTGAGAAGTTAAGGGAAGAGAAATTGTTGATTAATTTAAAGAAGTGCAGTTTCATGAAGAAAGAGTTATTGTATTTGGGATTTGTAATTTTAGTGGAAGGTCTAAAAATGGATCCAGAGAAAGTGAAGGCTATCCTTGGATGGCCTACTCCAACGAGTGCTATTGAGGTAATATCTTTTCATGGTTTAGCTATCTTTTATAGAAAGTTTATCAGGAGTTTTAGCATTATTTGTGGACCCTTGACTGAAACAATGAGAGGGGATAGGAAAGAGTTTATGTGGACTATAGGGGTAGATAAGAGTTTTAAATTGTTGAAAAAAAAAGTTATAGAACAACCTATTTTAGTACTTCCAGATTTTAACAAGGTGTTTCAAGTGGACTGTGATGCTCGTGGTACTGCAATAGGAGCTATTTTTAGCCAATAAGGTAAACCTATTGCTAAGTTCAGTGAGAAGTTAAATGATTCCAAGAGAAACTATTTTGTTTATGATTAGGAATTTTATGCTATAGTTCAGGCATTTAAAAAGTGGAGACACTATCTTTTTCCTAAGGATTTTGTTTTGTATACTGATCATCAAGCTTTTCAATATTTGAATAGTCAAAGAAATTTGAATCAAAGAAATTTGAAATGGGTTGAGTTTTTGTAGAGTTACACATTTGTTTTGAAACACATGACTGTAAAGTCTAACAGGGTTGCAGATGATCTTAGAAGAAGACAATTTTTGTTGACAAAGATGTAGATTGAGGTGGTTGGGTTCAAGGAACTCAAGAGTTTATATCTAGAGGATCTTGATTTTGATGAAGCTTAGAAAGATTGTACATAACCTATTACTCTAGACATAAAAAAATTGGTTGGATTTCATCATCCAAGATGGTATGTTATTTAGAGGAAGTCAGTTGTGCATTCCATGAAGTTCTATGAGGGAGAATCTCATAAAGGAGAAACATAGTCGATGATTGGTTGGACATTTTGGTTGAGATAAAACCCTTGCTTTGTTTAGTAAAAATTATTATTGGCCATAGTTGTAGAAAGATGTCAAGAAGTTTTTATAGAGTTGCAAAGTATGTCAAATGGAAAAGGGAGCAAATTAGAATACAGGGTTGTATCATCCATTACCTATACCAAAGAAGCCATGGGAGGATATCAGTATGGACTTTGTTCTTGGTTTACCAAGGACTCAATGGGGACATGATTTAATTTTTGTGGTGGTTTGAAAATTTTCAAAGATGACACATTTCATTCCCTATAAGAAGACTAATGATGGATTTCATGTGGCGAAGTTATTTTTCAAAGAAGTGGTAAGACTACATGGTATACCAAAGAGCATAGTTTCAGATCAGGACACTAAGTTTTTTGGGTATGTTTGGTGCACATTGTGGAAGAAGTTAAAGAAAAATTTGAAGTTTATCTCATCACATCATCCACAAGCTGATGGATAGACAAAGGTGGTGAATAGGAGTTTGGGGAATTTCCTAAGATGTTTGGTTGGGGATAAGCCAATAGGATGGGATTTTACTTTACCATAGGTGGAATTTTCATACAATAATTTTGTCAATGGGAGCACTGGTAAATTTCCATTCCATACTGTATATGGAAGTATTCCCAGAAATTCTTTTGAGTTGAGGAAGATAGACAAAGGAGAGATAAGTAGTGTTGAAGCTGAGGATTTTCCATAACAATTGAAGAACATCCATGAGGAGGTGAGGAAGCACATTACCAAAATGAATACATAGTGTAAGGATAAGGAAGATGAGAAAAGGAGGCATAAGGAATTTAAGGTTGGGGATGAAGTCATTATTCATTTGTGGAAGGAGCGATTTCTAGTAGGTACATATAGAAAGTTGAAAATGAAGAAGTTTGGGCCATGTAAGATACTAAAGAAGCATGATTTAGGAAATGCCTATGAGATAGAATTGCCTACTGAGCTGAATATTTCACCAGTGTTTAACATTTCAAATCTAATAGAGTATCATGAAGGGGGTGTTGAAGATGGGGTCACAGAAGAATAGTGGAGTATTCTAGCAACTACTTTAGCTACCAAGGAGATTGAGGATATACTGGATAGTTGTGTTGGTAGAAGCACAAGGAACATGACATATGAAGAATATCTGGTCAAATGGAAAAGACGACCTATAGAAGATTCATCATGGCTAATAAGGGAGGAAGTTAACCATCTTGGTTTTCCTCTGCACACCTGAGACATGACAGGGTCACTTCTCAAATTAATCTGGGTGTCTGATGCAGGAGCATCTTGGGTGTAAGGGAAATCTTGCATCACCCAAAAATATTTCTAATTTCTATTTAAAAAGGGCTATCTTGGGCAAAGGTGCTATTTATGGAAACTTACTATTTTTAGTAAGTTGGTCATACGATTTGAGAATATTCTGATTTCATAGGTGGAGGTACATCTTAGTCATATTAGTATGCCAGTTGAGTTTCATTTCTATATCATATGTATTGGTGAAGTTATTGAGATTTTTGGGTATAAAATTTTTGAGCTCAATTTTGAAGGCCTTAGAGGCTTTGGATTTCAATCAAACCCTAGCTAACTAGAGCTTGAGAAAGTCAGTTATTGTAGATCAGGTCTTGCCATTTCTGAAAAGTGGTTATAATAGCCAAAAGGAGCTACGGTTAAAAATTTATGGCCTCTGGAAGTTGGGCTACCTAAAAATATAATTTGTAATTATTTTGAGCCAACCCAAATGTAATAACCTGCTGCAATCTACTCAACTGCTTGAGATTTTAGCTTTTAAGTTTATTAGGAGTCATTTTTGGGATGACAACAATCTTAAGAAGGCCATGCAACATTATGGTCTCTAGGAAGGTCAAGCTTTAGTGGGGGGCTTGTTTACATGACTCCAACTATTAAAGAGGCATGATTTTATGGTCACCTATGTTGTGATTAAATGATCCCTAGAGGAACAGAGTGCCAGGTACATGAATTATGCATTGCAAGTTACAACTCATGCACTTTGGTTGCACTTGGAAGAAATTATTCTTTACACTTAAGGGCTTATGAGATATCGACTTTTTGTAATGAGCAAGGATATCGGGTTTTCTTACTGGTTCTTACTCGATTGAGCTCTTGAATCAGTTTATTAATATATATAATATATTCAGTGGCTTGCCCACTTTTGCCTAAAAAGAAATTTATGAAAAATATAATAATTCTCAGGGTACTCGGCCTTAATGACTAAGTTTCTGGAACCTTCCCAAGTAGTGGAAAGTTGCCTATATAAGGAAGTCCCATAGTGTTTTCTAGGGCAGTTATGGGTAGTGATTTGAAGCTTTGTCTTATAGAATATTGCAAGGAAAATTCCCATGTGGCTTTGCATATTGTAATTCTACAATTTATAATTCCACACATGTGAAGATAATAAGAAGCCCATTTTCTATTCTTGCAAATTGTTTTTGTGTCTCTATTTCTATTATGTGTTTGTGGTATTAAGGGGAGCACCCTTCATCACAAGTCCATGGACATCAACATATTCAATATCAGATAAGGAACATACAATGGCTTCTTGTGCTTGAGTATTCTCCTATTGTTCCTTTAGTTGATCGACATTGAGAGTTCTAGTGGGAGTGGTATACTTATGTGTGACATGCATCCAATATTGTGATCCCATACCATTTAGATATAATTTCATTTTGTCACTCCATACCAAGTAGTTTTCTTTAGTGAACTTGGGAGGTTCCTTCCACATCACTGTTAGATCTCTTCCTCAATATTTTAATCTTACCATAAAGAGGACCAAATCTTTGATACCAATTGTTAGTATTATCAGGTCCAAGATTACTAAGAGGGGGGGGGGGGGGGGTGAATCAATAATCTAACAATTCAAAATTTTAATCAACCATTCAACATATTTCATCAATTAACATCCATTGCATGCATAAAAAAATCAATAACGATAAACATGCACAACCATGAAAGACAATAACACTATTATTTTTCTCATGGAAACCTAACTAGGAAAAACTATGTGTGGGAATGGTACCCACAAATAATTTTTCACTCTTTTGAAGTATATCCGGTTAAGAGCTCAGCCTTGTTAAGAGCTTTAAAAAAATACTCGGATAAGAGTAAGACCCTCTTAGGAGCCACTTAGTTAAGGGATTTACATATAGCCCTATTAGGATCTTTACCATGTTAGAAGTAACCCTATTAAGGGATTTCAAACCCTAATTAAAGAGTCACATGGTTAAAGGATTTTCAAATTAGACCTATTAGAGTCTACCTAGTTAAGGGATTTTCTTGTAGAAAATGTTAGGAACCAACAAGTACAATGATATGAGAAAATAGAACTTCTCCTTTTCTAGTACAGATCCATTTCAAGCTCAATCTCTTCTTTACATAAAGAATATCCAAACATTGCAATTGCACACCTACATTCATGATCATCTTCTCCCACACACACTCATATTACATCAAAAATATATAAATTGTTGGAAACTACATTTGAAACAATTGTTATATTGTCATTGATGTCAAACCTTAACTGGTAAGATAGTTTCTATCTAGTAGAGTACATATCTTTTGACTGATGAAGAGGATTTGAGAAGAAAAGATAACAAGAGGACCTAGGTAAAGGTTGAGTTACGAGATACTACAATGGGTACTTGATTAGTTGGCACACTGGCAAGATAATGTTTTGTCTATCTTTAGAACTAAGTGAATAATTCAATATATTTGAAGCATAGGCTTAACCAAGAAAAAGAGAATAAATTTAGTTTAAGCCAAGTGATGCTAGTGTCGACTGAGCGCCAGTATAGGCCAAGTAAATTTCAGCATTGACCAAGCATCAGTAATTGTTGAGTATCAAAGAATTAACCAATCAAAGATAGTATTTTCTGAGTAGAAAATTTTTAATGATGACCAAGTTACTCAGTGATGACCAAGTAGATGAATGCAATATTAACCGAGTGTTAGTAATTTACAGTTTGTGAAGGAATTGAGAATCCCACCCAACATAGTTGACTTCTTGGGATATGTAAAATGTGTTGACATTAAAAATGAATTACCTAGAGCATTTAATGCATGGTAAACCTTTTTCTTATGAATTCAAAGAGAAATTTTGAGAAATATCTAGAAGGATAAGGAGGAGAAAAAAATGATGGAAGGATTCAATGAATCTGACCTAAACCTAAGATCTACGGAGATGATTAAGTGACAAAAGATTAGTTTACCTAATCAAGGAGGTATAAGGATGACCTAATTGTGGGTTAAGAAGAGTGTAAGAAGAGGTTGATGTTATTGACTAGCGAATCTAAGAAGAAGGCTAAGAAGAGTTATGAAGAGTTGAAAAAAGTTGAATTGATTGCTTGAAGGGATTTCTGAGTAGATCAAAGCTAGAGATGGTAATGAAGGCCAGTTGGTAAATAAGAATATGATCGTATTGGATCTGTATTCACAAAGTGAGTTGTATATTTTAGATCAGAAGCTATTGTTACTTTCTAACCATTGTATTAGTTAAAATCTTTTAATCAAGGTTGACCTAACAGTCATTTTGTAAACCCTTTAATCAAGGTGACATTATAATGGAATGCTCTTAAGTCCTCTAACTAGGGCACTCCTAATAGGGTGATTAAATCCTTTAATAGGGTCACACCTAACAGTGTGTATTATAACCTTTAACAGGGTTCGCTTCTCACAGAGCTCACTTCAGAAGAGTGAAAATTTTGTAGCATGTTACTAGTGGTTTTTCCCATATTGGGTTTCCACATTAAATCCTAGTGTCATACTTGTGTGAATGTTATTTGATGTGTTATGTTGTTGAAAGTTTTATATTCTGCAAGTTGATTACTTTTGGATAGTGGACTGCAAGTTTAATGTTACTGATATATCCTATAGAAACTGAGTGAATTGTTGAATAGATCTAAGTTTGTAGAAGTGTTTAAAAGTTGAATTGGTACATTTGGATCTAAGGATAATTGATTCAAGTCCCCTCTCAGTTATTCTAAAATTATTCTAATAATTAGTATCAGAGCTTGTGGTGCTTGTAAAGAGAAAGTTTAAAGGTACTTGAAGCTAATGATCAAAATGTACAAAAAGGAGGTATCGAAGCTGAATAATGATAAATTACCTACATGGAAGAGTTTGATGAAATTTCACCTAGCTGGTATTGGTGATTCAGAGAAATACTATGTGAAAAATGATTATGTACCAATTGTTGCACCTATGACAGCTGAGGAGATGAAGGAAAAGAAAGAACACAAATAGGCAATGTTGGAGATTGCATCAGCCTTAAGTTATCTTGAATTTGAAGACATAAACAACTATACTAATGCAAAGAAAATGTGGGACACACTGGTAGCTATCTATGTTGGAGACACAAATGTGCTGAGAGCCAAATCTGAAAGCTTGAGAGGTAAGTTTGATGAAATAAAAATGTTAGAAGGTGATAACATTGTTCAATATTGTGGTAGAGTTAAAGAGGTAGTAAATGCTATTAGAGGAGCTAATGAATGTTAGAATTATTTTAGAATAAATGAGAGCGGGGATGAATTAGTTATGCTCAAGTCCAAATGTACCAATTCAACTTTCTATCTCTTCAATAAAATCAGATCTAATCAGCAATTCACTCAGTCTCTATAGCATATATTAGTTACATAAAACTTGCAGTCCACTATCCAAAAGTAATCAACTTGTAGAATATAGAACTTTCAACATCAGTCACATCAAATAACATTCACACAAGTATAACACTAGGATTTAATGTGGAAACCCAATTTGGGAAAAACCACTTGTAACATGCTACTGATTTTCACTCTTCTGGAGTGAGATCTTTGAGAAGCCAACCCAGTTAAAGGTTTACAATACACACTATTAGGTGTGATTCTTGTTAAAGGATTTAATTACCCTGTAAGAGTGGCCTAGTTAGAGGTCTTAAGAACATTTCATCATAATGTCACCTTGATTAAAGGGTTTACACAATGACTATTAGGTCAACCTTGATTAAAGGATTTAGACTGATACAATGGTTAGAAAGTAATAGTAGGTTCTAATTTGAAATATACAACTCACTTTACAAATACAGATCCAATTCGCTCATATGCTGATTTACTGACTAGACTTCATTTCCATCTCCATCTTTGATCTTATCAGAATTCTCTTCAAGAAATCACCACAACTCTATTAATCTCTTCACAGCTTCACCTTAGCCTTCTGCTTAGATTCATCAGTTAATAACATCAACCTCTTCCACTAACTATTTAAACTTACAATTAGGTCATCCTTATACTTCCTTGATCAGGTAGATTAATCTTGTGTTGCTTAATCTCTTCTGTAGATCTTAGGTTTAGGTCAGATTCATCGAATCCTTCCATCATTTTGTTTTCCTACTTTTCCTTCTAGATACATCTCCAAAATTCTCCTTGAATCCATAAGAAAATTGTTTATCATGCATTAAATGCTCCACACCATTCATTAATAATATCAACACATTTTACATATCCCAAGAATTCAACTATGTTGGCTAGGATTCTCAATTCTTTTACAAACTATAAATTACTGACACTCAGTCAATATTGTGTTCATCTCCTCGGTCATTACTGGATATCTCGGTCATTGCTAAAAAAATTCTTCTTGGAAAACATTGTCTTCACTCAATTAATTATCTATCGCTCGACAATTATTGATGCTCGATCGACACTAGATTTTCTCGACATATACTGGCACTCGGTTGACACTAGCATCACTTGGCTTAAACTAGATTTCTTCACTTTTTCTCAATTAAGCATATGTTTCCATTCTTTCTTCTCCACTTCGTGTTAAAGATAAACAACACATTATCTTTTCAATGTGCCAACTAATCAAGTACCCATTGAAGTATCACATAACTCAACCTTTCCTTAGGTCCTCTTGTTATCTCCTCTTTTCAAATCCTCTTCATCAATCAAAATATATGGCATTATAATAGATAGAAACTATTTTACCAATTAAGATTTGACATCAATGGCAATATAACAATTGTTTCAATTGTAGTTTCCAACAATGGAAAAATTGATGATGAAACTATTATTAGAAAAGTTTTGAGAACCCTACTTCCTATCTATTTTATTAGAGTTTTTGCCATGCAAGAATCAAGATGTACTCCTAGTAACGTCCTAACCTTGGAAGGTGTTGTTGGTAGGTTTACTGCTTTTGAGTTGTCAAATTTTGATAATTTCACTACTCATAATATTGAATCTACATTCAAATCTCAAATGGTTCTTCATATGTCTAAGAAAGGAAAAGAAAGATGTGTGAGTAGTGATAGTGATGACGACACTTCTAATGATGATCTAGATGATCTCGAGGCACTTATGGCTAAAATGCTATCGAGAGGAAAAGGAAAATTCAAAGGTAAACTTCCTATAATCTACTTTTCATGTAATAAAGTTGTTCATATTGCAGCAAGATGTCCTGACATGAATGACAAGGATGAAAGAAGGGAAATAAATTATAAAGACAAAAGGAATGAAAGAGATCATAGAAGGTACAAGGACTACAAAGATAAAGGTAAGAAGTCTTGTTACATTGCTAAAGAAGAAACTGACATTGAAAATAGTGAATCTAATGATTGTGATGTAGAAGTTGTTTATGTTTCTATGAAAGATGATTCTGATGAAGATGAGAAAACTGAACTTATTTCATATGTGAGTAAAGGTGATAAATGGATCATTGATAGTCATTTCTCACATCACATGACTGGTGATAAAATTAAGTTAAAAAATCTTAAATCGCTACAAAGGTAGGAGTGTTAAGTTTGGTAATGATGCATGATGTCGTGTGAAGGGAAAATGATCAATAATATTGACTGATAAGATCAGATGTGATAATTCTTATTAGGTTGAAGGACTTAACTATAATTTGTTAAGTGTTGAACAGTTGAACAATACTGGTTACTGAGTTGAATTTCATCACAAGAAGGCTAAAATATTTGATGCCACTGGTGAACTAGGTGGAAGTGGAGAACAAACAAGAGGTAATTTGTTCTATCTAGACCTATCTGAAGAAACATGTTTGTTTGTACAATTTGATGATGTATGGTTATGGAATAAGAGGTTGTGTCATGTCAACTTTGACAATTTGGTAAATATTAGTAAGATAAAGAAAGTTAGACGTTTACCAAAATTGAAGAAACCTAATAATGTGATGTGTAAATAATGTCAATTGGGAAAAATGACAAAGTCTAGTTTCAAGAGAAAGACATATAATTCTGATAATATTTTGGAATTGGTTCATACTGACCTTTGTGGACCTATTGGTGTGCAAAGTTAATGTGGTAATAAATATTTCATTCTATTTGTTGATGACTATTCTAGAATGATGACTGTGATGTTTCTGAAAGAAAAATCTGATGCCTTTCAGTTATTTAAGTGGTATTTAGAAAAAGTTGAGAAAGAGAGGGTTTTTTGCTTGAAATGTCTGAGATCTAACAAAGGAGGATAATTCATATCAAATGAGTTCAACATATTTTGCAATGATAGAGCACTAAAGAGACAAATGTCTACACTAAGGACACCTCCACAGAATGGTATAAAAGAGAGAAGAAATAGGTCAATTATGGATTGTCCTAAAACACTGATGATAGAGAAGAATGTTGCACAAAAATACTAGAGAGAAGTTTTAACTATAGTTGTTTATACCTTGAACCGAGTACAAATCAAGAAAGGTACAAATGATACACCTTTTGAATTATGGAATGGTTATGCACCTAATGTCAAATACTTTAAAATTGTTGGAATAAAATGTTATATACCGAAGGATAATAGGAATGGAAAACTTGATGCTAAAAGTGATGAAGGCATATTCCTAGGATATTCCACTAAGAGAAAAGCTTACAAGTGTTTGAATTATAACACTAACAAAGTTGTGGAAAGTGTAAATGTTAGAGTTGATGAATATGTAGAAAAGAATGAAGTTGAGTGCAAGAAAGAACCTAAAGATTACAAATCTTTTGTATACATAGAAGGAGAGGGAAGTAATATAACTGAACCAGAAAACAAAGATGTCAAGAAATAACATGAACCTGTCGAGTCACAACAAGAAAATGTTGAGCATCAGGAGGTTTTTTTTGGGTAATCAGAAGAGGAGGCAAAGAATCTACAAGATGAACCTGAAGATCAAGAACAAGAAGAAAGGAGATCTGAGCCTACATTACCACAATATGTGAGAAGACATTCTAAGCTAGAACAAATCATTGGAGCTAAAGAATTTGGAGTCATGACAAGAAGTAAAATGAAAGATCAAACATTCTTGTTATGTAAGTTTGAGCCTAAGACAGTGAAAGATGCTTTGGAGAATGAAGATTGGATTCAAGCCATGAATGAATAAATTGAGAAGATAGAAAAGAGAAAAAAATGGACACTAGTGCCAAGACCAGAAGACAAGAATGTTATTGGAACAAAGTGGGTATTCAGAAATAAGCTAAATGAACATGGAGAAGTCACTAGCAACAAAGCTAGATTGCTATGCAAGGGATATGCATAGGAAGAAGGCATTGACTATGGGGAGACTTTTTCCCCAGTTTTGAGATTGGGAGTGAGAACTCTACTTGCATATGCAGCTTTCAAAGGATTCAAAGTGTATCAAATGGATGTCAAATTTGCATTTTTAAATGGAATATTGGAAGAAGAAGTATACATTGAATAGAAAGAAGAACATGGTTTGTAAACTACACAAGGAACTGTATGGATTCAAACAAACTCCTAGAGCATGGTATGAGAGATTGCACAACTACTTGATAAAGATTGGATTTGTAAGAAAAAATGACAACAAAAACTTGTATTTGAAGACTAAAAAAGGTAAAGGGATATTGTTAGCTGAAATATTTGTCGATGATATCATATTTGGAGGACAAGATGCCCTATGTCAAATATTTTCAAATGAGATGCAAACTAAATTTGAGATGTCTATGTTTGGAGAGATCAAATTATTTGTTAGTTTGCAAGTTTATTAGATGAACAAAGGTATCTATATTACACAATCTAAGCATGTCAAGGAGATACTAAAAGTTTTTGGTATGGAGGATTCTAGATCAGTAAGTACACCCATGGCTAATGGACAAAAATTTTCAAAGAATGATGATACAACTAAAGTGAATCAAACCTTGTATAGGTTTATGATTGGAAAGTTACAAATGTTGTTCATAGTAGACCAAATATTTCCCTAGTAGTTGAGATTTTTGCAATATTTTCTACTAATCCTAAGGAGAGTCACATTATGGAAGTGAAAAGGATATTGAGATATCTAAAAGGAACAAAGGACTATGGATTGTATTACAAGAAGAATGACAAGTTTGAACTAAACATTTACACTGATGTAGATTGGGTAGGAAATGTGGATGACAGAAAGAGTACAAGTGGTGGAACATTATTTCTAGGAAAGAGATTAGTCTCTTGGACAAGAAAGAAATAGAATTACATTTCCCAATCTACAATAGTAGCTGAATATGTAGCAGCAACAGTGAATTTTTCAAATTTAGTGTGGACCAAGCAATTGTTAAAAGGTATGAAGGAAGAAATTACTGAGCCAATTTTTATTTTCTTTGATAATACAAGTGCTATCAATATATCAAAGAACCGAATGATGTACACTAAGAATAATTATATTGCTATCAAGTATCATTACTTGAGAGATCTAGTTCAAGACAAAGAAGTAAGACTGGAATATGTGAGTACAAAGGAACAATTAGCATATATATTCACTAAGGCATTACCTAAGGATGCTCATGAATATATAAGAGATAAATTAGGGGTGATTCCCCTAATTGAGGCTACTAAGAATCATTTAGGAGCATTGAATCAAATATATTAAATTAGAATTATTGGAAATATAGTTGGGAAATGTGATACTGAGAGGGGGGCTGAATTAGATATCACCTACTAATCCATTTTAACATTGCATAGCTTCAACAAAAATTCATCAAAAGAAAGTAACTAATATACTAAGCATTATTCAAGAAAGTACTTATAACACGATAATTTTGGTTACCCAGAAACCCTTGAAAGGTAAAACTGGGGTGGGGATGACACCCACAAATCTTCACTACTATAGTATGAAGTTTTCTTGTTAGGGATACAAATTTGATAAAAATATGATCTACCTTGTGAGGGGTCTTCCCTATTAAGAGCTAAAAGACTTATATAGTATACCTTGCTAAAGGATTTAAAACTTACAATAAAGTAAGCACTCAGTTAAGAGATTACAATAGGTATGTTAAAACCACTCATTTAAGAGATTTACCCTGATACACTTGTTAGAATGTCTCAGTACCTAATCCTTCAGTTTGCACTGTATGTTGATTACAGATCTTCTCCTTACATTATTGTTTTGATTTCATCTATCAAGTCTATCTATGTTCTATCCTTCACTACTTAACTTGGTTCACTGAACTCTATCTGAATGCTTCTTTGAATTGAATGTGCTCTCTTCTCATTCCTTCATTCCCTTCACATACTCTCACACATATGCTAACTCATTTTAGGGTTTAGATCTTCTCCTTATATAGACAACTAAAGTTCTTCAAGATTCAAGATCTACGATGTAGATTTACTCTTTTTGTTGCTTAAGCTTTACTAATTTCTGATTGACTCTAGGTGTTGCATAGGGATTAACGATTGCAAAATAGGTGCATAATCACCTCTGTGATTTCCTCAACAAACAAAATACAAAACATGAATGTCAGCCAAAATGTTTTACCTCAATCACTGTGCCATAACAAACTCATATGTCACTTCTAGCTAACTCAGCAATTGATGTCCCTGGTACTCGACATTCACTGTACTCAGTATTTGCTGACATCTCTATCACTCGGTATTCATTACTTACATAACTCAACAAAAACTTAACTTGGCTAATACAAAAATACACAATGACCATTGGTTTACTTGGTAGTACTACTGCTCGGTAAGTATACATTACATGAATCGGCCTATACATGATGACTTGGTCGCAGTGATGACTTACCAACATTTCCTAGATAATGACTAAGTGTAAGTCACTAATAGTCAACAAAACTATAGAGATCTACAATCTCCCCCTTTGACATTAGTGGCAAAAACACTTTTTCATGACATTACATTTGTATTTTACATAGTGCTTAGTATTAGCAGAATACTCCCCCTAAGATATATATACATATAAAATTTTGTTACCTCCCTTTGTGCCTAAATATGTCATGTCATTTAATTTCCCCCTTGTTTTTGGCACTCTTGATTTCTTCGGGAGTGGGGATCATGAATTATTTCTCTAGAAATGGTTTATGAAGCATCATAACCATATGTAATGTAGTTTCCCATCCTACTATGGCAATGTTCAAAACTTTTGATTGCACTTCTAGTTTGACAGCTAGATTGACTAGGCTCTTGGCTGTAGACAAATTTGGATCTTTCTGTGTTAAGTCCTTAGCCTTTTCTAGCTCTCTTTGAATGGCCCCCAGATGAGGTGTGAAGATTTTTTTCATAGAGATTAGACAAGCCCTTATCTTACCATCATTAGCCATCAACTCGGCTATGCTTCCTTGTGTATGCATAAGCTTGGCATAATGTTTTGAACTTGATTTAGCATCCAAGCTTAAGGATTGACTAGTAGACGTGATTTCTTGTTGTAGTTTATCTACCATCCCTTGGTTATCGTTTGTGAATTCTTCTACATTACATAGTTTGGTAAGAAGAGATTGTGCATTCACAACTACTTCTTTTGAATTTGTTACCAAAGTAGAAAGTGCTACCTGTTTCACTGCAATCTCGGTAGATACCTTGTTCAACATCTTGGTCTCAAAATTTCTTTCTGACCACTGAAACAACTTATCACTAACCTCACTTTCTTCATTAGTCACTTTCTTGACTATATGGAGAAGTTGTTCTAGTATATAATCAAAATTGTTTACATTAGATAGCTCAAAAGAATCAATAAATATTTCTTTTATCTCATACAAGACTTGCTTTTGCTAATGTTCTCTTCTTAGTTCTTCTTTCCTTCTTTTCCTCTTCAATAGATCTTGCAGTATTTGCATCTGCTCATAAGATAAGTTATCAGAATCCTATTTCAGAATAATAATAACTTCATCAATTGTTACCTCCAGTGAAGATATTTTTTCCTCCTTTTTCAGTGCCTTCTTCTTTGGTGTACTCTCACTCAGCATCTGTACAAAAGCTTGTATTGCCTCTTGTTCCTTAGGCTCTTGTATATCAATAGCTTTGTCTTTTTTTTCTTTTCCCTTATCCTCCATATGAGGACTTGTATCATTTAATGTAGACTGCTCTCCTTTATCTTGTTGTGATTCCTCGGTAGATGTAGGCTGATTTGTTGTTGCCGACTGATCTTCTTCCTCGATAGTGCTCATACCGGCTAGCATGTCAACTATAACAACTTTAGGTTTGGTGGGGGTGATGTTAATAGTTGTTGTATCATCAATTTTTGGATAATCTTTCACTTGTAAGAGCACAGTATTACTTCTTGACAAAGATGAGTCTTTTGCTTCCTCGGCTTGTATGTCCTCCTTGGTCAATACCTGAGTGTCTACTGGGGTATCCTCTATTATGTCAACAATACTTACTTATGATACCTTCTGACATTTCTCTTCCTTAGGAGCTTCTATCTCCTTAATAGGTAACTCAATTGCATTTTGTACATTGTTTGGCTTAGCATCCTTAGATGTACTAGCATCTTTGTCAATTAACAACCCAAAAATTATTTTCCAAGTCTTTAAACTTTCCTGTACAACATCCTCAACCTTGTGTTGAAGGATATAATAAGCTCTTTGTTTGGGAATGAATTTGTTCCTGTATTGTTCCACAATTTTCTTGATATTGGTAGGGGTTAGATCCAGTGAAACTTGAGCTAACATGCTCTCTCTTATCTCCTCAATAAAAAGAGAATATTCCCATTTTTGTGCAACTCTATTGCTCAACTCTTTAGGAATCCATTTTTGTAAAGTTGTATAGGTAACATCTTGAAGATGCAAAGAATTTCAAGAATAGCTTCTTCAAATTTTTCTTTATCTCCTATACTCATGCTCCCAAAATTTAATTCTTTTAGATCTTCAAGTCCGATAGAGCTTGTGATAGTGTGACATTTTTCATCCACATTTGGTGTTATAGTGAAATCTTCTTCTTTACCTCTTCATCACTTTCTATTTCCTCATCATCTTCTTTTTCTAAAATAAGTTTCCTTCTAGGCCTTTTGTTTTCCTTAGTTGGCACTGCCTTAGGCTTAACAACTTTTCTTTTTCCTGATGCAGGGGATTTCTTTTGTGTCTCAATAGTTGAAGAGACTGCCGTTGTTCTAGCCCTAAGCACAGGTGTCGATGTAACTTTAGATTTTTGTATCTTTTTGGTTGTGGGCTCGGCAAGTACTTTCTTCTTTTCTACTTCTACCTCTTCTTCTTCTTCACTTTCACTGTGATCACTTATTTCATCTTCTCCTAGGCCTTGAGTTAATTCAAGTGGTGCATTTTTCTCTGTTTCTTCCATCAATTTTTCCAGATTCTTCACAATTTTCTTCCTCTTTCTCTCTATAGTTGCAGCCTTCAATCCCATATTTATTTTGGATTTGGCTTCTTCATATGTTCCAAAATAAGGAGCCTTATTATCAATTTCTTTAGCTAGAAGGGTTGTTATAGTAGCTGTAGTCTCATCAATGTTTACCTCATAAGGTAATGGCATTAGCCATGAAACCCTCAATAAAATAGCTTGTACATAGGTGAAATATGTGTCAAGTAGAAAACATATATCCTAGCTATACTTCTCAACCAAAGACATAGGGATCCTACTCCTCTTCCTCATTTTCTTCTTGAACTAAATGAAATAATTCTCCATTACACCATTAAAAATTTCTCCTATCTGACCTATGAACTCATTAATTTGAACTGTAATTGGTTTCTTCTTATCCCATATCAAACCTCCAATAGTAGGAAAACACTTCTGAATATAAAAGAATAGATACATGAGAAAAGAACCAAACTTACACATGGAATTCTTTTCTTTCTAGATTGAGGTTAGGTTCTTGGCAAGCTGAGTCAGCTGGACCTCAGTGAGATCATAAGTGTGTCCTTTCTTAATAATCTTCCATGCATGGTCCACTACCATACATGGACACTATCCAACCGACTAGATTGGTAGAATTTATGTGAAATAAACCTAACTACAAAGTCAATCTCTGGATTAGTGATGGTGGAAATCATCATTCCACGCTTGTTCCAAACTGCCTATGTATTCACCTAAATTTCTTCCTTAAACATTTCATTGTTCTTTTTTTGAAATTGTAGGGTATCCAGTTACTCGGTGAATCATTTCTTCATTATCTTATCTGGTCCATCTTCTAGCCACAATTACATATCATGCAATTGACTTAATATAATCTTTATCCATTCAAATTTGAAATTCTACTAAAAATCTAGGGCATGAACTAACCCTTGCTCGACAACCGATTTGTATTAAAGCTTCAACACACCATTGTTGCATAATTTGTCATATGCCTCCCTGATCTCATAATCTCTGATTTCTCTGATATTGCACATATAACAAGACCTAATGTCATTCATTACCAACACATTCTCTGAAATTGAGGATAGAGCACCAGTAAGATCTCCTTTGATCACACTCTCCGGAATTGCCTTGAACTTTTGCAGCTTACAAACTTCATTTCTTACCAACTATGCATTGAAAACCTCCATCCCTTGTTTCTTCATTGTAGAAGATGATGATGATGCCATTTATAACTTAAAAATTTCTCGAAAAGAAATATTGCTTGGTAGGGTACCTTTTCATAAGTGTTCTGCAGATGATTCACTGATGGCATGTTGAAAAGATTTGGAATCGCCCTTTGATAAACTGGTTACTTGCTCTCTAAATCGCTCAAAGAAATTTCAATTTGCTAGGTGAAATGAAATGAATAGAAACATTCCACTTTATAGATTCCAAAAAGTCAAATTAGGGCCTCATAAATGCTCTATACAAATTTTTAAGTGGAATACATCTGTCTCGGTAAACCTATGTTAACCTCAGCTAACACAAGCTCGGTTGATATAACCATTTAGATACAGCTTGGTGTACATCACATCTCAGCTACCATAGGTGCTCAGAATACATTGATAACTCTATTAGGAATGAATGCTGAATATATCCTATGGGAGTATTGGCAGCCATTCTGTAGTAGTTGTTGTTGCATTCATGACTGAGATTGCCATTGATGTCAACACAGTGATCTACTAAGATTTGCAAAGGAGAAGACAGTGTTTGGATTAGCACACATGGGATATTGAAGATAAAGCTATGCAATGTTGAGGATTTACTCTTTGTTATGTTATATGTTCATGGTTAAGAGCACAGACAATAATTCATTTATTTATGGAAGTTATGAGCATTTTGGTGGAAGCAGTATTTAGGCAGTGTTCCTAAGTAGCGGTTTGTGGAAATCAGATGATATCTCCTAATCAGGATGGAATCTAGTTTTGTGTAGTTAGAGAGCATTTGAAGACATGTTGATAGTGCAAACTTTGAGGTTGCACGAGTGAAGAGTTATTCTAATTGGAAGCTGATAGTTTTGTGTATTTTTGATGTAATGTGTGGATGTTAGGATTAATAGTCCACAATACAACTGAGAGGGGGGGTGAATCAGTTGTATGAAAGAATATTAAACTTTAAACTTGAATCTTATCAATATCAGATCCAATGAACACAAACATAACAACACAATATTTTGGTTACGGGGAAACCCTATTAAAGGTAAAACCCTGGTGGGAATTAGCACCCAATAATGATGTACTGAGAGTATAGTAATCCTTGTTAGAAGATATAGCCCTGTTAGGAGCTTGTTACAACATTATAGTACATAGTCCTTGTTAGAGGATAGACCCTATTAGGAGTTGAAAACAAAAGGGGGCTCACTGCCCAAAGAAGGTTAAGTCCACCTTCTGAACTCACTAGTTCGCAACAAGTGTATATGAAGAAATACACAATCTTTTGAACTATTTTCCAACAATTGTCTTTGCTTGATCAGTTCCAATGAAGTCCACCAACAATCCTCTACTCTACATATAGTAGAGATGAGTTTTCAACCTTCTTCTATCACATATATCCATCCATGTCTTTTCCAAACAAAAGACCTTACATTTATACCTTATTACTTTTTACCAAGACCAGGTCAGCCCATAAGGCTTTCCTAATTACAAATAATTACATAAGCCCTTGATAAGATACACACAGTATCTAAAACAAGTTTACAATTATTATATTACAATAATTTAGGACTGACATCCTTGAATTATGCTTGTTAAACAAAACACATGCTTCTCTTCCTGAGTCAGCTTCAGAATAAGCCATCGCCAAAGTACACATCATAGATGATGTCACCAATCATTTCGTACCTTGCACTAACCAATGAACATCCATTAGTACCTCTTCTATCATCCTTTAAGATTGCATACCTTGAATCCAATCCCTCTGATATCTATATCAAAAACTCAGAGACTAACTCTGTCAATTCTCACTGTCATAGTCCAGTGACCAGTCTTTACCAAAATAGTTGTATCTTCCTTACTATGCATCCATTAATGATGCGATCTCAGATATAAGATCACACCATCCATTTGAAGTCTCATTTGACTTTGTAAGATCTCAAACATCCATACACCCTCTGTACACTATGATTACCAGTCTGGTTTCTTCATACAAGCATCTGTTGACATCAGTGAGAAAACATAAATGACAATAGTATGAGTGCCCATTCAGTAACATAGTGATTAAACATATTAAATGTCTTAATCATTTCCTATGCATTAGAAATATCCAACAATCTCCCCCTTTGGCATTGATGTCAACATATGGGAAAATCTTGTCCCAAAGTTGTATCAACCCAAAAGTCCTTTAACTGAACAACCTCCCCAAATAGTGAGGATTTTCTCATAACATTACTCCCCCTTTGACAAAAATGGCAAAAGTGCGTTCACAGATAAACTTTCTTCCATGATCACTCCCCCTGAGGAGTAGATCCCTACATCCAGTCGAGAAAATGATGAGGCTTTGAGCAATTCTGGACTGATGCATCTCTACATCATTTAGTTCTGACTAGGAGGGGCCTAAACCCCTAACATACCTCTAAGATATTCAAAGGTGTCTTTCGGTAGTGGCTTTGTAAAGATGTCTACAATCTTTTCTTTTGTACTGATATATTCAAGCTTGATTTCTTTTTCTACCACCTTGTCTCTTAAGAAGTGATACTTGATAGAAATGTGTTTAGTTTTAGAGTGCATTACCAGATTCTTTGGCATGTTTACTGTACCGGTGTTATCGTAATGGATAACCACAGGCTCATTAAAAGTTATTCTAATGTTTGTCAGCATTTATTTCATCCAAACAATTTGAGTGCAATTTTTAGCAGCAACAACATATTATGATTTAGCAGTAGATTGTGCTATACAATCTTGTTTCTTACTTAGCCAAGAGACCAACTTTTTCCCAAGGAAAAATACACCGCCACTTGTACTTTTTCTGTCATCAATATTTCCTACCCAATCAACATCAGTATAAGCATGAAGTTCAAAGCTATCATTTATGTCATACCATAAACCATAGTATATGGTTCCTCTGAGATGCCTCAGTATCCTTTTCACAGTAGCTAGATGAGTCTCTTTGGGTTCTGCCTGATATCTAGCAACAATTCCAACAACATTAGCAATATCTGGTCTGGTGTGAGTCAGATATTGTAGCCCTCCAACCATTGATCTATACAGAGTCTGAAAAACACATTTTGATTATCATCAATTGTTATCTTTTTTCTAGTCACCATAGGTGTTCCTACTGGTTTACAATCTTCCATACCAAATTTCTTAAGTAATTCTTTGAGATACTTGGTCTAAGAAATGAAAATACCAGTCTCATTCTAAGTTATTTGTAGTCCAAGGAAGAATCTCATTTCACCTATCATGGACATTTCAAATTCACTTTCCATTTCTTTTGCAAATTTCTTACATAGATCATCATTACCTCCAAAGATAACGTCATCCACAAATACTTCTACTATTAGAATTCCATCTTCAGTAGTTCTCAAATACAAATTATTATCTACATTACCTTATTTGAATTCGAGTCCAAGTAAATACTTGTCCAACCTTGCATACCAAGTCCTAGGAGCTTGCTTCAACCCATACAGGACTTTCTTCAATTTGCACACCATGTATTTGTCTTCACATAGAGGAAATCCATCTGGTTGTTCTATGTATACTTCTTCTTCAAGATCTCCATTCAAAAATGCAGATTTAACATCCATCTAATATACTTTGAATTTTTTATGTGAAGCATAAGATAGGAATAATCTTACTGCCTCTATTCTAGCAACATGAGAAAATGTTTCTTCAAAGTCTATGCCTTCTTTCTGTGAGTAACCTTTACACACTAGCCTTGCTTTGTTCCTTACAATTGTTCCTTCTTCATCCATTTTGTTTCTAAAGACCCATTTAGTTCCTATAACACTTTTTTTTAGGTCTTGGAACCAATTCCCAAGTATTATTTTTCTTTATTTGATCCAATTCTTCTTGCATGGCTTTTATCCAAGATTTATCTTTAAAGGCTTCATCTGTATTCTTTGGCTCAACTTGAGAAATTAAACAAATTTCCTCTCTAACTTTAGATCTAGTTAGTACTCCCTGACTGGTATTGCCAATGATTTGATTTTTAGGATGGTTATTTTTTACATAGCTTGGAGTTTTAGGAGTAGACTTGCTTGTTTCATCACTTTCTTCCTCAACAATTTCTTCTTCTTCGGCAGCAGTAGAGGTTTCTTTCACTTCTAATATCTGACTGTTATCGTACATTCTTTCCTCTATTTGAAATTTCTCATTTATTCTTACATTGTTACTTTCAACCATCTTCCTTAATCTCAGATTGAAACATTTGTATGCCTTTCTTTTAATAGAGTAACCAAGGAAGATACCTTCATCACTTCTAGCATCAAATTTTCCTATCTCATCATCCCTCTTGATATAACATTTACTACCAAAAATTCTAAAATATTTTACAGTAGGAGTGTGATCAAACCATAGTTCATAGGGAGTCTTACTTTTTCCATCTCTGATCTGAATTCATTTTAATGTGTACAATGTTGGTCCAATAGCCTCTCTCCAATGTACATGAGATATATTTCCTTCAATCAACATTGTCCTAGCAGCATCAAGTATAGTTCTGTTTCTTCACTCTGCTATCCCATTTTGTTGTGGAGTCCTAGGAGTAGATGTTTGTCTTTTTATTCCATGCTCTTCATAGTATGAATTGAATAAATCTGATGTAAACTCTCCACCTCTGTCTGATCTTAAAAACTTTATTTTTAGTCCTGATTCATTCTCTACTTTTTCTTTAAACAACTTGAATTTGTCAAATGCTTCTGTTTTCTCTCTCAAATAAGTAACCCACATCATTCTAGAAAAGTCATTGAAAAAGAGTATGAAATACCTTTCACCATAGTATGACTTTGTTCTTGTGGGCCCACATAGATCTGTATGTACTAGATCCAACTTCCCTTTTGATGTAAATGTTTTTCTTTTATGACTATTTTTGGTTTTCTTTCCCATAACACATTCTCTACATACAGTGTTAGAAGGTTTCGCAATCTTTGGTAGATCTCTTATTGCATTGGCCATGCTCTCTTTCACAATATTATCAAAGTTAACATGACAAAATCTTCTATGCCATAACCAACTATCATCTACCTTCACAACAAAACAAGAGGTTCCAAATGTGTTTAGTTCAAATACATTACCTCTAGATCTTGATCCAGTAGCAACTAGTTTTCCTTCCTTGCTTCTGATAGAGCACTTACCATCATCAAAACTTAACTGAAAGTTTTTATCCATTAACTGCCCAACACTCAACAAGTTGTGTTTCAGTCCTTCAACAAGTAGTACATTGTTTGTATTGGTCTTTCCATCTAGAGTGATGGATCCTACTCCTATGATGGATTTTGGGAGATTATCCCCAAACCTTACAACACCTCCATCATAATTTACTAATTTAACAAATTTATTCTTATCACCAATCATGTGATGAGAACATCCACTATCAATTATCCATTTAGTTTTCTTGTGAACATGAGATACTAAGGCTTTTTCCTCATGAACAAGCTCATCTTTAATAGCAAAAAATCCAATCTCTTCATTTTCTAAATTATCATCATCATCAAATATCCCTTCACTAGCATAATAACATTCTTTATCTCTTCTAATCTTTGCATAGTTAGGTTTATATTTAGGAATTCTTGTAGGACATCTAGATGCAAAATGACCTATCTTATTGCATGAAAAACATTTCAAAGGTAATTTGCCTTCAAATTTTCCCTTACCTCTTTTCTCTCTTCTGGTGATTAGTGCAACAAGTTCTCCTATCTTCTTTTCTTCTTCCATTAGCTTTTCCCATTCCTCAACATACTCACCAAGCTCTTCTCTCAGATCTTCTTTGCTTGTGCTTGGAAGTGCAGATGTTTTCTTGTGTACAGATTCCCTAAAAGAAGATTCAACTTTAGGAGAAGCTTCTCCCAATTCCACAGCTTCAAAAGTGGTTAACTTTGTGATCAACATCTCGCTGCTAAAGTTTGGAGTCAGGGGTATAGTTTCTTAAAAAAACATTGCATTGAATTTGTAAGTACGAGTTAGAGATCTGAGAATCTTTGCTATGACTTCTTCTTCATTATAAGTACCTCCACAATTTTTGATTCTAACTACAGCTTCTGTAACCCTTTGAACATAGGCTCTAATACTTTCATCTTCATTCATTTGCAAATTTTCCATCTTTGTCTTCCAATTTTGTAACTTCACTTGTTTGATATATTTGTCTCCTTCATAGAGTGCCTCCAGTCTATTCCAAATATCATGTGCCAAATCAATATCTTTAATTTCAGTAAACTCACCCTCAGATAGTGCGCTGATCAATGCTTCTCTTGTGACCATATTGCATGAAAATAGTTTCTTTTCATCATCGGTAGCTGACTCTAAGTCATTCTCAGCCTTCAAAGTTTCCTTCTTTTTCACAATCATCCAGTAGTCTATGCCCAAGCATAGAAAATGTTTTCGCATCTTGTTTTTCTAACTGTCAAAGTTTTTAGGATCAAACTTAGGACTATCCTTCCTATAGAATGTCATTTTCCAAGATCACCTCAAGCTGTTAAGCTTTCTCTTCGAGGACCACAAGCTCTGATACCAATTGTTAGGATTAATAGTCCACAATACAACTGAGAGGGGGGGTGAATCAATTGTATGAAAGAATATTAAACTTCAAACTTGAAGTTTATCAATATCAGATCCAATGAACACAACCACAACACAATATTTTGGTTACGGGGAAACCTTGTTAAAGGTAAAAATCCCAGTGGGAATTAGCATCCACTAATGATGTACTGAGAGTATAGTAATCCTTGTTAGCAGATATATCCCTGTTAGGAGCTTGTTACAACATTATAGTACACAGTCCTTGTTAGAGGATAGAACCTGTTAGGAGTCGAAAACAAAAGGGGGCTCACAGCCCAAAGAAGGTTAAGTCCACCTTCTGAACTCACTAGTTCACAACAAGTGTATATTAAGAAATACACAATCTTTTGAACTATTTGCCAGCAAATGTCATTTCTTGATTAGTTCCAATGAAGTCCACCAACAATACTCTTCTCTACATACAACAAACACAAGTTCACAACCTTCTTCTATCACATATATCCATCCATATCTTTTCCAAACAAAAGACCTTACATTTATACCTTATTACTTTTTACCAAGATCAGGTCAGCCCATAAGGCTTTCTTAATTACAAATAATTACATAAGCCCTTGCTAAGATACACACGGTATCTAAAACAAGTTTACAATGATTATATTATAGCAATTTAGGACTGACATCCTTGAATTATGCTTGTCAAACAAAACACACGCTTCACTTCCTGAGTCAGCTTTAGAATAAGCCATCACCAAAGAACACGTCACATATGACATCACCAATCATTTTGTACCTTGCACTAACCAATGATCATCCATCAATACCTCTTCTATCATCCTTCAAGATTGCATACCTTGAATCCAATCCCTCTGATATCTATATCAAAAACTCAGAGACTAACTCTGTCAATTCTCACTGTCATAGTCCAGTGACTAGTCTTTACCAAAATAGTTGTATCTTCCTTAAGATGCATCCATTAATGATATGATCTCAGATATAAGATCACAATATCCATTTGAACTCTCATATGACTTCGTAGTATCTAACACATCTGTACACCCTCCATACACTGTGATTACCAGTCTGGTTTCTTCATACAAGCATATGTTGACATCAGTGAGAAAACACAAATGACAACAGTATGAGTGCCCATTCAGTAATGTAGTGATTAAACATATTAAATATCTTAATCACCGCCCATGCGTTAGTAATATCCAATAGTGGAAACTCTTATTTTGTAATTGGATGTTGACTCATTTGTAATTACTTGAGTGTGGTATAAAAGAAGGAATGTTTTTCCGTGTTGTAATATGGATATGAATGTAATGATGGAGTGAATGAAGTTGTGAAAGTGAATTTGTGAAAGAGGACATGCGAGGTACAAAGATATGAAATTGAGATCTAGTGTAGCAGTGAGTGTGGTTTGGCACATTCAGAGAAGAGGTAACATATTGTTGAGATCAATAATGATTTGATATTATTCTGTTGAATAATCTAGAAATCAGTTAGATAGTGTGTTTAGTGATCTTGCCATTGAAGCTGTTTGGGTAGTGGGTCCTTCTATCTTCCATAACTCCTAATAGAGTTAGAATCTTTTAGCAGGGATTCAAAGTCTCCTAATAGGGACTCATATGTACTGAATGTATTTCATAAGACTCCTAACAGAGTCCATCCTTTCACAAAGAATATTCATATTAGTGCATCTTTTGTGGGCATCATTCCCACTGGGGTTTACTCTTTGATCAAGAGGTTCCCTAGTCAACATATCTTGTGTCATTATGTTATTGTGTATGAATATCTTTCTATGGTTGTTAATTACATTACTTATATGGTTAAATTCTATTGAAGTTGATAAAGGTTATAATTATCAGATAATTAATTCACGCCCCCCCCCCTCTTAGTTATCTTGGTGGACTTTACTTTCTAACAATTGGTATCAGAGTAGAAGGTCCTTGAAAGAAAATTTTAACAACTTAAGGAGATCCATGGAGAATTTTAGGAAAGAAAGCCCTAAGTTTGGTGGAGTGAATTTTGACAACTGGAAAGAAAAGATGAAGACACATCTACTGTGATTAGGACCAAGTTATTGGTTGATTACTAAGAATGAGAAGACTATCATTGATGAAGATAATATTGAAACATGTACTAATGATGAGAGAGATCTATTCATGTGTTACATACTTGCCAAAGAAGCACTTTTGTCAGCCCTTCCAGAGAATGAGTACAGTCAGGTAAAATGTTTGAAAACATCTCATGAAATTTGGAAAGCTTTACACTCTACTTTTGAAGTTGATGAACATGAAAAGAAAGTTAGATTACATAATTAGATATGTGCATTTGAAGATATAAGAATGATGGAAGATGAATCTGTTAGAAGCTATATTGGTAGAATGTCAAAAATTGTTGTAGGTATAAAATCTTGTGGAGGAACAAAGACATAGAATGAAGTGATATGGAAAATTTTGAGGACATTGACTCCTACATTTAAGCAAACAACACAAATGATTGAACAAGTTATACCTTGTACTTCAAAATTTACCAGATAGACTCTTCTTGGAAGATTGGAAGCAACAGAAATGAACCTGAGGTTATCAAGAGACTTGTCTAGAATGGAGACACCATTTAGTGCTCTTAGTGTTTGCCCTACTTTTTCAAGAAGCATCAGTGTGAACGGAGATTATGCTGGCAACAATAGATCTAGAAATGAAGAAGACATGAAGATTGAAGAAGGTATTGCCTTTCTTGTGAAGAGAGAACCAGATGGTAAGAAATTTTTTAAATGTTGGACATGTCAAGAATATGGTCATTTGGCATCTAAATGTCCTAAGAGAGTTAAAAAGTACAGAAATAATTTTAAGCCTAGAAGATCTAAGAAATGTTATTATGCTAATGATGAAGAACTTGAAGCTAGTATAGAGAGAACCTTAAGTGAAAGTGATACTGAGAATACTGATGACATAGGATTTGTAGCAATTAAAGAAGAAAATCCTGAAATAGAGGTTATGGAAGAAAAAAGCCCTAGTTTCTCAAGTTGAAAAGAAAGTTGATTGGATTATAGATAGTGGTTGTTCACATCATATGACTAGAGACATGAGAAAGTTCATAAAGTTTAACAATTATGATGGAGGAGTTGTTAGAGTTGGAAATAATGCACCTTGTTTGATTAAAGGTATATGATCTATTACTCTTGATGGAAAGACTAATACTGATGATGTTTACTTTGTGGATGGTTTGAAACATAATCTTTTGAGTGTTGGAAAGTTAGTTGATAAGGGATATCAAATTTGGTTTACTGAGAAAACTTGTGTGATAAAAGAAAAAGATGGAAATTTGATTGGTACTGGATCTAGAACAAGAGGTAATGTATTTTAGTTGAATCCTACTAAGATGACATGTTTGATTACTAAGATTGATGAAAGTTGGTTATGGCGCATAAGATTTTGTCATATAAATTTTGATAACATTATGAAAGTGAGTACTACACTTGCAATAAGAGATTTGCCTAAAATTATGATGAAGGGTGCTCCCCTTAATACCACAAACACATAACAGAAATAGAGAAACAACAACAATATGCAAGAATAGAAAATGGGCTTCTTATTATCTCCACAAATGTGGAATTAAACACTTTCAGAATTACAATATGCAAAGCCACATGGGAATTTCCCTTACAATATTCTGTAGGACAAAGCCTCAAATCAATACCTAGATCTACTACCCAGAACTGTCCCGAACTACCTAAGACAATACTACAACCTTCCTTATATAGGAAATTTTCCAACGCCTAGGAAGGTTCCAGAATTTTAGCCAATAAGGCCGACTAGACTTAGAATTATTTTATTTTTCATTTTATTACATCATAGTCGGCTCAAAAAAACTTTTGAAACCCAAACAAAAATTTTGAAGAAAATTTATTTTTCGCCATTTCAGGTGGCCCAACTTCTAGAGACCATAAGTCATCACCCATTGACCTGATTGACTATTATGACCCCATTTTGGAAAGGGCATGAAGCGCTCTACAACACCTAAATTAAGAAAGCTTCATTCAGCCAAATTTTTGACCTCATCTAGGGCCTCTAAAGCCTTCAAAACTGAGTTCAAAGTTTTTGTAACCTATTTCCAAAACCAAAAATTTTCAATATCTTCAAAACTAGACTTGATCCAGCAATGAAACTCAACTGGTAGGTTGATATGACTAAAATGAACCTCCACCTGTGAAATTAGAACATTCCAAGATCGTATGACTAACTTGCTAAAAATAGTAAGTTTCCATAAATAGCAGCTTCGCACAAGATAGCCCTTATTGAAACAAAACCGAAAATATTTTTGGGTGATGCAAGATTGCTCTTACACCCAGGATGCTCCTGCATCAAACACCCAGGGTAATTTGAGAAGTGACCCTATCACGACTCAGGTGTGTAGAGGAAAACCAAGATGGTTAACCTCCTCCTTTGTTAGCCATGATGAATCTTCAATAGGTTGTCCTTTCCATTTGACCAGATATTCTTCATATACCCTGTTCCTTGTGCTTTTTCCAACATGACTATCTAGTATGTCTTCAATCTCCTTGATATCTAAACTGGTTGCTAGAATACTCCACTATGTTGTTGTAACCTCATCTTCAACACCTCCTTCATGATACTCTATCAGATCTGAAACATTAAATACTGGTGAAATATTCAGCTTAGTAGGCAACTTAACCTCATATGCATTTCTTGAATCATGATTCTTCAGTATCTTACATGGCCCAAACTTCTTCATTTTCAGCTTGTTATATGTACCAACTAGAAATCGCTCCTTCCACAAATGAACCATAACTTCATCTCCAACCAAAAATTCCTTATGCCTCCTTTTCTCATCTGCCTTAGCCTTATACTGCACATTCATCTAATGTGCTTCCTCACCTCCTCGTGGATGTTCTTCAAATGTTCTAAAAAATTCTTAGCTTTAGCACTACTCATTTCTCCATTATCTATCTTCCTCAACTCAGATGCATTTCTGGGACTACTTCCATATACAATTTGTGGATGATGTGATGAACTAAACTTCAAATCTATGTTCAAATCTTCACTTTCTGCTAGTGTCATTCTATGTGCTACCTTATTTGGCAAACTGGCTCCTGAAATCAAGTCCATTTGATGACTGATCTTCTTACTTGTGGTAATCCATCAGGCACATTATCGGATACAATATCCTGAAACTGATTCAATAATTCTACAACTTCTACAGGTACATCTTCTACTTCCTCTTTCCCAACCTTTAGAATTAAGGTAAAACACATATGCTCATGCTGCATACCATCTAAAAAAATTTCTCTATCAAAAAAAGTTATTCTTGTATTACCACATACCTTTTCTTCGATCTCCTTTAATGCTTTTAGCTTATGTCGAACTCCATCCTTTATCAGGGAATAGGTATTCACATGACCATCATGTACAACACATTTTTCAAACTACCATGACCTATCCAACAACATGTGACATGCGTGCATAGGTATGATATCACATAGTACCTCATCATGGTACCCACCAATCTTGAACTTCACTAGGCACTGTTCACTGACCATGACCTTGTGGTCATCCTGCACCCAGGCAACCTGATATGGATGTGGATGTTTCTACCTCTTGCACTTCAACTTTGTCACCATCTCTTCTAACACCAAATTATCAGTACTACCACTATCAATAATCACATCACAACACTTACCCTCACACTTGCACCTGGTGTGAAACAAGCTCCTTCTTTGCTTAGGTTCATTCTCACCACTCAGCAGGACTCTTCTGTTGATCAACATTTCTCGTCTTTTAGCATCTTCAGAATTTGATGATCTGGCATCTTCATCTACATGTGCAACTCTGACCTAGCCTTCATTCCTCCTATTCGTCCTTCCTTGGCATTGAGGACATTCAAATGCCCTATGACCTTCTTCTCCACAGTGAAAACATGTTCCATGAAAGCCTCCTCTTCCAGATCCTTGTCCTCTTCCTCTTCCCCTCTAATCTCTATTATTCTGATCACGGAAATGATTGAAATTATATCCTCCCTGATTTTGACTGTTACTGGCCTCATCCTACTTTTTTGGATCTTCATTTTGATCTCCATATGACCATCCATAAAATGTTCCATCATGACCTCTTCCGCTTTGTCTGCTCTCAAACTTCTTGTTCAACTTTTCCTCTACTTTTAGGGAAAACTGGTATGCCTCTTCAATACTGTTCATTTGAACTAGATTCAGTTCTTCTTGAATGCTTGGCCTTAACCCATTAAGGTAATAGGAAACTTTCTCCTTGTCAGCTTCTGTATGGCCTATTTTGATGAGGATTCGATAGAACTCCTTTGTATACTACTGAACAGATCATCCTACTTGCTTCAAACTTTGCATTTTCTTTAGTAGGTCAAGCTCATAATCAATAGGGATGAACTGTCACTTCAATTTATCCACCATTTGATCCCATCTTGTGATTTTATCTTTCCCTCTTCTATTTCACTCCAATTGAATCTCTTGCCACCAGATCTTCGCATGGACCTTTAGTCTGGCCTTCGCAAACTTGACCTAATCAGGATCCTCAATATCTTCATACTCAAAATATTCTTCACATTCATTGATCTAGTCAATCAATTCTTCTGGGTTAAGATTTCTAGAAAATGTCAGGACCTCAATCTTAGGTCTCTTCTTGATCTTCGAAATGGCTCAGAAAAGTCTTTCTTCCTCCTAGTTCACAATTTTGGCTTCTCCTTCTTGATCTTCTTCTTCAGCTTCATCCTCACTTTCATCTCTGACATTAAGATTCAATCCTCTATGAATCTCTTCTTGCAATGCTCGCACTTGTCTCTGCAATTCCCTAACCTCAGGTGTTACAACACCAGCTCTTCCGCCATGTTCCCTTCATGGAGGCATTTTCATGCTTCTCGTTGAAACCCTAACCATGGTCCTGGTGCAAACTACCTCACAATCGGTAATCTATTTACACAGAAACCCTAACCCACGGTCTTGGTGCAAACTACCTCACAATCGGCGATCTGTTTACACACTCAAAAAAACCTTGCTCTGATACCACTTGATGAAGGGTGCTCCCCTTAATACCACAAACACATAATAGAAATAGAGAAACAACAATAATGTGCAAGAATAGAAAATGGGCTTCTTATTATCTCCACAAATGTGGAATTACAAACTTTCAGAATTACAATATGCAAAGCCACATGGGCATTTCCCTTACAATATTCTGTAGGACAAAGCCTCGAATCAATACTCAGATCTACTACCCAAAATTGTCCCGAACTACCTAAGACAACACTATAGCCTTCCTTATATAGGAAATTTTCCACCACTTGGGAAGGTTCCATAATTTTAGCCAATAAGGCTGACCAAACTTAGAATTATTTTATTTTTCATTTTATTACATCATAGTCGGCTCAAAACAACTTTTGAAACCTAAACAAAAATTTTGAAGGAAATTTATTTTTTGCCATTTCAGGTGGCCCAACTTTCGGAGACCATAAATCATCACCCATTGACCTAATTGACTATTATGACCCCATTTCGGAAAGGGCATGAAGCACTCTACAACATCTAAATTAAGAAAGATTCATTCAACTAAAGCTTTGACCTCATCCATGGCCTCTAAAGCCTTCAAAACTAAGTTCAAAGTTTCTGTACCCTATTTCCAAAACTGAAAATTTTCAATATCTTCAAAACTAGACTTGATCCAGCAATGAAACTCAACTGGTAGGCTGATATAACTAAAATGAACTTCCACTCGTGAAATCAAAACATTCTGAGATCGTATGACCAACTTGCTAAAAATAGTAAGTTTCCATAAATAGCAGTTCCACACAAGATAACCCTTATTGAAACAAAACCAGAAATATTTTTGGGTGATGCAAGATTGCTCTTACACCCAGGATGCTCCTACATCAAATTATGAAGCCTACTAACATGATTTGCAAGGAATGTGTGATGGCTAGATAGAAGAGAAGTTCATTTCCCAGTAAGAAGTTCACATCTATAGAGAAGTTGGAGATTGTTCATACAAACTTGAGCGGTCCTATAAGGACTAGAGGATTCTGTGGAGAAAGGTATTTTATGATTCTTGTTGATGATTTTACAAGAATGATGTGGATTGCATTTCTTAAAGAAAAGTCTGAAGCATTTGATAATTTAAAGATCATAAAGAATAAAGTCGAGAATGAATCTGGAATGAAGATTAAATGTTTGAGATCTGATAGAGGTGGTGAATTTACTTCTAGAGATTTTAACACCTTTTGTGAAGTGAATGGTATTAAGAGATAGTTTTTAGCCCCTATGACACCTGAACAAAATGGTATTGCAGAAAGAAGAAACAGATCAGTGACTGAAGCAACAAGAGCTATGTTATTTGAGAATGACTTAGCGAATATATTCTAGAGAGAAATAGTGAACACAACAATGTATACAATGAACAGAGTACAAATTAGAGTAGACACAGATAAGACACCCTAGGAATTATGGTTTGGACATGCACCCTTAGTTAAGTATTTTAGAATTTTTGGAAGCAAATGTTATATAAAGTGAGATGATGATATTGGAAAGTTCGATCCTAGAAGTGATGAGGGTATATTTCTTGGATATTCTTTGAAGAGAAAATCTTATAGATGTTACAATAAGAGAACTAAGACTATTGTTGAGAGCGCAAATGTTAAAGTTGATGAAAAGTTTAAAATTTAGGAAAGAATGCTTCATTATGAATCAGATGATGGAACTCATCCTAGACCTAACATTGAGACTACTGAATTGTTCTATGAAACTGACAGTGATTTGTTGAATGAAAACCATAGTGAGATCATTGAAGAACTGACACCTAAAGTGAGATCTGAGACAGTGACACCTAACAAGAATTTATCAAGGAATCATCTTGTTGATTAGATTATTGGAAGCATAGACAGAGGAGTTCTAACTTGAAATAAGGTACAAGAACAGTTATGTTTGATTTCTCAAATTGAACCTAAATCTACTAGTGAAGCTTGTGAAGATGAACATTGGATTAAAGCTATGAAAGAAGAACTAGATCAGATTGAAAAGAACAAAACATGGGAATTGGTCCCTAGACCTAAAGATAAGAATGCTATAGGAATAAAATGGGTATTCAAAAACAAGATGAATGAACAAGGAGAAGTAGTAAGAAACAAAGCAAGATTGGTATGTAAAGGATACTCACAATGAGAAGGAATTAACTATGAAGAAACTTTTGCACTTGTAGCAAGAATTGAAGTAGTAAGAATGTTTTTGGCCTATGCAGCTTATAAGAAATTCAAAGTATATCAGATGGATGTTAAGTTAGCATTTCTAAATGGAGAATTGGAAGAAGAATTCTACATTGAGAAGCCTGAAGGTTTTCCTTTAACTCAAGAAGGAGACATGGTATGTAAACTAAAGAAAGCTTTATATGGACTAAAGCAAGCACCTAGAACTTGGTATGAAAGATTAGATAAGTATTTGATAAAAATGGGATTTACAAAAGGAACAACTAATAGAAACTTGTACACAAAAGAAATTGAAAATGGTTTGTTGGTTGTAGTTATTTTTGTTGATGACATTATTTTTGGAGGAGAAGATGAAGCCAGTGATAAATTTGCTGATGAAATGAAGACTGAATTTGAAATGAGTATGATTGGTGAAATGAAATACTTTTTGGGATTATAGATAACATAGAAAAGTGATGGTATCTTTGTTAGTCAGACAAAGTACTCAAATGATTTGTTAAAAAGATTTGGAATGGAGAACTGTAAACCAGTTGGAACACCTATGGTAATTGGACATAAGTTATCTAGCACATATGAGACTCTTGTAGTTGAACAGAAGAAGTACAGATCTATGATTGGAGGATTGCAGTACTTGACACATACAAGACCAGCCATAGCACATTCAGTTGGAATTATAGAAAGATTTCAAGCTGAACCTAGAGAATCACATTATGTAGTAGTAAAGAGAATACTGATATATTTAAGAGGCACAATCAAGTATGGATTGTGGTATGAAAAATCTGATGATTTTACCCTATGTGCATATATAGATGTTGATTGGGGAGGCAGTGTTGATGATAAAAAGAGCACCAGTGGTGGAGCATTTTTCCTTGGAGGAAGATTGGTTTCTTGGCTAAGGAAGAAACAAAATTGTATTTCACAGAGCACAGCAAAAGAAGAATATGTAGCAAAAGTAAACAATTGTAACTAGATAATTTGGATGAAGAAAATACTAAAGGATATTGGAATAAAATTTGTTGAGCCTATTATTATACATTGCAATAACACCAGCATAGTTAGTATGTCTAAGAACCATGTATTACATTCTAAGACTAAGCATATAGATATTAAGTATCATGTAGTAAGAGAGAAAGTTGCTGAAAAAGAAGTCAGACTTGAATACATAAGCACAAAGGAGTAGATAGAAGACATATTTACAAAACCTTTTCCTAAGCATACATTTGAGTATCTGAAAGGTATGCTTGGGGTTATGCCCCAGCCTATCTTTGAGAAGTGATGCAAATTGTTGCATCTGTCCAGTGGTATATGAGCCTTATCTTTCTTTTGGACTGGATGTTGGTACTTCCTCTATGGGGGAGTATGTGTATATGAGTTGAGTCATGAGGACTCTAGTGAATGTATTTTTTGAACAATGTCTTTTAAAATTGGAGTTGTTGTTGACATAATGATGAAATTTCTATCATTGATGTCAATGGGGGAGAAGTGTACATGAAAAACCTTTTGTACCATCTATTGGAGAGAACTGAATAGGAAAACGAAGCAAGACTTGATTAATGAAGAGGACTTGAAGTATTTTTCAGAGCAACAGTGTTGCACTGTTGGATTTATGGAACAATAGATGTTTTTCATCTATGTTTCCATCAATGCCAATGGGTGATATTGTTAGGAATGAATGATGAATATATCCTATGGGAGTATTGGGAGCCATTCTATAGCAGTTTTTGTTGCATTCGCGACTAAGATTGTCATTGATGTCAACACAGTGATCTACTAAGATTTGCAGAGCAGACAGTGTTTGGATTAGCGTACGTGGGATATTGAAGATAAAGCTATGTGATGTTGAGGATTTACTCTTTGTTATGTTATATGTTCATGGTTAAGAGCACAGATAGTAATTCCTTTATTCATGGAAGTTATGAGCATTTTGGTGGAAGCAGTATTCAGGCAATGTTCCTGAGTAGTGGTTTGTGGAAATTGGATGATATCTCCTAATCGGGATGGAATCTAGTTTTGCGTAGTTAGAGATTAGTTGAAGACATTTTGATAGTGATGTTGATGATAGCACAAACATTGAGGTTGCACGAGTGAAGAGTTATTCTAATTGGAAACTGACAGTTTTGTGTATTTTTTATGTAACGTGTGGAAACTCTTATTTTGTAATTGGATGCCGACTCATTTGTAATTACTTGAGTGTGGTATAAAGGAAGGAATGTTTTTCCTTTTTGTAATATGGATATGAATGTAATGATGAATTGAATGAAGTTGTGAAAGAGGACATGCGAGGTACAGAGATATGAAATTGAGATCTGGTGTAGTAGTGAGTGTTGTTTGACACAGTCAGAGAGGAGGTAACATATTGTTGAGATCAATAATGATTTGATATTATTCTATTGAATAATCTAGAGATTAGTTGGACAGTGTGTTCAGTGATCTTTCCATTGAAGTTGTTTGGGTAGTGGGTCCTTCTGTCTTCCATAACTCCTAACAGAGTTAGAATCTTTTAGTAGGGATTCAAAGTCTCCTAACAGGGACTCATATGTACTAAATGTATTTCATAAGAATCCTAATAGAGTCCATCCTTTCACAAGGAATATTCATATTAGTGTATCTTTTGTGGGCATCATTCCCACCGGGGTTTACTCTTTGATCAAGAGGTTCCCTAGTCAACATATCTTGTGTCATTGTGTTATTGTGTATGAATGTCTTTCTATGGTTGTTAATTACATTACTTATATGGTTAAATGCTATTGAAGTTGATAAAGGTTATAATTATTAGATAATTGATTCACCCCCCCCCCCCCTCTTAGTTATCTTGGTGGACTTTACTTTCTAACAAACTCAGTCAAAACACTAATGCTCAACATCAAAAATGAAATGCTCTACTTTTCTCAGCTATGTCCTAATGCATCTTTATCTATGCAGATATGGACTTTTACTTAACTTATGTTAGGAAATGATGTAATATAAAGCATTGTAAGACTCAGTTCCAAACATACCTTCTTTTCTTAGTTTGAAGAAATGTGATCACCTGATGCATCAGATTGGGTGACCTCAGATGCACTAGCTTCACTTGTGCTTTCTTCTTATTTCTTCTTCCATGTTTTATTCATCTGAATTCTCAATTTCTCACAGATATCTTCATCCTAATTTTGATCATTGCTTGGTATAGGTGATCTATAATATTTCTTTAGGTGACCTATCTTGCTACACTTGTAACATACCATTCTTCCATTCATCCAACTTTTAGATTTTCCTCTGAAATGAGTCTTCAAACAATTTTCTCCAATGTGTCCATATTCTCCATACTAATGAGAATTGTACCAAGTGTTATAATCCCAATTGTATGTGTTATTCTTCATAGGTGACTTAGTCTGTTCATTTGATGACCATTTAGGTTTAGATCTGCATTCAAATGCTCTATGCCTATACTTCTAACAATTGAAATAGTGTCCTTGAAATTATGGTGAGGTAGGTGGACTATTGACCTTAGACCTACATTCATGTCCCTAATGTCCATGTTTCTTACAGTTAAAGAAATGCCCATTAAATTAAGGTTTAAGATCAGACTTACCATGTTTTCTTATGCATATGTTGGTTGTATGTCCTGGCTTTCCACAGTGATGGCATGCAGGCTTGTTGTTCTTTGGTTTTGCATTTTTTTTCTCTCCACTCTTTGATGATTATCCTTCTTTAGTGGATGATGAATGCTCATTTAGTCCAAGTCCAAATCTATCACCAGATCTTCTAGGTGACCTTAACAACTCTTCAAATTATTTTGAAGCTTCATTTGGTTTGTTCATCCTTTCATTGATTTCCTTTTCAGATCTCATTTCATTTCTTAGTTGTTCATTTCCATGTCTTTCCTACCCAACTCTAGATTAACCATCAGTAGTTGATTTACCATGTCTAGTTGATTATTGGCCAACCTTTGCATGTCACTTGTGCTTTCATCAAGTCTCATTGATATTTGTCTTTTATCTTCTTCAGCCATTGTCTTGTCTTCTTCAACTTTCTTTTTTTGTTCAACTACTTCACAGAGTCTGACAGGTTGAATTTCTTGTTCTCTCTTTAGATTTCTGATGTCATCATTTAGTATGGTATTTTTCTCTCGTAGCTCTTTTATGGCTTTGTCACTTTCTACAGAGTTCCCATTATCAAATAGTCCAGTCGTATCTTCTTCTTGATATTGTGAATCATTTTTCTAAATAGCAATTTCTCTCCTCTTGATTAAAGATTTCTTTAGTTCACCTCTGGTTGCTTCCATTTGTTGTAATGCCAGCTATACATCAATCTTCTAATTCTCTATGACCTTTCCTAGCTTATAAAATTCCATCTCAAGATCTTTTTCTTCAAGTGGTTAGCCTTTCTATGAGAAAAATTGAAGCTCTGATACCAATTGTTGGAAATATAGTTCGGAAATGTGATACTAAGAGGGGGGGTGAATCAGATATCACCTACTAATCCATTTTAACATTGCATAAAACTTTTTCATAGCTTCAACAAAACTTCATCAAAACAAAGTAACTAATATATTAAGCATCACTCAAGAAAGTACTCATAACATAGTAATTTTGGTTACCCAGAAACCCTTGAAAGGTAAAACTTGGGTGGGGATGACACCCACAAATCTTCACTACTACAGTATAAAGTTTTCCTATTAGGGCTAAAAATTTGATAAAAAATATGATCTACCCTATGAGGGGTCTACCTTGATAAAGGATTTAAAACTTACAATAAAGTAAGCACTCGGTTAAGATATTACAATAGGTATGTTAAAACCACTCGGTTAAGATATTTACCCTGATACACTTTTTAGAATGTATCAGTACCTAATCCTTTGATTTGCATTGTATGCTGATTACAGATCTTCTCCTTATAGTATTTTTTTTGATCTCATCTATCAAGTTTATCTTTGTTCTATCCTTCACTACTTAACTCGGTCACTGAACTCTATCTGAATGCTTCTCTGAACTAAATGTGCTCTTGGTTCATTCCTTCATTCCCTTCACATCCTCTCACACATATGCTAACTTGTTTTAGGGTTCAGATCTTCTCCTTATATAGATGACTAAACTTCTTCAAGATTTAAGATCTACGATCTAGATTTACTCTTTTTGCCGCTTAAGCTTTACTAATTTATGATTGGCTCAAGGTGTTGCATAGGGATTAATGATTGCAAAATAGGTGCATAATCACCTCTATGATTTCCTCAACAAACAAAATACAAAACATGAATGTCGGCCAAAATGTTTTACCTTGATCATTGTGCCATAACAAACTCATATGTCATTTCTAGCTAACTCGGCAATTGATGTCCCTGGTACTCGGCATTCACTGTACTCAACATTTTCTAATATCTTCGTCACTCAGTATTTATTACTTACATAACTCAGTAAAAACTTAACTCGGCTAATAAAAAATTACATAGTGACCATTGGTTTACTCAGCAGTACTACTGCTTGGTAAGTATACATTACATGACTTGGCCTATACATGATGACTTGGTCGCAGTGATGACAGACCAACATTTCCTAGATAATGACTAAGTGTAAGTCACTAATAGTCAACAAAACTATAGAGATCTACAAGAATATCTGATATTTTGATGCAAAGGAGGTCACACTTTAGGATTTTCCTAAAGATGTGAAGAAGTCAAGCACAAGACGTTGATCAGTCATAAGAAAGATGATAGAAGGAGTAATAAAGTTTAGAGTACTGACATGAAGATATCTACATGGTGAAGATGAATGTCTTTTGCATTGTTTTCAAAGAGGGAGATATTTAGTAATCTTGAGAAAAAGATACAAAAGAAGTTACCCTAAGCAAAGAGGGAGAGATTGAATAAGATGAGGGAGAGTTTCGACAAATTGTTGATCAGACTGAAAGAGAACTTTTTGGATTGTATGGTGACCATCCATATGGATTTTATGGTATAACATGTAAGTGTTTCCATCAATTCCAAAGAGGGATATTGTTGGAAAATATATTTGAAACAATTGTTATATTGTCATTGATGTCAAACCTTAACTAGTGAGACAGTTTCTATCTAGTAGAGTACCATATCTTTTAATTGATGAAGAGGATTTGAAAAGAAGAGATAAGAAGAGGACCTAAGGAAAGGTTGAGTTATGAGATACTACAATGGGTACTTGATTAGTTGGCACATTGGCAAGATAATGTGTTGTTTTTTTTAACACTAAGTGAAGAATTCAATAGATTTGAAGAATAGGCTTAACCAAGCAAAAGAGAAGAAATTCAATTTAAGCCGAGTGATGCTAGTGTTGACCGAGTGCTAGTATAAGCTAAGTAAATTTCAGCATCGACTGAGTATCAGAGAATTAATTGAGAAAAGAAAGTGTTTGTCGAGAAGAAAAGTTTTAGCGATGACTAAGTTACTCAGTGATGACCGAGTACTAGATGAACGTAGTATTGATCGAGTGTTAGTAATTTACAGTTTGTTAAGCAACTAACAATCCCAACCAACATAGTTGAATTCTTGGGATATGTAAAATGTGTTGACATTAAAAAGGAATGACCTGGAGCATTTAATGCATGGTAAACCATTTTCTTATGGATTCAAGGAGAAGTTTTGAGAAGTATCTAGAAGGATAAGGAGGAGAACAAAATGATGGAAGGATTCAATGAATCTGACCTAAACCTAAGATCTACAGAGATGATTAAGTGAAAAAAGATTAATCTACCTAATCAAGGAAGTATAACGATGACCTAATTGTGGGTTAAGATGAGTGTAAGAAGAGATTGATGTTATAGACTAGTGAATCTAAGCAGAAGGTGAAGAAGAGATGTGAAGAGCTTAACAGAGTTGAGTTGATTGCTTGAAGGGATTTCCAAGAAGATCAAAGATAGAGATGGTAATGAAGGTCAGTCAGTAAATCAATGTTTGAGCCTATTGGATTTTTATTTGCAAGTTGAGTTGTATATTTTAGATAAGAACCTACTATTATTTTCTAATCATTGTATCAGTTAAAATCCTTTAATCAAGGTTGACCTAATAGTCCTTTTGTAAACCCTTTAATCAAGGTGACATTCTAATGGAATGTTCTTAAGTCCTCTAGCCAGGCCACTCCTAATAGGGTGATTAAATCCTTTAACAGGGTCACACCTAACAGTGTGTATTGTAACCTTTAACAGGGTTGGCTTCTGACAAAGCTCACTTCAGAAGAGTGAAAATTTATTAGCATGTTACTGGTGGTTTTTCCCATATTTGGTTTCCACGTTAAATCTTAGTGTCATACTTGTGTGAATTTTATTTGATGTTTTATATTGTTGAAAGTTTTATATGCTGCAAGTTGAGTACTTTTGGACAGTGGACTGCAAGTTTAATGTTATTGATATATTCTATAGAGACCGAGTGAATTGTTGAATAGATCTAAGTTTGTAGAAGTGTTTAAAAGTTAAATTGGTACATTCAGACCTAAGGATAACTGATTCACCCCCCCCCCCCCCCTCTAAGTTATTCTAAAATCATTCTAACATAAATATGTTTTCACCAACTAGGTCAACTAAGACCCAAATTACCTTTGAATTTACATCATTCTAATTCATTCTTGCTCAATCCTTGAACCCGAAAATATGTTAACAATTATTATTTTCAATTTCAACTTCATGTCAACCTCTAGATCCATCGCATAATCAATTTGACAAAGAAAGGTCAAACCGCATCAAAATTTCCAATGTTCTTGCACAACTCTAAGAAAATTACGCGTTGTGATCAAGAAAATGCCAACTCATCATTCCATTGTCACTATGATCTTTCAAATACATAATCACTTATTGAAACATGTTGCAACATCACCAATTAAGGATCTGGCCAATTTTTCTAGGAACTTATTTTACTTTTCACTGAGTAATCTTCTGTCCATAGAAACTTTATCTTCCATTCACCAATCATGATGTGGTTCTAAAAAAAACTTCATAACCTAGTCAAGGTAACATATCCTAAATCGCATTACCTGAATCCAAAGATTGTTGACACAATAATCAAACCATTCCTCTTGGATTCATCCTATTCTCCTTGTTTTCCTAACAACCTTAAATCAATCATAAGTCACAACATACATAAGATAAACCTATGTGGTCATAGATATAGCATCGTGAAACATCACTTAGTCCTCCTTTACAAACGCATGCACCAATTGTTCTTGCATCTCTAGAGACAACCTCTTGAACATACATAACCATAATAGGCTCACTGTTAACCAATAAATACTAAGTTGAGTACATCAATGCCAATATCATAACTAATCAACCTAACATCATATCTACTCCACGCTCATACCATAAAAATCTAAACTTATCTTTGCATCAATTATGCCAATAACTAGTCCTTTTCCCTTGGATATCATCTATGTTGTTTTTTCCTCAATACATGTATAATCCTCACCTAAAGACTTATAATGGTAAATATGATACTTTGACCAATGTCAAAACCTTTCAAACATTTTGTAGTTTTTTCTCTCATGAGCATAGGTTCATGGATAAAATTTTACTAGAACATTTTAGGATAAATTCTTGCAATGACATTGTTCTTTGCCTCCTTATTCTTTTGATTTTTTTTTCAAAATATTACTAATGCTTTCATCCAATACTTTCAAAATAATATTGGTCCTAAGATTTATTTGACTAATTTGATACATTTTAAGCAAGGTGTTAAAAAAAAGTGATGGATTTCATTGGTAGATTTAAGCAGTTACATACTCATATTTCTTATCATGTGCCTAATATTGATGTGTAACATATTTTCATTTATAGTTTACAAAAATACATTAGAGATAATATTTTTCTTTCTGAATCTTCTTCTTTTAAGTTCAATTAATTATAATGCTTCATAATTATTAGCTTCAAGTGATTTAGTTTGAGGGAACCACTCCAATAACTCTGGTGAATAAGAATGATGTTGCATCCTATAAAAAGTTTTAGAAAACAAATAATTTTATTAAGGTCAATAATTCATCCAACAATGTTGATGAGCAAGTGGCAAAAACATTGAAAGGTGTGGCTCCTTTGTCATTTGTTTTTAGACCTCCTAATTTCACTCATCTTTCTAAATCTTTTCATAATGTGATGTTGAAATTGATTAATGCTAAAGTGCTAACTCTTCCTTGTGTTAAATTAATTGACACATCCAAACCTTTTCCCAAATCCTTTGATCACAAAGCTTTTTGTTAATACTATCGCAAACTTGGTCATGACACTGAAAAGTGTTTTTGTTTGAAATTTTTTATTCAAGACCTCAATGATTCTAATACTATATTATTTGAGGGTGTTGATGATCAAGGAAACAAATCTATCATAGCTTCCAAATAAAATTTTCAAATCTATACTAATCCCTTGAAGTCTCATTCGACCAATAATGTTGAGTCTACCCAATCACTGCCTTCTTCTTCCACCCTCGTTGTTGACTATGAAGATAAGTGTATTGAATCCAATAATGGTGTCAACCTCATTGATGAATCCAAAATTTAACCCAAAATAGAAGCTAAGCCTGAGCTTTGCATTATCTTTGACCCTAGTGAGACAATTAAAGCACCTGATGGTCCTATTTACATTATTGTAAAGGTTAATGATTTCTATTCGCTTGGTGTTCTTATAGACCCTTCTTTCATGTTGAGTGTGATAACTAAAGAGAATATTTACAATAGATAATTGCCACATGATCTCTATGATAAATTTGATGTGACAATCCAAAATTACAATGGTTTCAACTTTCCTACCCACAGTTCTATTATATTTCTTATAGAGGTTGGTTGTCAAAATGTAGATGTAACCTGTTTTATCATCTTGACTTCCAATAAATTTCACTCCAAACTTGTTCATCCACAACTTACCTCCATGAAATTTGTATCCTCTACTATCCATAAGTGTTTTAAATTTCCCCACAATGGAAAAATCATAACTATTAATCATAGTCTCTATCAACCTTCAATACCTCATGAGTCTATTGACCTTGATTTCTTTTTTCCTTCTATTCCTAAACCTACTCAACCCCACAAAGAAAATATCTTTTGATCATATCAAAAATAAAAAAAATAAAAAACATTTGTGAGCTTATCAATCCTAAGGATGTTCATTCTCCTTGTCATGGACTTGGACTTCTCCCTACACCATCTAATCCTCTTATATATGCTTGTATTCCACCTCACATATCTTATAAAATTTTTTCCAATAATATCTCTCAACCTAACAAGGATCCTTCCATTCTTCCTCCTAAGGAAGAAAAAGGCCCGATGTTGATTGCTAATGAACTAAAACCTAATTTCTAGAAAAACCAAGTGTAATAGTTGTACTTGTGATCTCCACCATAAACATCGTGCTAGATCCCATCAATGTTCTTCCTAAAATATGTATTGCCCTAAAACTCCTACTGATGCTCTGATCCCTTATGAGACTAAATTTGGTCTTTGTTTTATGATATTTTATGCTCTATTCCTAAACATTTCTAAAACATTTGTGTGACTTTTTAAGTGCTTAAGTTTGTATATATGCCATAAGTACAGTTAGATCCTCAAACTTTTGGGTAAGAAATAGTAGACACACCTTGCCAATACTATATATATGATGCAGTATTTCATATGGTTGTTTTAATGTGTGTCTTAATACTTGTATGAAATTGATTAAGTTGAATATATGAATATGCATGCATATACTACTAATCTACTAGGAATGAAGGAGTAGTTGGAAAATAAATCAGTTACAACAATGAAGGAGAAAATGGAAAACAAATTGGTTACAATGATGAAGGAGTGATGGTGTATTCACCCATGATAAGAAGAGTCATTAAGACAACTACAGGGCATGCCTATAGAATTGAAGGAGTGAATGTCTCAGGGAATATAGGGGGCACAACCATGCTAAATCTCCTCCATTATTAATATTCTGTTGAGATGGTTCCTTGATATTTATGATCTTTTGTTGTTGATTGACGTGTTCTCCTTCTTTCATGGATAAATCAGTTAAAGTGTATCTAAATGTTTAAATGTCAATTCTCTATATATAGGGAGGTGATCAATGGAAATCTAGTTAGATAAAATAGTAATGTTACTGTTGTATTGAGAAGAAAGCTACTCTTCAAGTTTGTGTTCTGATTGTAATCCATTTTTTTGAATATATGAAATGAATGAGTAATTTGATTTATCTTCTATGTTTGTAGTTAATTGAAGCCAACCAAGAAGGGGCCACTTGGGAGGTGGAGTTGATTAGAGTATAGAAGGTAGTTTAATTGTTTTCCGCATTTGATGTAGCATTCATTGCTTATTTCTGCAGCATTATATATGTGTTTGTTCTTGCACCATATGTATAGATAGCCATAGTACATGCATTAGAATGGAAGGATGCATTGGAGTTAGATTTATGATTGTTTACATTGCTTTATTTGTTTAGCTCTGTGTTTTACCTTCTTGCAGTAGTAGTTTAGTTCTTTCTATGCATTTTCCTTTCCCGCAGCTTAAGTAAATGACTCTATGAGAGGCTTAGTGCACAAGTTGTGATGTCCCATTTCAAGTATACATCCTTGGGTTGACAATATAAATGCACCTTGTGATAGGAAAATAATACCTAATTTGAATACACTATTCCTAGGAAAATATTTGGCATAATTATTATTACCTATTATGAGGCTGTTCATTTTTGGCGCTATTGCTGGGGATGGTGTCAAGCTGAGAATCTTGTTGAGTCATTTTAGATAGTTCCCTATTTATTAGGAATAGTTTATAAAGTCTTAACTTTCTTCACAAGCTCATTTAATCACTTGTATGGATCAAAGGGGAAGAAGAAGAGATGTCCATGGCAGATTTCTCCCAAGAGAAACACTCAATTTAAATTATGAATCTGCAGACATTGAATTACCTTTTGTTGATGCAAGTCTGGAATTTCCTCCATCCACTTCATCAGTAGAAGACCCATTTGATCCATCTGACCTTTGACCTTTTGCTGAGATTTTGGCCACTTTTCTTGCACATTCCACTCCAAGTGCACCAAATGCTAATACTAAACCACTGGGTATAAACACTTCTCAATAGAAATTTCAATTCCAAACACCTTCAGTAATGGCCCAGCCTACATTTCCATTTCCACTTCCTAGTCTTATCAATAATGCTAATCTTAAAAATATCCCCACTGCTATGTTACCAAAGTTTTATCGCCTAATAACAGAGGACCCTGACACTTTCTTATTTGAGTTTGACATTCTTTTTCAAAGTGTTGACTATAACACAGATAGTCATAAACTCAAATTGTTTCCAGCCACATTAAAGGAGTCAACCTTAAGATGGTTCATGGGACTAGGGGCAAATGCAACAACTAATTGGGATGGGATCTAAGAAACCTATTTATGAAAAAATATAAAGAATATTGCAAAGGGGGTGATTTGAGAGGAGATGATATCTTTCAAATGTCACAAAAAGAAGATAAAACTTTGGAAGACTACATCTCTTGCTTCTTATACAATCTGCAGAAGAATCCTCAACATGCATTGTAGGAGGATTCGCAAAAACTCATCTTTTTGAGAGGAGTGAATGATAACTGTATAGAAGCATTGGACCTTATGGATGAAGGAGATGTGTCTCAATATTCTTGGGATGATCTCAAGAAAATTTGTTTGAACTATTCAAGATTAGTAGTAAAGAAGGGCATAGGATTCCGTCCAACAATTGCAAAAGGAAGTAGTTCTGGAATATCAAAGATGGAAATCTCAAACTTGTTGTCAGATTTTAAGAAAGACATTATCAATGATGTTGCCACTCACCTAGATATAATGCAAGCCAAAAAGAAGCATGAAGAAGCTGAGTTAAAGTTAGCTAAGTATTGCCCACATTATAGATAGAAAAAGGACTGTAGATATAAGATGGTAGCAACTTTGGAAACATGTCATGTTCAAATTTAGTTCAGGCAAATAGAAGGAGAGGATGAGAAAGTCTTCTTTGTTACACAATGTCGCCCATGGGCTCCATGACAAGGTATGCCTCAGGACCCATTGCAATCTTTCAATAATTATAATAGTCAATGTAAAACCCAAAATTCCCAATATCCTTCACAGTCTTTCAAACCTGCATGGAATAATGCCTAGCCAAATACTCAGTTGAACCAATGGTATAACTCCCAAAAACCTCAATATCCATATCCACAATCTAAAAATCAATGGCAACCACCACAGGGAAATTGGTAGCAATATAACCAATGGAGGGGACCTCAATAGTGGCATAATTAGAATCCTGGTTATCAACCATTACCACCTCTAGTTCCTCAACCAACACTCATGCCACCTCCTGTAGCCAAAAGTTCTCCTCCACGGCCAACACAATTACCAGCTCAACCATAGCCAAATCCTAATAATAAGAAACAAAAACCAATTTACAGCACTGAAGCCCAACAATACCTTTCTTATGCATTACATGTCACTGATATCTACCTGAGATCTAGTACTACTCTACCAACACTAGAACCACCTATTATAATGGAAGTACTAGATACTCTTGTAGCATCAACACAATAACTAGAAGTTACTTTGCCAAATCCAACATTACCAACTAAGATACCAGACCAGAATGACCCTAAAAATCAAACTAGTCCTTTGTTTCCTTGGAGACTTAGGATGGATAAACCTATGCTCCAAGAAGAAGCACCATTTGATATCCTTGACCAATTAAAGAACATGCACATCCATATTCCACTATTTTAGGACATTACAGATGTTCCACTCTATGGAAAAGCCATCAAAGAAGCATGTCTTAAGAAACCTAGAAGAAAGAAAAAGGATCCCCAAAGTATGCATGTAATAGGTCATTTGGCTAATATAATGTTGGGAAAGATTGTGATTCCTAAATACTCTGATCTAGGAAGCCCAATTATTGATGTAATAACTAATGGCCAGTCAATGAAGAATGCATTGATAGACTTAGGTGCTACTATACATTTCATGATCAAGGATACGATACATAGGTTGAATATAGAAGGATTAAGGACAACTCCAATAGTTTTATAACTTGCAGATAGTTCTATAGTTACTTCGGATGGTATGGTTGAAGACATAGTAATCACATTGGACTCTTGGGAATACCCTATTGATTTTATGATACTATCACCTAAAGTAACCCTTGTTGGTTATCCAGTAATCCTTGGAAGGCCATGGTTAGCAATAGAAGATGCTAATATTAGTTGCAGATTAGGAAATATGACCATCTATGATGGTCAAACCATCAAGAAATTAGCACTGTATCTTGCAACCCAACCACAAGAAGATCTAAACAATCCTATTTGGCCAAAATTGCTAGATGAGGAAGAAGAAATAAACTTTGTTGCTTAACTAATGATGTTGTATAGAAAATATTTTCTAAAATTACAAGAAGATGATGCTATCCTCTAAAGTATCCTTACATATGATTGTGTTACAACAAGAGGCACTTTGCAAAGCTCAATTTTGCAATTGACTACCTGTGAAAGTTGTGTCCTACCAACCAAGCATGAAATCATATAGATACAGTTACCTTGTGAGATATCAACCAACCCTGTATTAGAAGCCTCAATGCTAGAGCTAACCACAATTGTAGAACTCTCACCTAGCCATAACCTTCATGTTAACAATAAATTATCTCAACAACAATTGAAATTGTTAACACAACTCCTATGCAAACATGAAAAGGCATTTTATTGGGAACATGGGGAAATGAATGGATTGATTCCAAAACTATGTACCCATAGAATTTACATAAATGAAGGAAGTTTACCTCTGTTGGAAACTACAATTGAAGCAATTGTTGTATTGTCATTGATGTCAAACCTTAACTAGTAAGACTATTGCTATTTAAGAAAGTACTATATCTATTTGATTGTTGCTAAGGTGTAAGGCAAGGTTGGTAACAATAGCACCTAAGGAAAGGTTGAGTTATCTTGATACTTCAATGAGTACTTGATTATGTGGCACAATGATAAGACAATGTATTGTTTATCTAAGTAAGAATGAAGACTAAACTAGTAGGCTTAATCGAGCAAAAGCGAAGAAATCTAGTTTAAGCCGAGTGTTGTTAGTGTCGACCGAGCTAGTATATGTCGAGTAAATTTAGTGTTGATCGAACACCAGTTAATTACCGAGGAAGACAGTATTAGTTGAGGAAACAGTTTATGTGGTGACCGAGCTTTCTAGTGAAGGCCGAGAAGTTGAACATAGTATTGACCGAGTGTTAGTATTTTGCATTTGAGGAAGAATTAAGATTTCTAGTCAACATCATTGAATTCTTGGATTATGTAAAATGTGTTGACTTTATTTATTGATTGTATGAAAGCATTTAATGCACTGTAAAATATTTTATTGTAAATATTTTAAGAGATTTGAGATATTTCTAGAAGGATAGCCGAAGAACACAATGTAGGATGAATTCAATGAATCTGACCTAACCCTAAGATCTACGAAGGAGATTAAGTGAAAAAATATGTATTGACCTAATAGAGGAAGTATTAAGGAAACCTAAGCTACAGGTTGAAGATAGAAGTGGATGCTGGAAGTATTGTTGATGTTATTGATTTTCTAAGTAGAGAAGGCTGAAGGAGAAGTGTTGTGATTGCTTGAAGAGAGTTCCGAGTAGATTAGTGATGGAGATGGAAAAGGTTCACATTTAGTAAGCTAGCATATGTGTATGGAATTAGATCTGATATTTGCAAAGTGAGTTGTATATTTTTCAGATCAATACTACTGCTACTTTCTAGCCATTGTAACAGTCAAAATCCTTTTAACAAAGGTTGACCTAACAGTCATAGGTATAAATCCTTTGAACAAGGTTGCATTCTAATGGAGTGTATGTAAGTCCTATAACAAGGTGCACTTTTAACAGAGTGGTTTAAATCCTTTAACCGGGTCACACCTAACAGTGTGTTTGTAACCTTTGACAGGGTTGGCTTTTCATCAAGCTAACTTCAGAAGAGTGAACATAATAGTAACATGTTACAAAGTGGTTTTTCCCTAATTGGGTTTCCACTATAAATCTTGGTGTTGATACTTGTGTGAATGTTTTGGTTTGTACATTTCTATGTTTTACAAGTTAGATGCTATTGGATAAGTGGACTACCCTATTATATGTTTTTTTTATGCAATTAGTAATGATCGAGTAGCTGTTGGTTATTAGATCTAATTTGTTGAAGAGTTTAAAGTTTGTTTTTATACATCTGGACCTGAGAACAAATGATTCACCCCCCCCCCCCCCTCTCTGTTGTTATAAATCATATTAATAACCTCTACATCAGCCATAGAGAAGGATCAACCCAACCCTCAGAGAAATTGTAAAAATTAAACTGTAGAAACTGCTAAATGCTAGTTTCATATATCCAATCTCAGATAGTAAATGGGTTTCACCTCTCGTGATAGTGCCTAAGAAAGGGGGTAATTGGAGAATGTGTGTAGATTATAGAGATCTTAACAATGCAACCAAAAGAGACCATTTTCCACTATCATTCATTGATCAAGTGCTAGACACATTAGCAAGCAAAAAGTACTTCTCATTTCTTAATGGCTATAATGGGTACAATTAGATTACCATTTCCCCTAAGGACAAAGAAAAGACAACATTCACATGTCCTTGGGGAAGGTATGCCTACTATGTTGTTCCATTTGGGTTATGTAATTCACCTGCAATGTTTTAGAGGGTTGTGATCAGCATCTTTGCTGACATCTCACATGACTGCATGGAGATTTATATGGATGACTTCACTACATTCAAAGTCACATTTGAAGAAGCCTTGAAGAATTTGGAGAAAGTACCGATTAGATGAAAAGAGCACAACCTGTCACTTAATAGTGAGAAGTGCTTTATGAAGATGTAGGAAGGAGTTGTTCTGGGATACTTTATCTCACAAGATAGAATACAGGTGGATCCAACAAAGATAGAGTTAATTTTAACATTTCCCACTCCTACTAAGAAAAAAGAGGTTAGATCCTTTTTAGGACATGTTGGATACTATAAACATTTTATTCAAAAATTTAGTCAAATAGCAAGTCCACTATACACTTTGCTTACAAAAGAGGTCGAATTCACATGGACCCCATCTTGTAAAGAGTCATTCTTGTAGCTTAAGAACCCTCTTACAAAAGCACTAGTACTAAAAGGCCCTGATTGGACTTTTCCATTTCACATACATACTGACGCAACTGATTATGCAATAGGAGCTATCCTAGGCTAGAAGTCTAAACAACTTGAAAATGTTATTTATGACATTAGTAAAAGTCTACATGGTCCAAAGTTAAACTACACAGTCATGGAAAAAGAACTATTAGTAGTAGTTTATGCTCTAAACAAGTTCTGACACTATGTAAAAGGATACCCCATATTTGTTCATACTGACCATGTTGCAATAAAATATCTTATGAACAAGCCTGCCATTTCAGGAAGATTAGCAAGATGGTTACTTTTGTTACAAGAATTTGATCTCACAATAGTAGACAAGCTAGGAAGAGCTAATGTAGTAGTAGACTACTTGTCCAAATTACAACATCTAGATATAGATACCTCATTGATAGATGACACATTTCCAAATGAGCATATGTTCCACATTGGTATCAAGACTCCATGGTATACTAATATACAAAACAATCTTGTAGCCAACAAGATGCCTGGGCACTTTTCTCCAAAGGACAGGAAATTTCTAGTTGAAAAGAGCTTTCTCTACTAATGGATTGATAACACATTATTTTACACTGGCCCAGACCAGATCATGAGGAGATGTGTCCGAGAAGATGAGACTTATGACATTCTGCATGAATTCCATAATGAGCCCTGTGGAGGACACTTTGCAGCAAAATGAACAACAATGAAGGTGTTAACAATAGGCTACTATTGGCCAACACTTCATAAAGATGCAGTCAATTACACTAGAAAATGTGATAAATGCTAGAGGATGGGTCGTCCAACAAAATCAGATGAGATGCCTCTCAACCCACAAGTATTTGTCACACCATTTGATAAATGGGAATGGATTTTATAGGTCCTATAGTCCCTCCATCAAATGGAAAATCATATATCTTGGTCTACATAGATTATGTAAAAAAATGGGTAGAAGTGAAGGCAATGAAGCATGCCCATGATAGCAAAGTGGCAGCATTCCTATATGAAGAAATATTTACTCACTATGGAGTATCAAGAGAGCTAGTGATAGATCAAGGAGCACAATTTAAATCCAATCTAATAATAGACCTAATGAATGAATACAACATCAAACATAGGAAATCCAGTCCATACCACCCATAGGCCAATGGACAAGAAGAAGTTACCAATAGGGAAATTGAAGCAATACTCACAAAAATAGTTCAACTCAACCGTCAAGATTGGAGCAACCATCTAACAAAAGTAGTATGGGCATATAGAATCACATGGAAAACCATAATTGGATAGACTCCATTTGAACTACTCTTTGGAAAAATAGCCATGCTACCAATTGATTTTGAACACAAAACATTGAGGACTTCTTTGAAGCTAAATATGGACCTTCCTGTAGCTCAATGCAAACGCTTATTGAATCTCAATTCTTTGGATGAAATGCGGAAATCTGCATTGGAGTGTACATAAATAGTCCAAAAAAAAAGAAAGAAGTGGCACGACTCTCATATCAAGAACAAACAGTTCCAAGTAGGTGACTGGGCACTATTGTTTGATTCTAGATATCAAGAAACACAAGGCAAATTACAAACAAGATGGCTCGACCCATATGAGATAACACATGCTTTTGCAAATGGCATGGTTCAATTGACAAAAATTGACCCAGTCTAATTCAAATTGCTGGTCAATGGCCATAGACTCCGTCTATACCATCAACCATAAACCAAGGTAGAATTCCTACAACAATTCCAAAAAGTAGAACCAACTACGAAAAAGGTAATTACTCTTGTAGCAGAAGGTGAGAACCTTCTTCCTATAGCTTCACCCTAAGAAAATTTTAAGTACGACCATAATAAAACTTCATTTCAAATGAAGTCTCATTCCAAATTCACTTTCTTAAATTCTCTTTCCAACCCACCTCATTTCTTTACCTTCCACCTACACAAACTCCACGTCACCCATTTTGCTCAATTTTCTAAGCTTTCAATAAATTCCACATCATCACATGAATAAATTTAGGGACAGTACATTTCAAGGCACAATCGATTCTCATCCTTTAAGCACATACATAAACATCATGCAAGGTACAAGTATTCAATTTATTCAAATTATTTCCACTTTTAAAACATAGATTTCAACAATTATATTTAATATTGTATATATCTATATATTATGGCATTACACCATTTTTCTATCCCATGTGAAGGAGGACAAGTGTGGACACTTGTCATTCTTTCGTATGGGGGAGAAAAGTGTATTTATTTCCAAGTCGCTATTTTTTGTACCTATCATTTCAACTCATATTTCATGTGAGCTAAATCTGTACTTATTGTGTGTGTGAAAATTGTACCTGATATGTAGACACAACACTTCAGTAAAACATTAGAGGTTAGCAAAAATCAAAATCGTGTAAAATTGAAATCTAATTTAACCAAGCGATTTACTGCCTTCTAGTAGGTGCGAGATTAATGTTCTCAGATTGTTATCGAGATCAGTGACCTAGACGACACCTAAACAAAGGATTTGAATGCAAAACTGATATGAAATATGAATGCAATTAATCTATTTTTTTAATATTTTCTATGCAATAAGAATGATAAACTGATATGAATCTATGCTAATATGGAAATTGATATGCAATGCTAATCTAGAAATGATATGATATGAGAATGAAAATTCTAACAATAATATGAAAGCTATGAATTTGAAATTGATCTCACAAAGCTTCGAATCCTCAAATTTATCTTTCAAGCTCCAATTGTGCAAATTCTCCAAATCTAATATGCTATGATTCCTGTAGAGTAAGTTTGCAATTTGCGAGATATGAATTATGAAGAGTTGAGCCTTGGTTTTATAGAAATCTAGGGCTTTGGAGGTGCATGGAAGAAAGCCATAAATCACTCAAATAACTCAGCTTGATTTTTTAGTTATTTTTAAATAACAGATAATTAAGTCACAAAAATCATGCAAAAGCACAGTTCAACTCGAATTAGAAGTTTAGATCAACTTTAAAACTCAAAAAGATGTTGAGTTTCAAAAAGCTAACAACTTGCATTGATTTTCTAATTTGAGTTTAACTGGTCCTTGAATGCGCACATGGATAATTATGATTTAATAAATAAATAAAGTGATTTATTCTCAACTTAATTGATTTTTGAAATAAAATAATTAATTTATGGGTTAATTAACTATTTTATCAAACTTTTATTAAAAACTATATTATTAAATAATGACAGCTTGCTTTAATCAATTAAATAAAAATTTAATCAATTATTCATAGGATATTGGATTTATTGTCAAAATTAAATAATACAATTAATAATAGAAAGAATTAAATTTAATTAAACAATTAAGTGGCAAGATATTAAATCTAATTAATTAAATATGAAAATATTCAATGAATCAAACTTAGGATAAATGTGATTTATCACCAAATATTCATTAAATGAAAGATAATTAAGATAATTAGGAATATTGCTAGGAATATTCCCCGATGCAGAATTTAAGATAATCAATTATGATTCGATGATGTTTAGATGTGCCTTAGGTTAGGACTTTGATGTTGATTTTGTTTGAATTGTTGATATAGAAGATTAATGAACATATAGCCCATTTTTGGGGTATTACATTTTGCCCCTCTTTGAACTACTGTGTGAAGCACAGTAGTTCAAAGATAGTCTGTGTTTGATAAAGATATGAAACTGATGTTTGATATTGATATTGATATGAGATAGAAACTGATTGAAAGATTTGATATAGAGATAATAGGTCCTGAATGACCAAAGATAATGTTCACTATAATAGCAAATGAACCTATGATTGCGAAAAAGTGTCAAAACGCCTGATTCCAAACCTTATGATTGCGAAGAAGTGAGTGACCGGTTATGGACTTGATTGTCTTAGCAGAACTAGCAGGTATCACATCCAAATCCTTCAGTTGCCGAAGAACCAAGGAAAGAACACTATGATCCGATGGTTGCAAAAACTGATATAATTTACAAGATTAGGAGAATACCAAATTGATATGGATCGACGAATCTGATATGCCCCAAGTGATGATAGATTTGCCCCCAGCGATGAGGTCTTTTTTGATGAATCTGTAACCAGACATGATTATTTGTCTTGATCACTGATGAAAGATATGATTTCCATAAAGATATTATTTCAAATTCGATTACAAACTTTGAATGATGTGCAATACCATGCCCCCTTCAGGATTAAAATTGAAATCTGACAAGAAAAGTCAGTGTTGAGAGTTCAAAAGCATGTTAATTGATTTGAAAAGTGGTTATATACATTTGAGAACACATTCTGCATCATTTAGAGGTCCAAACGACCAAGTTTGACTAGGTTAAACCATGAGTTGACCATGGTTGACCAAGTTGAAATTTTGATAGTTTGATGTAAGATAATCAGTTAAGTTGAATACTGGATTTCTGTGATGATTGAAGGTTGATTATGCAAGTAGTTAATAATATGAATGATCTCAGATTTGAATTTTGATCCTGAAAAAGGATTCTACTTGCTGTTTCGTTGAAGGAACCTTCGTGTGAGATTCAGCTCTTGTTAGACTTGAAGATGCGATTTGAAGAATTGTTTAAGCATTGAAGTTCGTTTAATCATTGTGAGATCATGCAAACATGCAAAATGCAAAGAGACATGCAAAATGAAATGCAACCTAAGACCTAGGACCTACTCACTAATCATATGTCAATTTGTTATCATCATTGAACTTTTAGGTAACCAGATAAATCAATACAATGCCCACTAGCTATGAAACCATAGACATATGAATATCGATTTGTATGCGCAAGAATCAATACAACACCCACTGGTCAACAACCATGGATATATGAATATTGATTTTATTTTCAGAATGTCAGATTAGATATAAGCATCAAAGCACAAGCGCCAAGATGACCTGAGTATCATGTCCATTTTGATATAGCAATTTGTATAAGCATCAAAACATAAATCTCATGATGACCTGAATATGCCTTGCATGACAAACACATCAAATAGCCAAGAGATTATTCTAAATCTGATCTGAATTACCCGTAGTGACCCTTTATCGTTCACATCCTTAGGTAAGATTGCGTTTCACAGTAGGAGAACTCACTCACTCAGAAAGACAATAGTTAGATCAAACTTCCTTGAATTTTCTGAGTATCAATGGTCGAGGTACGCATGGCCATCTAATTCGAGATAAAGGCTCTTACAGTCGGACACCATTTCAATCCAGAATTGCCAAAGTTGTTAGATTTTCACATACAAGCAGAAGACAAAGAAAATATTATGCCCCCAGTCATCACTCTCTAAATCCTATAAAGGACATCATTGAAGAGTTCAAAGGGACACAATAAGAAAAAATATCAATGCGAATCAGTAAGCATACAAGGAGATAAAAGTATGAAAAGCACAGATTGTTTTCAGTTTGACTTTGATTTCATTGTTGTCGATGCAAAATCCTTTCTGGAGACAAGATAGACTTGACTGACTCAGATATAGCTTCAAAGGACTCTGACTAGATATGACACATCTTAGAGACACCGGAGACCATAGGATATGACATTGAGTGCCCCCAAGTTTGAACATTGATATGATACAGACGCTTGAGTTGTTTGGTGTACAGGCCGACTTATTGAAAACTGGAAATGCAGAAACAAACTGGGAGATATGTACAAACTAAAGCAAGACTGAAAGATGGGAAAGACCAAGATTGTGCTGATAGATGGATCATTTTGAAACAAGTGGTGCCCATTTTCCGAGTTTTCACCATCTTGGCAGAGATTCTATTTTTGCTACCAAGGTGCCTATTTCCAGGTTTTCACCAAGGCACTCTTTCTTTTTTTCATTTTTTTGTATTTTTCATTTTTTCAATTTTTTTGTGAATCATCAAGGTGCCTATTGCTAGGTTTTCACCAAGATGTTCATTTTTTCAGGACTTTTTCTGATTTTTATAATTTTTTAGGACATTTTACCATAGAATGAATGCCTTAGGCGTAGAATTTCTTCAGATGGAGAACGTTGATTGGTTCTCAGAGCTGTTCTCCTTCAGTCATTGAGAGTTGATAAGCACCAGAGCCAAAAGTAGCAGTGATGACAAAGGGACCCAGCCAGTTGGGTTCGAACTTCCCCTTGCGTTCTTGATGGGATTGATTTTTAGGATTTTCTCTCAAGACTAGATCACCAACCTGAAATTCTCTGTGTCTGACTTTCTTGTTGTAGCCTCTAGACATTCTCTTCTGATATACTCTAAGATGATCATACGCTACTTGTCTGCGCTCATCTAGTAGTTCCAGTTCTTGTAACCTAGACACTCTGTAGTCATCATCAGTTACTAGACCATGCATTCTAATTCTTATTGATGGGATTTCAACCTCAATAGGTAGTACCGCATCAGACCCATAAACTAAAGTGAAAGGTGTAGCCCCTGTAGGTGTTCTAATACTTGTTCTGTAGGCCCATAGAGCTAGATTAATCATGAGATGCCAGTCTCTACCAGTTTTGTTTACTATTTGGTGCAAGATCTTCAATATATTTTTGTTAGAAGCCTCTGCTTGTCCATTTCCTTGTGGATAGTAGATAGAAGACCAATGTTGGGTGATCTTGAACTTGGCACATAGATCATCTAGGTCTTTATTCCTGAATTGCCCACCATTATCTGTGATTATGGAATGAGGTATCCCATATCTGCATATGATATAGTTCAATATGAACACAGATATCTATTTTCTTATTGCTTGTGTCAAAGGGACTACCTCTACCCATTTTGTAAACTAATCTGTGGCTGTGATTATATGGGTATGTCCATTAGAAGAATGAGGATGAATCATCCTGATAAGATCAAATGCCCATTGATGGAAAGGCCATTGTGTTGTAAAGGGGATGAGATTCCTCCCTGGAGCATGAATTAGGTTGCCATGCACTCGGCACTTTTGACAATTCTTAGCAAATTTGATAGCCTCTTTCTCCATTTCAGGCCAATAGTACCCAGCCCTAATAAGTTTTTGAGCTAGTGTTAAACCGTTCGAGTGTGACCCACAAATACCATCATGGACTTCCTCTAATGCACGTTGAGACTCTTCCCATTCTAAACATCTAAGTAGCGTACCATCTAGACCTCATTTGTATAGATCATTACCAATGATGACATATCAGGAGGCATTACAGATAAGGTATCTCTTTTCATGGCGATTGAAGGTATCGGGAATGATTTGGTCTTGGAGATAGGAAAATAGGTTTTTATATCAGGATGAATCATGACCTACAATAGTGTAGATCATGCGGGTTTCAGGGGAGTCATATGCAAGATAAGATAGTGCTTCCACCAGAAACTCATAGCGTAGCTCATGTTCAGGCTGCTGTAATAAAGTAGATAGTGTTGCCATTGCATCGGTAGCCATGTTCTCCATTCTAGGAATTTTCTCAAATGTGATAGATATGAAATATTTCTTAAGATCATCTACCATTCTCTTGTAAGGAATGAGATTTTCATCTTTAGTTTGGTACACATCATTGACTTGATGAATAACAAGTTGAGAGTCTCCATGAATGTGTAGCTCTGTTACTCTCCATTCAATTGCTATTTTCATACCATTCAAAAGGGCTTCATATTCTGCAATATTGTTTGTGCAGGGGAACTTTAGTCTGAATGCTTTTGGGATGGAGTATCCTTGAGGAGTTATGAACAATATGCCTACTCTAGATCCATTCTGTGTATACGAGCCATCAAAGAACAATTTCCATTCTCTAGAAGATAGGTGCATAATAGAGGAGTCTGGAAATTCCATTTGCATTGGTGTGTCATCAAACATGGGTGCATCTACTAGTTGATCAACAATAACTTGACCTTTTATAGCTTTTATTTCAACATATTCAATGTCAAATTCACTTAGAAGCATGACCCATTTAGCCAGTCTACCTGTGAGGGAAGCCTTGCTTAGTAGGTATTTTAGTGGATCAATTTTTTCTACTAGATGCGTGGTATGAGCTAACATATAGTGTCTCAGTTTCTGTGATGCAAAGATCATAGCGAGACAAGCTTTCTCAATCATAGAATAGTTCTTTTCATACACCACCAATGTTCTGCTTATGTAATAAATGGCTCTTTCCTTTTTTTCTTCATCATGTTGTGCTAGCAATGCCCCTAGTGATGTGGCTGTTGCGGAGACATATAAGATCAATGGCTTCCCATGAATAGGAGGCATCAAGATAGGCGGATTTGATAGATACTTCTTGATATGGTTAAAGTTTTTCTCACATTCTTCATTCCATGCAAAGGTCACACCTTTATGTAATATTTTTGTAAAAGGCTGTGATATGTCCACTAGCTATGATATGAATCTTCTGATAGATTGAACTCTTCCTTGCAACATCCTCATTTGATTGATATTTGTGGGAGGTTGCATCTCTATTATAGCCTTGACTTTAGCTGGATCAACTTCAATGCCTTTCTTTGAAACTATGTATCCTAAGAGCTTTCCAGAAGTGACACCAAAAGCACACTTCTTAGGATTTAGTCAGAGATGAAACTTTTCCATTCTATCTAGGATCATGCTCAAGTCCTTTAGATGTTCATTCCTAATCATGGATTTTTCCAATGTGTCATCAACATAATCTTTCATTGTTTGATGCATCATGTCATGGAAAATAGATGTCATCGCTCTTTGATATGTAGCTCCAACATTTTTAAGCCCAAATGGCATGACATTCCAACAGAAGGTGCCCCATGCACATGTGAAAGTAGTTTTCTCTTGGTCCTCTAGAGTAATTTTTATTTGGTTATATCCAGAGAAACCATCCATTAAGGAATACATCTCGAAACCCGCAGTCATGTCCACTATCATATCAATGTTAGGTAGTGGAAAGTCATCCTTAGGGCATGCTCTATTCACATCTCTAAAGTCTGTGCATACTCTGATTGACCCATCTGGTTTAGAAATAGGTACAATATTAGAGATCCACTCTGCATAGTCAATAACTTGGATGAATCCGACATTTAGGAGCTTCTCTAATTCAGCTTTTACCAAGAGTGCAACGTGAGGATGCATCTTTCTTAATTTTTGCTTGACAGGTTTGACATTTGGAGCAATAGATAAATGATGCATTATGAGATTAGGATCCAATCCTGGAATATCTAAATATTTCCATGCAAAGTTGATCTTCTTCTCTATTAGGAATGTTGTAAATTTTTTCTTCTCTTCTTCTGATAATGATTGTGCTACATGTACCAATTGTGGTTCCTCTGTTGTACCCAAATTGATGGATTGAGTGGGCTCAATTAGAACTGGAGATCTGTCCTATAAATGACTCAGAAGGACATCAAATATCTCATCCTTAGGTGCCTTAGAGAGGTTTTCACCCTTGGATACATCTTTTATTTTTACTTTTGTAGGTTCTGAGACTGCCACAAAGTGGTTTTCACCCTCAGAACTCTTTTTCTTTTTCTTTTTATTTTTGTTTTTCGTACTAAGATATTTGATGTCCAACTCGGTCATGCTGATGCTTGGTTCACTAATGGAAGTACTCATAGGGTCAACTACATTGAGGTAGCAAGCAAGGGCATAGTCATTCGGGAAGATATAAATACCATGGCTCGGATTCGTGGAGGTTTGATCAATAAGTTCTGGATATTTGATAGTCAAAGTAGGGAAAGATTGGGAGATAGTGTTTACAGATATGCATCTTTCATCATTGGTCCTAACCTGATGCTTGAGTTCAAAGGTGATACTACAACTTAAGACATCCAATTCATGAATAGGCTCAATGTCATTGTGGGAGTCCAATTCAGCCATAGGTGGATCAGACTCGATAGGTTCATCATTTCACTCTAGACTTACGTTGGTTTGAGGTGCATATTGGTGAATAACATCAACATGTTTCTCTATGATAAGCTCATCTGGTTCTGCGATGACTCCCCATTCATAGTCATTAGATTCATCTTCTAATTCAAGATCTCTAGGAAATCGTAGAACATGAGTAAAGTCAGGATGAATACCCCAAGAAGGGTTACCCTCCGATTCTGATTTGTATTCATACTCATGAGAATCTATCTCAGAATCACTACCACTTCCCTCTTCTTGATTGTTTTTGAGATTAGCTAGTTCTTGTGGTGCAACTATCTCTTGATTGATAGTAGGTTCTTGTGTTTCTACTACATTAATTCTCTTGATAGGATCATCTTTATCATCAAGAATGTCTTTGATCTCTTTAGGAAATTTTTCATAGGGGATGAGTTCTGAACTATCTGAATCACTATCTGATGGTTCTATTTCTTCTTTTGTAAGAAGAGGTTCCCCTGGTGTGATCTACTCTATGACATGAGAGCAATTACCTTTGAGGTGATAGGGTTTCTTCTTAAAGCCTAAGACAACTTTATTTTTATTTTCTCTACCAGTATGTGGGAGAGGTGTCTCAAGACCTTTTCCTCTAATTCCTAGAGGTCCTGTACTTGAATATCCCATCTTAGCTATTAATTTATCTCCTGGACCATATGACTTGGAAGGGAGTTTGGAGATTGCAAAGTCACCAGTTTGCACAACTTGAGATTCAGGTTCATCTTTGTACAGCCATGATAGCATAGCCTCATCCTCTTCAAATTCTTGCTTGGATACTTGTTCTACTACAAAATTCTTTTTATATGTTTCAAAAGGTGCTTTAGAGTCTGGTTTGGATTGTTTCAAAGATTGCCCATAAGACTTAGGCAAGATAGGGAGAGATGTCAAAGATAAGACTGGCTCGATATTATATTCTCCCATACTATTTTTTTTGATATTAACCTCTTTTGCAAGATCTTCCATTTTAGATGTGGATGCTTCCTTAGTTGGTTCAATGGAAGATTCTCTATTATTAGGTACAAGCTTATATGCACTTTCCTTCAAGGTGTTGCAAGTTGTATTCATATCTGCGGGGATAGTAACCTCTACTCCTTCATAAGGAAACTTCAAACATTGATGGTACATAGAAGGAATAGCTTGCATTTCATGTATCCATGGTCTCCCTAGAAGGACGTTGTAGGCCAAAGGTAGATCAAGCACTTGACAAATGGTATCTTTGATAACTGGACCCACTCTGATAGGTAAGACAATGGTGCCGTTAGAAGATCTTTCTTGTTCATCATAGGCCTTGATAGTTATTTTCTTTCTAGGATCAATAGCCAATTCTGAAAATCCCAATTGTGTGATCAAGCTGTAAGAACAAATGTTTAGGCCAGCGCCCCCATCTATCAACACACATTTGACTCTATGGTTCTGAATCAAGACTTCTATATGCAAAGGCTGATTATGTGGGTGACTCAAGGAGTTGTCATCTTCCTTTGAAAAGGAGATATATTGTGGAGATGTAAGATGTCCAACCATAGCCTGGAACCTGTCTAAATCAAGGTCATCAGGAACATTGGAACCGAGCAAAGCTTTATCGAGAATGGCTCTATGAGCTGGAGATATTCAAAGCAACTCAAACATGGAGATTTTCACATTAGTGTGCTGGAGTTGTTGAATAATGCTATAAGGCATAGGCCTTGTATCCTTTGGATTGGAAGATTTGGAAGCAGCCTTCTATTTAGAAGTAGATGAAAGATTGAAGGGCACCTTAAGGACATTTGATGAATCTGGGATTTGTCCTTTCAGATGCATTTGAGCTTGTGATCGAGTAACTGCATTAGCTAAGGAATGATCTCTGTCTCTTCATACAATTGTGATGACATTGCAACTTTCAAAGAGACATGGTTCAACCATATTGATGACAACATTATTTCTAGAGTAGGCATAGTTGACTTTTGCCCCCATATTAGGCTGAGAAGTTGAAACTTCTTGACCATGTTTCGGAAAGGGTTCTATGAATGTTGTATGATCATGATTTCTTTTGGGATTTTCAATTGTGATGTCTCCACTATCGATCAGATCTTGAATGGTATGCTTCAAGTGGTAGCAACTACTAGTTTTGTGACCTTTACTCCGATGGAAAGCACAGAATTCATTTTCCTTCCACCATATCAGTTTAGGGTCCTGATCATTCGGTCAGATTGGTGGTAAAGAGATGATGTTATCAGCCAGTAGAGTTTTCATAGCTGATTCTAAAGACTCTCCTAGAGGAGTAAATTTTTTATGTTTATCCCATTTTTTTTATTCTGGCTTCCTTTGAGATGGTTGAGAAGACTTTTTCTCCGAAGCTTTAATGGCTTGAGTGCCAAGAGTGAGATTGTAGGCTGGTGCCTTTGATGGGGCACGGACAGTGTCAACCACACCATCTGTGATGATGCCTTTGTTCTTGTTCCAATTTTTGTTCTTGTCTTTAGAACTGGATCCAGATTTGCACTTGTCTTTTTGAAGTGTGATTTCTCCTTTTTTCACAAGCACTTTTTTGATTTTGATAGCATTATCCACCATCTTATCAAAAGATGTATGATCTTGCATTTGTAGAGGATAATTGATTTCTGCAACAAGGTTGTTGATGAAGATTTCCAATTTTTTTGTTTCTGGAATAGGTCTGGCATATAGAGAGAACTTCTTCCCCCATCTCTTGAGAAATGTTAGGAATGGTTCCCTTGGGTATTGTTTGAGATTACAGATATTGATCATGGTGACTGGGTACTGAATATTGTAGGAGTATTGTTGATAAAACAATTTGATCAACTCCTCAAAAGTTTTGATAGTAGAAGGCAATTTTGAAAACCAATGAATGGATGCTCCCCCTAGAGATCGAGGGAAGAGGCACATAAGGTAGGTTGGTTCATGCATGAACTCCATTGATTGCGTACAAAATTCCCTGACATGATCTTGAGGGTCAGAGTGTCCATCATATTTATCATACTTCGGCATCTCCACTCTTTTTTGAAATGGTGGCATGTACAAGTCTTTGTCAAATGGAAAAGGACATAGAGCCTCCATGGAGAACTCTTTAGGTTCCTTCTCTTTCTTGAGATTGTTAAGTTCAACTTGTAAAGCATGCATTTGTTTCATCATAGCCGTGAGTGGATTCTCTTCCTCATGCGTAATGATGTCTTCAACATTAAAGTTGGGAGGAAGTTTAGCTCCTTGATGAGCTAATTGTAAAAAGTATGCTTCTCTATCTTCTTTCAAGAAATGCTTCATCATTCATTTGAAGTTATCGTCATTTTGATATTGAGCAATTTCTTCAGGTGTGGGTTCCCGATCTGCACCATGTTGAGATTGAGCTCTTTGAGAGCCAAAATTTGTCCCTTCTTGAGATATGGTAGGAGTTTGTGGACTCCCTAGATTAGATTGATGAAGGGTACGTTGAGTACCTCTGTGAGTTGATGGAGGAGGTATGTAACCAAATTTCAATCGATAGTTGCCAAGACCATCATCCTCGTAAAGACCAGAATTGATGAGTTGCTTAAGAGTTGGAGTTTGGAGAGTGGTGATAGATTTCTTGTGAGAGGAAGCTCTAGTCTCCACCATTCACCTCAAGTGAAACAAAAGGATAAGATCTAGATAACCAAAGAATGAATTGAATCAAGATGATCAGATGATGCAACCTTGTCAAGGTTTGATTAATTTGAAGATTTGATTAGACGTGGATGAAGGATACTATGCCCTGGATGTATGGGTAGGTTCCCAAAAGATAGCGGACAAAATATCAAAACACTTAGTCATTTTGATGATTGATTGAAGATTGATAGTTATGACAAGGTTTTGATAGAGGATGATAAAGACTCAAATCGATTAAATAGAAGGCTGAATTGAATTCAAAAGGCCACTTTAGGAAAATGATTGGACTCTTAATAGCTACTACTTTGTTCCTGACATAGTGATTCGTTCGACAGATTCTAAAATTAGGCTGAAAAAGCTAAATATCTGGCAATTTTGATAATTTTCTGACAACTTTCAAAAATTCCCCAAACGACACTCTACAGACTTGTACGATAGTGGGTGTGCTGTGAAACGATAGTTGCAAAACTTGTACGACAATTGCAAGCAAGATTTTGACTCTTAGAATTTTATGGCATCAAAACTCGTATGACACTAGGTTGGTTATCATACGACAGTTGGGTATCAATGAAATGACAGTTGAAAATCTCATATGATAGTTGGGTAGCAATGAAACGATAGTTGACAATATCATACGACAGTTGCAAGGTTTTGACTTTGAGAATTTGCTGGCATGGAAACTCATACGACACTAGGTACTCAATCATATGACAGATGGGTTGGAATGAAATGACACTTGATAGAAACTCGTATGACTTTCTGACCTCCTGAGATGACTTTTGACTCCAGAAAAGGATTTTACTTCAGATTTTGCAGATTTTGAGTTTTCAGATTTGAATTGTTTGCAAATTTCAATGTCCAGATTTGAGGATTGTAACAGATTTGTTTGTTTTCAATAACCAGATAGATAAAAAAGCACGTAAAATAGCAAGTAAGTGATTTCAAGCATGTCTGAAAATAATGAACAAGGGCAAAAGAAACCTTGTGCATGAACAATCAAGGGACAGGACTTATTCATTCTAATCCTCAGAAGTGCTAATTGTGTATGTTCCAAAAATGTTTTGCAATAACGCACATATACCCTATAAAATGAAAATTTGGCCTCGCTAGGGTTTTTAGTAATGGTTTGACTCTGCAACTTTTATGATCCAAAGGGGTGAACTCCAATCCCGGCGCACCAGGGTTTTGACACAGTCTGAGAACTTAATCTTCAGGAGCTGCTAGGGAGATCTGACAACCCAACAATGAACCATACCCATGGAGATTTCTTCCACAAGGACATTTATATGGTGGCTATCACTACCACAGAAAAAATGGCTATTACCACTTGAGGTTCTGTCAATGCAGTTTTCCCTATGAAGGGATTGTCTGCTACGGTTAACCCTCTCTAAAGGTGACTCACAGTATGATACCACAAGGGGAGTTGGCTCCAGATCCAAGGTTTTGATGCCTCTTCACTTTTAACCCAAACAAAGCAAGCAGATTAATCCGACACGCTAAGACAAAGTTTTGCTTCACCAAGGTCTATGATATCAACCCCACATGATCTATCAATCCCTCTAGAGAGAGAATGTATCAATCAATAAGGGAAGATGCACTAACCAATTTTGATTCACCAAAGCTCGTGATGTCTACCCCACGTGATCTATCAACCTCTCCTGGGAGAGAATGTATCGATCTATAAGAGAAGATGCACTAACTAAGTTGAATGTGAAACGCACTAAGTATCCTCCCTACCTACAAGGATTCTATCATCAAGAAGGATTTCAGTGGGAATCCAATCTCTCAAGAATCATGAATAGTGTTCATAGGGCCTAATTACTATGTGAGCACATATGTATGTTTCCAAAATAAAATCTACCAAAAGTACCCAAAAGCAGAAAGAGGAACACTTAACGCTTAAAGTGAATATGAGATGAGTCCACAAGGTGGAACACTTAACACCTCACACAAGCTGAAAATGAGTCCCCAACTTAGAAAACAAGTGAGTTCCTAAAAGCACAAAAGGGTTTCCAAGTGGAACACTTAATGCTTCTATCCTATTGACCCCTCCCCTTTATGGCGCTGAGATTACAACCACAGGGCAGAATGAGGGGTTGACAGATTAGCGAGTCCAATAACCCAAGATAGAAATCAAGATGAATCACAAGTATCTGAGACTACTTAATGAATCCTTAAGGGGTCACAACCTAGTATCAATTATGCAAGTGTGTAAATCAAAAGCATGAAAAGAACCACCCAAGCTAGACACACAAGAGATTTATTTTAAGCCCCAAATCAAAATATTATCAGCACAAGTGGAATACTTGAGATCCTCGCAACACGCTTAGTAGATGTTTACCTGATTTTGAGCAATTCTTGCACTTTTTCCAATCAAAACTAGTAGAAATCAATCAAAAATAGTAAATTTCAATTGTTAGGGTTAGCTGTCAGTCAAAATCCAAAAATCAAATCTGACAAACTGCTTGTAAAAATGAAATGACAATCAAAATCTAGTACCGAAACTCGTACGACACTGGGTCTGTTACCAAACGACAGTTGAAACCTGATGCTGAAACTCGTACGACACTGGGTCTATTACCAGACGACAGTCTAGAAACTCATACGACACTGGGTGTCTGATGAAATGACAATCCAGCCTCTAAATGACAGTGGGTGCCTGATGAAATGACACTCGGTCAACTGTCGTACGACAGTGGGTTCAAAATCATACGACTTTTGTCAAAAACTCGTACGAAGATTGTACAGATAAAAAATAAAAATTGTATTTTTGCACAGAAAGCGAGTAGAAAAAGATAGAAATTGATAGAATTGAATTGGAAACCCATTTCAGGGCCCCACAGTGGGTGCCAAAAATGTGTGTGTGAAAATTGTACCTGATCTGTAGACACAACACTTCAGTAAAACATTAGAGGTTAGCAAAAATCAAAATCGTGCAAAATTGAAATCTAATTTAACCAAGCGATTTACTGCCTTCTAGTAGGTGCGAGATGAATGTTCTCAAATTGTTATCGAGATCAATGACCTAGATGACACCTAAACGAAGGATTTGAATGCAAAACTGATATGAAATATGAATGCAATTAGTCTATTTTTTTGATATTTTCTATGCAATAAGAATGATAAACTGATATGAATCTATGCTAATATGGAAATTGATATGCAATGCTAATCTAGAAATGATATGATATGAGAATGAAAATTCTAACAATAATATGAAAGCTATGAATTTGAAATTGATCTCACAAAGCTTCAAATCCTCAAATTTATCTTTCAAGCTCCAATTGTGCAAATTCTCCAAATCTGATATGCTATGATTCCTGTAGAGTAAGTTTGCAATTTGTGAGATATGAATTATGAAGAGCTGAGCCTTAGTTTTATAGAAATCTAGGGCTTTGGAGGTGCATGGAAGAAAGCCATAAATCACTCAAATAACTCAGCTTGATTTTATAGTTATTTTTAAATAACAGATAATTAAGTCACAAAAATCATGCAAAAGCACAGTTCAACTCGAATTAGAAGTTTAGATCAACTTTAAAACTCAAAAAGATGTTGAGTTTCAAAAAGCTAACAACTTGCATTGATTTTCCAATTTGAGTTTAACTGGTCCTTGAATGTGCACATGGATAATTATGATTTAATAAATAAATAAAGTGATTTATTCTCAACTTAACTAATTTTTGAAATAAAATAATTAATTTATGGGTTAATTAACTATTTTATCAAACTTTTATTAAAAACTATATTATTAAATAATGACAACTTGCTTTAATCAATTAAATAAGAATTTAATCAATTATTCATAGGATATTGGATTTATTGTCAAAATTAAATAATACACTTAATAATAGATAGAATTAAATTTAATTAAACAATTAAGTGGCAAGATATTAAATCTAATTAATTAAATATGAAAATATTCAATTAATCAAACTTAGGATAAATGTGATTTATCGCCAAATAATCATTAAATTAAAGATAATTAAGATAATTAGGAATATTGCTAGGAATATTCCCCGATGCAGAATTTAAGATAATCAATTATGATTCGATGATGTTTAGATGTGCCTTAGGTTAGGACTTTGATGTCAATTTTGTTCGAATTGTTGATATAGAAGATTAATGAACATATAGCCCATTTTTGGGGTATTACACTTATGTGATGTGTTATTAAGTCCTTGTAATGTTTACACAAAGTATCATACTTACATACTCAGATTATTCTTGATTCTTGACTGACGTAACCCTAGGTGACATAATCAAATTTGTGTAAGAATTAATTGCACTTAAAAACATAACTCCCTGTCATCAAGTATCATTATCATTCATATTGCTCAATTTTCAAAATTAGTACTACACAAAGATTGAAGGGAGTTGAAGTTGAAGTGCATTTATGTGCTAAATTGAAGGGGATTTCAAAGGAATTTATGAATTTGGGGTTTCAGAGAAAATGAAATTCATGAAAATGTATATTGAGAAAGAATTTTGAAAACAAAATTTTGCATAATGGGAGGACACCTGATGCGGAATGAACTTGTAGTTCATACCATTTTATTAACTGATGTAGAAACTATTCACAGATTTCATGCTTGCAGATGGCTTGGTTACTTCTTGAAATTAACGGAGTTTGATGAAAAAGTGGCAACTAAATTCATGAATACATTCGAAGAAGGAGAAGAAAATATTTGGGGAGTGACCATTTTAGCAGTGGATGAATGCATTACAGAGGTGATAGGATTTGCAGTAGTTGGGGAGCATTATCCCAATGTGCATGATGTTAGGACGGCACAAGCTCAATTCACCTAACCTTCCAACCCTCCACTAGAAGTAAATAAACAAGGATACAAGAGAATGTCACTACTTGTTTTATACAATGATCTGGCTACACACATTATAATTTATTTCACATGTGAAGGGAGATTTTCCCATTTACATGTGTATAATTTCAAGTTACTTAGTTGTATCAGGAATAATCTTCAAATAAATGTTCCAAATTTTTAGTATAACATGCTAAGTATAAGTGCTGAGGAAACTCAAAAGGGTAAAACAAATTATATTTCACATCATTCCCTAATCAAACTTCTAGTTGAAAGATCCCTTAGTGACGTCTCTCCTCTGGAATGGAAATAATTTTTTAAGGTCAAAACCTTGCAGCCCCAGAATGAGCCTGTTGAGCAGATAATTCCTGGGAATGAAATACCCCCTGAACAAGTTGGAATACCCCAAGAAAAAGAGCCTGAGAAAGAGAAGGAATCTTCTCCTATCTTAAGTGATAATTTACCTACCTCATCTCAAAGAAAAGGGAAACAAAAGGTTGATGAAGGAAATTCAACTCCTGAAGCAGAACCCCAGAACCCTACAACCTCAAAAGGTAGAAAGAGGAAATCAGCTCCTACAAAAAAATCTCCTGCACCAGAGAGACCAAAGAAAGTTGGTAAAAATAAAATGGTGGAAGAAAAAGAAACCCCTTCGAGAACAAGTTCCAAGATGAGGGGACAAGTTCCTCAAGCTACCCCAGTAAGTCAATATGTCCCATCAGAGATGCCTATTGTAGATTCTCATGTTGACTATGTCACAGTTGATTCTCCAATTCAACCAACTTTCCTAGATCCTCCATAGAATGTAAGTAATCCATCTCCTAATGAGTCTCTCTCACAACAAAGTAAGCTTGAGGAAAGTACACAAACAATTCAAGAAGACTATCATGAGGATTTGCAGTCTCCTCAAACACTAGTCAACTCCTATACCCACAGTGCCATAGTGCCTTTCAGAAGAACCTGGTACACAAATTATCTAGAACAAGCTTTCATTATAGAGAGAAAATAGAGAACTCAATCAGAGGAGCTTGGCCTGCCTACTTTTCAATCCATTTTCTTTAGTTTATACACCTAGTTTATTTTCAAGAACACTATGTGTAGAGAGGAGAAGAAAAATATGAAAAAGGAAATTAATGAGCAAAAAGATGAAATTGAGTACCTAAAGGAACAAATAGAGAAGTAAAAACAAAAAATGGATCATGCCCTAAAGCTGGCTGATCATATCATAGCTTGTAGGCCTCCCCCAAGGGTTTATGCTATTTTTTTAAAAGAATAGTTCCTTATGTTCTAGTTAGTGATGACCATCCAAAATAAAAAATTATGAGTTCAAGATAGCTAAAGATTTTTATGGTTTATATTAGACACTTCATGTTTGGAAACATAATTTTCTCTATGAATAGTATCTTCATAATTTTATTATTTCTAATGAAATTGATTGGAATCCCTTTCTCTATATAAGGGATGTGTATTTGAAAGCATTAATGTCCTGGTGGCAAAATGAAGCCAACTATGACAAGAAACTGGATAATTATAGAGACCAAGAAAAATCTAAGCCTTTACCTTTAAGAGCTGAATCCAATAAGCCACATGTTATCTTAAGAGCTTGGTTAACACTCACTTATGGAAAGAAAAAACCTGAAACCAGAGACACGATCTTTGCTATCAGAGATAAAGTCTACAGAGGATATCAAGTATTACCTTATTTTACATTCCAAAGAGCCCTAACTAGAGTAAGGAGTAGATGGAATAGATTGCCTGAGATTTTCAAGAAATCTAAACCACATAGTCCAATTAATTTTGAGGTAGAAATGATTAGGGAAATGAAGTACATGCAACTAGGGAGACAGATTAGAAGAGAGCTTTGGTGTCCTCTAACCTTCCAGCCACCAATGCTCCTATGGCCATTATATGATATTAACACTACAAAATTGGACCAGCTACAGGAAGACCATAGAATGGACTAATGGGAGAGAACTAGAGGATTTTACTATACCTTCAAGAGTAAATGGAGAGGCATGATAGAGGTTGGATAATTCAAAATAGTTGCCAAGAAGTGTAATGCTTGAGGACAAGCATTATACTTGTTGGGGGGAAAATGATGAGACTAAAGTTTATCTTTGTTTTATGATATTTTATCCTCTATTCCTAAACATTCCTAAAACATTTGTGTGACTTTTTATGTGCTTAAGTTTGTATATATGCCATAAGTACAGTTAGATCCTCAAACTTTTGGGTAGGAAATAGTAGACACACCTTGCTAATACTATATATATAATGTAGTATTTCATATAGTTGTTTTAATGTGTGTCTTAATATTTGGATGAAATTGATTAAGTTGAATATATGTATATGCATGCATATACTACTAATCTTCCAAGAATGAAGGAGTAGTTGGAAAACAAATCAGTTAAAACAATGAAGAAGTAGCTTGAAAACAAATCGGTTACAATGATGAAGGAGTGATGGTGTCTTCAGCCATGATAAGAAGAGTCATTAAGACAACCGTGGTGCATGCCTATAGAATTGAAGGAATGAATGTCTCGTGGAATATAGGGGGCATGACCATGATAAATCTTCCCCATTATTAATATTCCATTGAGATAGTTGTTTGATCTTTATGATCTTCTGTTGTTGATTAACGTGTTCTCCTTCTTTCATGGATGAATTAGTCAAAGTGTATCTGAATGCTTAAATGTCAATTCTCTATATATAGGGAGATGTTCGATGGAAATCTAGTTAGACAAAATAGTAATGTTACTGTTGTATTAAGAAGAAAGTTACTCTTTAAGTCTATGTTCTGATTGTAATCCATTTTTCTGAATATATGAAATGAATGAGTAATTTGAATTATCTTCTATGTTCATAGTTAATCAAAGCCAACCAAGGAGGGGCCACTTGGGAGGTGGAGTAGATTAGAGTAGAGAAGGTAGTTTAATTGTTTTCTGCATTTGAAGTAGTATTCACTGCTTATTCCTATAGCATTATATCTATGTGTGTTCCTACAACATATGGAGAGATAGCCATAGTACATGCATTAGAATGGCAGGATGAGCTAGAGTTAGATTTATGATTGTTTACATTGGTTTATTTGTTCAACTATGTGTTTTTGATGAAGGGTGCTCCCCTTAATACCAAAAACACATAACAGAAATAGAGAAACAACAACAACAATATGCAAGAACAAAAAATTAGCTTCTTATTATCTCCACAAATGTGGAATTACAAACTTTTAGAATTAAAATATGCAAAGCCACATGGGCATTCCCTTACAATATTCTGTAGGACAAAGCCTCAAATCAATACCCAAATCTACTACCCAGAACTGCCCTAGACAGCACTATGGGCCTTCTTTATATAGGCATTTTTCGACCGCCCGAGAAGGTTCCAGAAATTTAGCCCTAAGGGCCGACCAAACTTAGAATTATTTTATTTTTTCAATTTATTACATCAAAGTCGGCTCAAAATAACTTTTGAAACCTGAACAAAAATTTTGAAGGAAAATTATTTTCTGCCATTTTAGGTGGCCCAACTTCCAAAGACCATAAGTCATCACCAGTTGACCTGATTGATTATTATAACCCCATTTCAAAAATGCCACGAAGTGCTCTACAGGCTTGAATTGCACAAGCACCCGTCACCCAAATTTTCAACCTCATCCGGGGCCTCTAAAGCCTTCAAAACTGAGTTCAAAGTTTCTATACCCTGCTGCCAATACCGAAAATCTTCAATATCTTCAAAACTAGACCTGATCTAGCCATGAAACTTTACTGGCAGGCTGATATCACTGAGATGAACCTCCACATGTGAAATCAGAACATTCTGAGATCATAAGACCAACTTACTAAAAATAGCAAGTTCCCATAAATAGCAGCTCTACACAAGATAGCCCTTATTGAATACAAAAACAGAAATATTTTTGGCCGATGCAAGATTGCTCTTACACCTAGGATGCTCCTGCATCAGACACCTAGGGTAATTTGAGAAGTGACCCTGTCACGACTCAAGTGTGCAAAGGAAAACCAAGATGATTAACCTCCTCCTTTGTTAGCCATGATGAATCTTCAATAGGTCATCCTTTCCATTTGACTAAATACTCTTCATATGTCCTGTTCCTTATGCTTCTACCAACATGACTATCCAGTATGTCTTCAATCTCCTTGATATCTGAACTGGTGCTGGAATACTCCACCGTGCTGCTGTAACCTCATCTTCAACACCTCCTTCATGATACTCTATCAAATCTAAAATGTTAAACACTGGTAAAATATTCAGCTCAGTAGGTAATTCTACCTCATATGCATTTCCTGAATCATACTTCTTCAATATCTTACATGGCCCAAACTTCTTCATTTTCAACTTGTTATATGTACCAACCGAAAATCGTTCCTTCTGCAAATGAACCATGACTTCATCTCCAACCTAAAATTCCTTATGCCTCCTTTTCACATCTGCTTTAGCCTTATACTGCACATTCATCTTGGTAATATGCTTCCTCACCTCCTCATGGATGTTCTTCAAGTGTTCTACAAAATCCTCAGCTTCAACACTACTTATTTCTCCTTTATCTATCTTTCTCAATTCTGATGCATTTCTGGGACTACTCCCATATACAATTTGGAATGGTGATTTACTAGTGCTCCTATTGACAAAATTATTGTATGCAAATTCTACTTGTGGTAAAATCAAATCCCATCCTATTTTCTTATCTCCAACCAAACATCTTAGCAAATTTCCCAAACTCCTATTCACCACCTCTATCTATCCATCAGTCTATGGATGATGTGATGAACTGAACTTCAAATTTTTCTTCAACTTCTTCCACAATGTATGCCAGAAATATCCAACAAACTTAGTGTCTTTATCTGAAACTATGGTCTTTGGCAAACCATGTAGTCTCACTACTTCTCTGAAAAACAATTCTGCTATATGAACAGCATCATTAGTCTTCTTGCAGGGAATGAAATGTGTCATCCTTGAAAATCTATCAACCACCACAAAAATTGAATCATGTCCCCGTTGTGTCCTTGGTAAACCAAGAACAAATTCTATACTGATATCCTCCCAAACCTTCTTTGGTATAGGTAATGGCTGATACAACCCTGTATTTTGCTTCACTCCCTTCCCCATCTGACATACTCTGCAACTCTGTACAAAATTCTTGACATCTTGCTACAATTGTGGCCAATAATAATTTTCACTAACCAAAGAAAGCGTTTTATCTCAACCAAAATGTCCATCCAATCCTCCGCTATGCCTCTCCTTGATGAGATTCTCCCTCATAGAGCTTCGCGGAATGCACAACTGACTCCCTCTGAATAGCATATCATCTTGGATGATAAAATCTAGCCATTTCGTCATGTCTAGAGTAACAGGTTCTTTACAAGCTTTCCAAGCTTTACCAAAATCAGGATCCTCTAGATACAAATTCTTGAGTTTCTTGAACCCAACCACCTCAATTTGCATCTCTGTCAACAATAGTTGCCTTCTACTAAGCGCATCTGCAACCCTATTAGACTTTTCACTTCTGTGTTTCAAAACAAATGTATAACTCTGCAAAAACTCAACCCATTTCAAATACCTTTGATTTAACTTTTCTTGACTATTCAAATATTGCAAAGCTTGATGATCAGTATACAAAACAAACTCCTTAGGAAGAAGATAGTGTCTCCACTTCTTTAATGCCTGAACTATAGCATAAAATTCTTGATCATAAACAAAATATTTTCTCTTGGCATCATTTAACTTCTCATCTTAGCTCATAAAAGCTCCTATTGCAGTACCACTAGCATCATAGTCTACTTAAAACACCTTATTAAAATCTAGAAGTGCTAAAACAGTTGTTTTGTAACTTTTTGTTTCAACAATTGAAAACTCTTTTCTACTTCATTAGTCCACTTAAACTCTTTTCTATCCCCTCTCATTATTTCAGTCAAGGGACCACAAATGCTGCTAAAATTTTTGATAAACTTTCTATAAAAACTAGCTAGACCATAAAAAGATCTTACCTCGGTAGCACTCCTTGAAGTAGGCCATTCAAGGATAGCATGTACCTTCTCTGGGTCCATTTTTAGACCTTCTGCTGAAACTACAAATCCCAAATACACTAACTCTTTCTTCAAAAAATTGCACTTCTTCAAATTAATCAAAAATTTCTCATCTCTCAGCTTCTCAAACACCATATGAATATGCATCATATGTTCCTCCAATGTCTTGCTAAAGATCAAAATATCATCTAGGTAAACAATGACAAACTTACCCAGAAATTCTTTTAGAACCTTGTTAATGAGCCGCATGAAAGTGCTCGGTGCATTGGTTAGCCCAAAAGGCATGACTAACCACTCATATAGTCTTTCCTTTGTCTTGAAGTTAGTCTTCCATTCATCTCCTTCTCTGATTTGAATCTGGTGATATCCACTCTTTAGATCTATCTTTGAAAAATACACAGCTCCACTCAAACAATCCATAATATCATTTATTTGTGGTAATGGAAACCTATACTTGATTGTGATCTTGTTTATTGCTCTGGAATCTGTACACATCTTCCATTCTCCATTCTTCTTTGGTGCTAATACCGCTAGTACAGCACAGGGACTCAGACTCTCTCGAATCAACCCCTTCTGCAATAACTCATGTACTTGTCTGTTCAACTCTTCACTTTCTGCTGGTGTCATTCTATATGCTGCCTTGTTTGGAAAACTGGCTCCTAGAATCAAATCCATCTAATGACTGATCTTCCTTACCGGTGGTAATCCATCAGGTACATTATCAGATACAATATCCTAAAAGTCATTCAACAAATTTGCAACCTCTATAGGTACATCCTCTACTTCCTCCTTACCAGCTTTTGGAATTAAAGAAAAACACACATGCTCATGCCTCATACCATCTAGGAATTTTCTTCCATCAACAAAAGTTATTCTTGCATTACCACATACCTTTTCTTCAGTCTCCTTTAATGGCTTAAGCTTATGTCGCACTCCATCCTTTGTCAGGGAATAGGTATTTGCATGACCATCGTATACAACACATCTGTCAAACCACCATGGTCTACCCAACAACATATGACATGCATCCATAGATATGATATCACATAGTACCTCATCTTGGTACCCGCCGATCTTGAACTTTACTAGGCATTGTTCACTGACCATGACCTTATGGTCATCCTGCACCTAGGCAATCCGATATGGATGTGGGTGTTTCTATCTCTTGAGCTTCAACTTTATCACCATCTCTTTTGACACCAAATTTTTAGTGCTTCCACTATCGATAATCACATCACAGCATTTACCCTCACACTTGCATCTAGTGCGAAACAAGCTCCTCCTTTGTTTAGGTTCATTCTCACCACTCAGCAAGACTCTTCTGTTAATCAATGTTTCTCCTCTTTCAGCATCTTCAGAATTTGATAATCTGGTGTCTTCATCTACATGTGCAACTCTAGCCTAGCCTTAATTCCTCCTATCTATCCTTCCTTGGCATTGAGGATATTCAAATGCCCTATGACCTTCTTCTCCACAGTGAAAACATGTTCCAAGGAAGCATCCTCTTCCTAAACCTTGTCCTCTTCCTCTTCCTCTCTGATCTCTATTGTTCTGATCTTGGAAATGATTGGAATTATTTCCTCTCTGATTTTGACTACTACTGGCCTCATCTTTCTTTTTCAGATCTTCATTTCGGCCTCTATATGACCATCCACCAGATCGTCCACCATGACCTCTTCCATTTTGTTTTCTCTCGAACTTCTTGTTCAGCTTTTCCTCTACTTTTAGGGAAAACTAGTATGCCTCTTCAATACTATTCATTCCAACCAAATTTAGCTCCTCCTAAATTCTAGGCCTCAACCCATTAAGGTAACGAGCAACTTTCTCCTTATCAGCTTCCGCATGGCTTGTTCTAATGAGGATTCGATAGAACTCCTCTGTATACTCCTGAACAGATCATCCCGCTTGCTTCAAACTTTGCATTTTCTTCAGTAGGTCAAGCTCATAATCAACAAGGATGAACTGTTGCTTCAATTTATCCACCATCTGATCCCATCTTGTGATTTTATCTTTCCCTCTTCTATTTCACTCCAATTGAATCTCTTGCCACCAGATCTTCACATGACCTTTCAGTCTGGCCTTCGTGAATCTGACCCTATCAGGATCCTCAATATCTTCATACTCAAAATATTCTTCACATTCATTGATCCAGTCCATCAATTCTTCTGGGTTAAGATTTCCTAAAAATGCAGGAACCTCAATCTTAGGTCTTTTTTCGATCTTGGAAATGGTTTGAAAAAGTCTTTCTTCCTCCTGGTTCACAACTTTGACTTCTCCTTCTTGATCTTCTTCTTCGGCTTCATCCTCACTTTCATCTCTGACATTAAGATTCATTCCTCTACAAATCTCCTCTTGCAATGCTCACACTTGTCTCTGGAGCACTCTAACCTTAGGTGTTACAACACCAACTTTTCCGCCACATTCCCTTTGTGGAGGCATTTTTGCGATGCGCGCTGAAACCCTAACCACGGTCCTGGTGCAAACTGCCTTACAATCAATGATATGTTTACACACTCAGGAACTTCTTCTCTAATACCACTTGATGAAGGGTGCTCCCCTTAATACCACAAACACATAATAGAAATAGAGAAACAACAACAACAATATGCAAGAATAGAAAATTGGCTTCTTATTATCTCCACAAATGTGGAATTACAAACTTTCAGAATTACAATATGCAAAGCCACATGGGCATTCCCTTACAATATTCTGTAGGACAAAGCCTCAAATCAATACCTAGATCTACTACCCAGAACTGCCCTAGACAACACTACGAGCCTTCTTTATATAGGCATTTTTCAACCGCCCGAGAAGGTTCCAGAAATTTAGCCCTAAGGGCTGACCAAACTTAGAATTATTTTATTTTTTTAATTTATTACATCAAAGTTGGCTCAAAATAACTTTTGAAACCCGAACAAAAATTTTGAAGGAAAATTATTTTTCGCCATTTCAGGTGGCCTGACTTTCGGAGACCATAAGTCATCACCAGTTGACCCGATTGACTATTATAACCCCATTTCAAAAATGTCATGAAGCGCTCTACAGGCTTGAACTGCGCAAGCGCCCATCACCCAAATTTTTGACCTCATCCGGGGCCTCTAAAGCCTTCAAAACTGAGTTCAAAGTTTTTGTACCCTGCTGCCAATACCGAAAATCTTCAATTTCTTCAAAACTAGACCTAATCTAGCCATGAAACTTTACTGGCAGGCTAATATGACTGAGACGAACCTCCACATGTGAAATCAGAACATTCTGAGATCATAAGACCAACTTACTAAAAATATCAAGTTCCCATAAATAGTAGCTCTGCACAAGATAGCCCTTATTGAATACAAAAATAGAAATATTTTTGGGTGATGCAAGATTGCTCTTACACCCAGGATGCTCCTGCATCAGTTTTACCTTCCTGCAGCAATAGTTTAGTTCTTTCTATGCATTTTCCTTTCCTATAGCTTAATTAAATGACTCTATGAGAGGCTTAGTGCACAAACTGTGTTGTCCCATTTCAAGTATACATCCCTAGGTTGACAATATAAATGCACCTTGTGATAGGAAAATAATACCTAGTTTGAATACACTATTCCTAGGAAAAGCTTTGGCGTAATTATTATTACCTATTATGAGGTTGTTCAATCCCCTTTGATTAGACCATGCATAGCCTAAAGGAGGAAGTTAATTTGTAAAAGATGAAATTGAACAAACATGATAATTCTATTCATATATTGGATTCTATTACAATTAATTTAGATGAAGAAGATACTCTTGATGATGATTCTTTTGATGTTCCTAATGAAACTAAAGATGATATTAATGCTAATGATTTTGATGATATTTTGAAAGATATTATTGATTTTAATCATGATTTACTAGCTATTTTTTCACAACAATTATCTCTTATTCCTGGTGTTGAACAAAGTGACCCATCTTTAAAACATGGTCCGTGTTTGGAACTGACCATTGTTTCATATATTGTGCTTGATGTTTCTTCTCTTGCATTTTCCCCAACTTCCCTAAACACTATAGATCAAGATAGGGGGACATACGATATGCTTGACTAGCTCCTCTTGTGTGGTGGACTCTATATTTTCTTTTTGTAATGTGTGTCCCCTATGATGTTTTTCTTTATATATTTTTTTGTTTAGATTTATTTATACAACTCTTGTTTATCTATTAGTGCAAGGTGATAAAGGAATAAATTTTTTGTGACATTCTTCTATTTGTATCTCCTTTCTTATATATTGTGTTACATGTTATGTCATTCATCTGCCACTATTAGTAAATATTCCTTTGTGTTGTTTGATTGGGGATGATGAAAAATGGTAGCAACCTATTATTTTTGGTCTTTGTGATGATGACCTAAAAAGACTCTTTTTCATGACTCTTAAATGACATTATTTTATTGTTCTTGTAGTTTTTCTACCTTTTGGGAATGATGACTTTTCATTTGATATAATAAATCATGTATTATCATATAATCATATTGACCCCTAAGTTAGTAGATCCCTTTCGTGCTCTCTTTTTTCATATGATAATTTCCTTTGATTTATCCTTTCTTCAGGGATATCTCATAGTGGAAATGTTTCTTGTGAGTTCATGTATGCTCTATTAAAGCTATTGCTCCCTTTAAGGATTTTGTAGTTACTTTAACATGGGGGCATACACTTTTCTCCTTGTTTCATATTTTTCACGCACACATGCAATGACTAAATGCAACCTCTCTTGTGGATAGCCAAGAAGATAGTTTTTTCCTTGTGTTCATCCTTTCATTAGATCCCTTAATGAAGAAAAATGTTTCCTTAAGGATTGATCTTCCTTTCTTTTCTCTTTGGAGACAATGCTTTCCTTAGGCCTAATTTTTTTCATTAGTGTGTAGTCCTAAAAATTTATCACCCATAATTGGATGCTTTAGGACATATTAGGCCCCATTTGAATGTTTTCAAGGTTGGAATGTTTGTTATTCTTGATCCTCAAAATATGCATTGTATTTTACTTCTTTTCTCTCTCCTTGAGATCCCCTTGATATTTGAGCCCAACTTTCCGAGGACAAGTTTCCAAACTTGACATGTCCCTGGGATAGATCACCAATGAAAACTTCTCCCCAACTATTGGGGCCCAAACACTCCCTAGGGCCTGATATCAAGGTCCTATTTACAGATTTTGATTTATGGTCAGAATGGATCAAATTTGAATCCCAAATTGAGGGTATAAATTATAAAAGTACCTCTCCTCACCTCATTTTTTATATTATAAAAAATGTGCAAGCATTTTGACAATCAAGAAATTGAATTTTCAAGCAAGCAAAAACATTTGGATTCAATATTTGAAGGCAAGCATCCATGATCAAGATCTCCAAGTCTCCAATTCTTCAAGATCATTCAAATCCAAGGTAATATTCTCCATTTTATGCAAGTTTCTCTCCCATGATGGCCAAGTAGAGGAATTATAAAATCAAGCAAGAATATCAATTCATTCATCCATCTTCTCTCTCTTCTTTGTGAGTGATTATCAATCATATCTACATTCAAGATCTAGGAGTGGAAATTATAGATCTATGCATTTGTAAAGGAATACCTAATTATACATTACATTACAAAGTCAACTCTTTTGTTTCAAGAAAATTCAAGCATCCTCATGGATTTGAGCGATTTCTACATCTATTCATGAGTGTTTATGCAAGGAAAATCAACAATTTTCCTTTTTACATATGAATTCTATAATTTCTTTCATATTTCAAGGTTCATTCCTAAACAAGATTTTGACCAAGGGAAACCCCTTTCCATAACCTTTCTCCTATTTTTCTATATGCAAGAACAAGTTATAGAGCCATAGATTTAGATCTGTAAAGTACATGAATAGTTGTGCATTTTGTGAATGTTTGAACTGAAAACATTAGGGACACATTACCAAACTTGATCTATCCTAGGGACACAACATCAAACTTGATCTATCCTAATCCTTTTCTGCTCATATTTCTATCACAGTTTTGTTTCATCCTTTGATTTCTATTTCTATCAATTTCAACTCATTTTCTATTTGGTTCAGTTTCTTTTCAACAACATTTTAGTGTCTTTACTAATAGATCAATTACTTCACTTAATCATTTCCCATTTCATTCATTGAATCTATCAAGGAAGGACATATCATGTTCCCAATTAGTTCTTGAGTCACCTCTTGAGCCTATTGGGGGAATTCTTCCTTCTGAATGTGCAATAAATGAAATGGGGAAGTAAATCACTTAGTACATTATATGTGGTATTACCCATCACCCCATTTCTTATTGTACATTTTGGTGAACTTGAATCCTTTTACATACTTTTGATTTGGTATTTAGATCCTTTTTACATGATCTCCTTTGTATTCAGTATGATAGAAAACTCATTACATCATTGTATGCCTATGTTCACCCATTGTACATTTTGGTGAACCTTCCTCTCATACATACTTTTTATTTGGTGGTTTTTTCAGGTCTCCTTGTGTGCATTATATTAGATCTCATCTTTATCACATTGTATTCATCTATATATATATATATATATATATATATATATATATATATATATATATATATATATATATATATATATATATATATATATATATATATATATATATATATATATATATATATATATATATATATATATATATATATATATATATATATATATATATATATATATATATATATATATATATATATATATATATATAGGTTTATCTCTTTATAGTTCTAATTTAGACCTACTTATTCATATTGCATTACATCCCATTCTTTTCATCCTTATTATATGTACTATATGATTCTTATTTTCATAGTTAGATCTAGATCTACTTGTGAATGCTTTACATTACATCTTTTAATTTGATAGTTATATGTGCCTAACATAAAAATATTTTCTTTTCTTGCATTTCATATCTCTTTCAAATCCTATAATTTCATTAGATCTATATCCTTTCTCTAATTCCCTTGTGCATGAGTTTTATTACTTTGAGTCATACTTATAGTAATTTGTTTAAGATAATTCATAGACTTATAGGTTCCTTTGATCCTGATTCTTTTCTTTTTCCTAGGAATCTTGATTAGACCAACATGCATACTAGTGACACCAAACCTATCATGGATAACAACTCTTCCCATTATTCATATGATGAAGATGAGGCTTTACGAGTCCCTCCTATGAAATTCCAAAAAACTTTCCAATGACTTTGAGAAATTTGAATAATGGTTAGGACAAGAAAACCCTAATCTCAAAGTCATTTCTATTATGAAATTAATTCATAATGATGAAAATGGTGTTAATATCTTTCATAGTATCTCTCATCTCATTAATAAATTTGTTAAGCCTATTAGATATTATTCTCAAGAGCTAGGTTTCATTCCACATACCACTAGTATTGAGACATCTATTCTTATTTCTACCTCAATACCTAGTGTTTTTACCTATGGTCCACCTATCATAACAACTTCAATTCAAAATATCAACCCCACACATGTTAGAATTCCTAAACCTATTATTTCCACTATCCCTTCAAGTGTGCCATGTGTTTCATTATCTTCATCAATTCCCACTTATAATAGTGCACCCTTTTCATACTCAATAGTTCCTTCCATTTCTCACAATGCTCCATACATCTCAAAAATATTTCCTCCTACCATTATTTATACCAATTATACCATTAATATCTTGTCTCAAACTATGTCTTCCTTGCAACAAAAAATTGCTTCGATGACTCAATCCAAGTTCAATATTCCTACTTCTAATAATGATACTCCTTTGTCTTTGGATATCTTCTGTGCCATTATTCCACAATAGATGGAGATCCCTCATCTTGACACTTAGAATGGTAAAGGTGATCCTTTGACTCATGTCAAAATATTTCAAACCTTGTATAGTGATTTCTCTCATGATCATAGGTTTATGGCTAAATTATTTACTAGAACCTTTAAAGATAAATCCTTGCAATGGTATTGTTATTTTATTCTTTATTCTATTGATTCCTTTAAAAATCTTGCTAATTATTTTATCCAATAATTTCAAAATAACATTGGTCCTAAGATTTCTTTAACTAATTTAATGCATTGCAAACAAGGTGTCAGAGAAAAAGTGACTAATTTCATTGGCATATTTAAGAATTTGCATGCTCATATTTCTTATCATCTGCCTAATATTCATGTGCAACATATTTTCATTTGTAATTTAAAAAAATACATTATAGATAAGATTCTTCTTTCCAAATTTTCCTCTTTCACTCAATTATGTGCAATGCTTGATAATTATTAGCTTCAAGTGGGTCAGTTTTAGAGCACCACTCCAATGGCTTTGGTTGAAAAGAGTGATGCCACATCCAAAAAATTTAACAAGTTTTAGAAACCAAATAATTTCATTAGGATCAATAATTCAACCAACAATGATCATGAGTAAGTGGAAGCAACATCCAAAGGTGTGGCTCATTTATCATCTATTGTTAGACCTGCATGTAATTTTACTCGGCTTTTTGAATCACTACATAATGTGATGTTAAATTTTATTAATGATAAAGTGTTAAATATTCCTCCTTTTAATCCAATTGAAACATCCAAACCTTTACCCAAACACTTTGATCATAAAGCTTTTTGTCAATTCCATCATCAACTTGGTCATGATACTAAAAAAAATTTCCATTTGAAATTCATTAATCAAGACCTCATTGATTCCAATGCTATATCTGTTGAGGGTTTTAATGATCAAGGAAAATCAATTGTAGAACATCCCAACCAAAACATGCAAATCTATACCAACCCTTTTCTATCTCATTCTACCAATTGATATTGTTGAGTCTACTTAAACTTTGCCTTCTTCTTCCACTCGTGTTGTTGACTATGATGATAAATGTAATGAAGACAATAATGTTTTCAACCTTATTGATCAAATTGAACCTAAACCTAAACTTGAACCTTATCTTTTCATTACTTTTGACCCTAGTAAGACAATTAAAGTTCCTAATGGTTCTCTTTATGTTGTGGAAAAGGTTAATGACCTTCATTCTTGTGGTGTCCTTATTGATCCTACTTGCATGGTGAATGTGATAACTAAAGAGAATATTTTCAATAGGTAATTTCAATGTGATTTTTATGTTAAATCTGATGTTATGATCCAAACTTGTAACAATTTCATTTACCTTTCCCATGGTTCCATTTTATTTCCTATTGAAGTTGGTGGTAAAAAATTAGATGTTACCTTTACTTTGATTCCAACTTTTAGTCAATTTCAAGTAAATCTTGGTCTTCCTTGGCTTACTTTCATTAATTTTATGGCCTCTACCATTAATAAGTGTTTGAAATTTCATCACAATGGAAAAATCATGACTATTAACCATAGTCTCTATTAGCCTTCAGTGACTTGAGAGTCTATTGACCTTGACTTATGTTGGTCTTCCATACCTCAACCAGCTCAACCTCGTAGATATAATCTCTTCTGATTATATCAAGCCTACAAAATCTAAAATATTTTTGAACTTAAAAAACCTAAGGATATTCCATCTCCTTTCCCTAGATGTGGACTTCTTCCTACACCTCCTATATATACTTTAGTTACACCTCTTATATCTTATAAATGTTCTACCAATGAGATATCTCAACCTAGTGTGTTTACTTCCATTCTTTCCTCCAAAGAAGAAAATGACTCAATGTTGATTGATCCTAAATCAAACATAATTTCTAGAAAAACCAAACGTAATCATCATGCTTGTGACCATCATCAAAAAATTCATGCTATAGATCCTCGACGTGCTTCCAAAAATATTGCTTCACCTAAAACACTTATTGATGCCTTGATTCCCTTTGATCAACCCATGCTTGAGCTAAAGGAGGAATTTAACATGAAAAAAAATGAAATTGAACAAACATGAAAATTATATTTGTATCTGTTACTATGATTTACAACAACAGAGAGGGGGGGGTGAATCGGTTGTTCTCGGGTCCTGATGTATAAAATCACCTCAAAAAGTTTTCCTTAAATTAGATCAAGAAACCAAATCAAACTCGGTCATCACTGATTCAATAATAGAAACATATAACATTGCAGTCCACTACCCAACTGTATCTAACTTGTAAAAAATAGAAATGTTCAAACCAAAACATTCACACAAGTATGACACCAGGATTTATAGTGGAAACCCAATATGGGAAAAACCACTTTGTAACATGCTACTATTATTTTCACTCTTCTAAAGTGAGCTCGGTTAAAAGCCAACCCTATCAAAGGTTACAATACACACTGTCAAGTGTGACCCAGTTAAAGGATTTCAATCACCCTATTAAAAGTGAGCCTGGTCAAAGGACTTACATACACTCCATTAGAATGCAACCTTGTTCAAAGGATTTAACATATGACTGTTAGGTCAACCTCTGTTAAAAGGATTTTGACTGTTACAATGGTTAGAAAGTAGTAGTAGTATTGATCTAAAAACATACAATTCACTTTGCAAATATCAAATCCAATTCCGTACACAAATGTTGGTTTACTAACTTTGAAACTTTGCCATCTCCACTTCTGATCTACTCGGAACTTTCCTTCAAGCAATCACCACAGTTTTCCTTCAACCTTTTCGCTTATACAGCCAATAAAACTTTACTATTCTTCCAACATCTCCTTCATCAATGCATACACATACCTAATGCTTCAGTTCCCTTAATACTTTTCTCTATTAGGTTAACTTATCTTTTGCCACTTAATCTCCTTTGTAGATCTTAGGGTTAGGTCAGATTCATTGAATCTACTCGCTTCATTTTCTTCATCTCCTCTTCTAGAATCATCTCAAATCTCATGAAGATTTACAATAAAACATTTTACAAAGCATTAAATGATTCCATACAATCAATAAATAAAGTCAACACGTTTTACATAATCCAAGAATTCAACAATGTCGGCTCCAAAAATGAATTCTCTTCAAATATAAAATTGTTGATGCTCGTTCAATACTGTGATCATCCACTCGGTCTCCATGTAAAATGCTCGATCACTACTAAAACTGTATCCTCAGAAAATATTGTCTTCGTCAGCAATTTACTGATACTCGGTCGACACTAGATTTTTGCTCGGCATCCACTAACTCGGTCGACTCTGTCATAACTCAACTTAAACATGATTTCTTCATTTTTGCTTGGTTAAGCCTACCAGTTTAGTCTTCAATCTTACTAAGATAAACAATACATTGTCTCATCATTGTGCAACATAATCAAGTACACTTTGCAGTATCAAGATAACTCAACCTTTCCCTAGGTGCTATTGTTACCATCCTTTCTTTCCCTTCTCACAATAGATATAGTACTTTCCTAAGTAGCAACAGTTACCAGTTAAGGTTTGACATCAATGACAATACAACAATTGTTTCAATTACAGTTTCCAACAATCTCCCTCTTTGGCATTGATGGCAACACCATATGATATCACCTGAATGACACATGGATTACCAACCAATCCAAAACCTTATCTGTCCATCAGAGAAAAGTATAATATCCTTAGCTTCATTCTGATTTGGAATCTATAAATCTCACTTTTGTGACCGTTAGAAGTATCTGGATCTCCCTCTATCATGATTTTTCATTTCAGTTCAATCTCCCTTTCTTTCAGTGTCATGTGTTATAGTATCATTTCAGTTCAATCTCCCTCTTTGACAAAAATGCCAAAGCAGCAACTCAAACATACATCCAACAGATGTAGATATAACTATTTAGCACAGTGTTTCTCCCTCTGTCATCTTTCTTATGATTGATTTGTTGTCTTTGCTTCTTCTTCATAACTTTAGGAAAGTCCTAAAGTGTGACAATCTTCTGCATCAATGTGTCAAATGTTCTGTTGTAGCATATTTGATGTAGTGCTCCTAGCTTGTTTAGGCAGCCTCAGTTAGGGGAAGGACCCCTAATTGACTTCTTAGGTACTCATGGGCTTCTTTAGGTAAAGCTTTAGTGAATATGTCTGCCAATTGTTCTTTTGTATTCACATATTCCATTCGGACTTCCTTGTCTTGTACCAATTCTCTCAAATAGTGATACTTGATTGCTATGTGCTTGGTCTTAGTGTGCATTACTGGATTCTTAGAAATATTGATAGCACTTGTGTTGTCACAGAAAATAACAACAGGTTCAGTGATTTCTTCTTTCATACCTATCAACAACTATTTTATCCATATCAAATTTGAATAGTTTACTGCAGCAACAACATACTCAGCTTCAGCAGTAGATTGGGAAATGCAATTTTGTTTCTTGCTTGTCTAGGAGACTAATCTCTGTCCAAGAAAGAAAGCTCCACCACTAGTGCTCTTCTTGTCATCTACATTTCTTGCCTAATCAGCATCAGTATATACTCTAAGTTCAAATTTTTCATCCTTCTTGTAGTATAACCCATAGTCAGCAGTTCCTTTCAAGTATCTCATGATTCTTTTCACCGCCATCATGTGTGTTTCCTTAGGATTGGTAGATAATCTTGCCACAATCCCAATAGCTAGTGCAATATCAGGTCTACTATGTATAGCATACTGTAGTTTTCCAATCATGGATTTGTACAAAGTTTGGTTAACTTCTGCAGCATCATCATTGTTAGATAACTTTTGTCCAGTAACCATAGGAGTTCCTACTGGTCTAGCATCTTCCATTCCAAAAGTTTTCAGTATTTCATTAACATACTTAGACTGTGTAATGAAAATACCTTTCTTCATCTGATATACTTGTAAACCAACAAAGAATTTGATCTCACCAAACATACTCATCTCAAATTTAGTTTGCATTTCATGTGAAAAAATTTTACACAATGCATCTTGTCCACCAAAAATGATGTCATCAACAAAAATTTTGGCCAAAAAAATACCTCTACCTTCTTCATCTTTCATAGACAGATTGCTTGTGTCATTTGTCCTAGAAAATCCAATATGTATCAAATAATTGTGCAACCACTCATGCCATGCTCTGGGATCTTGTTTCAATCCATATAAAGCTTTGTTCAGTTTGCATACCATGTGTCTTCTGTTTGGATCAATAAAACCTTTTGGCTGTTCTATGTAAACTTCTTCTTCTAGTATACCATTTAAAAATGCAGACTTGACATCCATTTGATATACCTTGAAATCTTTATAAGCAGCATATGCAAGCAGAGTTCTTACTCCTTCCAATCTAGCTACAGGGGAAAATGTCTCCCCATAATCAATTCCTTCTTCTTGTGCGTAGCCTTTGCATACTAGTCTAGCTTTGTTCCTAGTGATTTCACCTTTTTCATTCAACTTGTTTCAAAATATGCACTTTGTTCCTATAACATTCTTATCTGTAGGTCTCAGCTCTAGAGTCCAGGTTTCATTTTTCTCAACCTGGTCAATCTCTTCATTCATTGCTTGTATCCAGTCTTCATTTTCTAATGCCTCTTTAGTTGTCTTAGGTTCAAATTCACATAGTAAGCATGTTGGATCTTTTGTCTTGCTTCTGGTCTGAATTCCAGTGTCTCTATCTCTAATTATCTATTCAGGCTTGTGATGTCTTCTTACATATTTTGCCAAAATAGATTCAACATTTTTCTCTTCTATTTCATCAGGTTCCCCAACAAGATTGTCAGATTCAGCTTCTGAATGCTCGACAACCTCTTCCTGATCCTCAGCAGCATTATCTTTTAGCTCAGGATGTTCTTGCTCTCTCTTGACACTGTTTTCCTAACGCTCAACATCATCTATCTGTCACTCGGCATTGCTTTCCTGAGACTCAGCATCAGGTGCAGGTCTATTAGCTGCCTCTTCTTTTTCTTCAATATACACAAAAGATTTGTAATCTTCTGGTTCTCTTTTGCTATCAGCCTCATTTCTTTCTGCATACTCATCAATTTTTACATTCACATTTTCCACAATTTTGTTAGTGTTAGAGTTCAAACAGTTATAAGCTTTACTTTTTGTGGAGTAGCCTATGAATATGCCTTCATCACTCTTAGCATCAAACTTTCCATTCCTATTGTCTTTCAATATATAACACTTGCTTCCAAAGATTCTAAAGTATTTAACACTCGGTGCATGCCCATACCATAATTCATAGGGTGTCAGATTTGTACCTTTCTTGATTTGTACCCGATTAAGAGTGTAAACATCTGTACTTATAGCTTCTTTTCAATATTTCTGTGCCACATTCTTTTCAATCAATAATGTCCTTGCATAGTCCAAGATAGATATGTTCCTTCTTTCTGCTATACCATTCTGTGGAGGTGTCCTAGGTGCAGACATCTGTCTTTTGATTCCTCTATCATTGCAAAATAGATTAAGTTCATTTGATGTAAATTCTCCACCACGGTCAGATCTAAGACATTTTAGGTTCCTACCTGTCTCCTTCTCAACCTTAGCCAAATACCACTTGAAAAATTAAAAAGCATCAGATTTTTCTTTTAGAAACATTACATGCATCATCCTGGTATGATCATCAAAAAACAAGATAAAATATCTAGCACCACAGTAGCTTTGTATACCCATAGGTGCACAAAGTTTAGTATGAACCAAATCTAAAATGTGTTCAGAAGTAAAGGATTTTCTCTTGAAACTTGACTTAGTCATTTTTCCTAACTGGCATTCTTTGCACATCACATTCTCAAGTTTCTTCAATCTAGGTAGGCCTCTTACTTTCTTCTTCTTACTTATCTCTACCAAATTGTCAAAGTTAACATGACATAGCCTCTTATGCCATAACCAAATGCCATCAAGTTGTGCAAACATACATATTTCTTGTAACGCCCCACCAGGGAACCCAAAATAATTTAACCTAAAACATACTACTAAGTTTGGTGAACATTTTTTTTTTCTAAGGTTAACAAACAAGTTAAACAACAGTGCAGAAGCAATTACCATTTACTCACATTAATACAACATCCAACATAGATTACAAGACTCAAGGGTTCGATGATGTATAATTACGTAAGAATAAAATACAACTATAACTAACATCAACAAAAGATTCCATAACTTATAAATTGCAATTACATGATACAACATTAATACAATCCTCATGGACATCCATGATATGTACATAAACTAACATCCACTACACATGTCGTAGGGTATGTAGTAATAAAACTAACTATGACAATACAATGTCCAGATTAGGTATCACATGTGATTCATTAATACAGGATTACAAATAATGAAGATAAGAAAGAAACATCAATGAAGAAGCAACAAAGGGAATCCATCTGCAAAATCACCATCAAGCACTGGCACCAGGACGTTGAATCTCAAATGTGAAAGAATCACTACCATCCATCCGTGTAGAACCACAAACCTGCCTACCCCACCATGCTAAGGAGATAACCACAAACCCCAATTGGATAACCAATACAAAACAAGGATAAAAACCCTAAGCAGAAGGATCTTGAAAAGAACTCTAACTCAAGATACACATGATAAAAATAAAGGTACAACTCACTATTCCAGAGGCAACTGACACATGTAGAATAACCAGACTATGCATAGGAAGGTGTCATCATGTACGTCTAACCCTTGAGTTTTTTCCTGGTAATCTCTCTGGATCCCGGCACCCAAGTGACCATACACGGTATCAATGACCTCTCGTACTGATGAAGTCATCAACTATGCCAACTCATCCCTTAAAAGGGGGCTAGTCATCTTCTCAACACCATCTTAGCCTGTACTAGCACTCAAGCATGGGCGAGGACTTATATCTTATTAGGTTCAATTAAATACCCCTTAATTATATTAGGTTATCACTTGATTACTGAAACTTTACAATAAGAGATCCTAGCAGCCACTTGTGGGCCCCGACACTTATTGCAAGCCACCTCCTATTACATATCTAGGTAAACTACCCTAGGCTCATAGATCTCTCCTAGATCTAATCAAGTATACACCTACGTAACCTCATATCCACTTTCACACAAAAGGACTAGATATGGTTACAGAGATACCACAAATAAAGTACAATATATCATGAGCTCAATGGTTAAATAGGAATGATAATCAGATAGAGCACACACACATCAAACATAACTGATAACATGAACATGTGACTCATACCCTAGCCTTTGTATTCCCCTAGGTCATCTAGAACCCGACAACCCATAATGAAAAAGAGAACATGAAGAATACACATTCACATTAATTTGAACTGAAATAAGGATCATAATCAAATACGTTTCGTAATTATCACAATTTAATTCAAATACAAGGTCTACTATGAAATACTGAAATCAATCATTTCAAATAATAATATATGTAAAACGAGTTCCCTCCAAAATACCTCAGTTTCCAACATAATGAAAATGCCCAATTTCAGTACATAAACTTCAATTTATAAAAATTGTCCATATAAAATTTAACATTATAACATGAAACCACCCATCCTAAGGTAAACATCTATTTCAATGTAAACTCAACCTTAGATATTAACAAAGAAATGAATTGAAAATATCTATATAAAAAAACAATTAATTTAGATCCAATTTAATTTAGATAATTAAATTCTAGAAATTAAATCATAATTTAAAACTAAAATTAAAATTTTAAAATTATGATTACTTCCACATAATATAAAATAAAATATTTAAATTAAATTACAAATCAAATTTAATTACATATTAATTAAATATTAAACAAAATACAAATTACATGAATTAAAACTAAAACCAAATTATAAATTAATTAAAAATTATGAATTATCTAAATTTAAAAAAATGAAGAAGTTACAAGATAACAAATTAATTATCTAAAAACAAAAATTAAATAAAAATTAACTAACAACAAAAATTAAAATTAAAATTAAAACCTTTTTAAAAGAAATACTTATCATATGATATGGGGGGGCTATGGGTCCCGCGCACGGTACCCACAGTACTGCCCCCTGTCGTGCTCAGCAGCCAAGGCTGTCGCAGGGCTCCCAAAGGGATACCGTGCAGCAGTCCTCTGGCCTGCCGCCGGCAGTACCAAAGCCACACACGACATCCTAGGGGGTTGGGGGGTTTGGTGGCCCCCGCCCCCAAACATATAAAAAAAAAATTCAATTTTTTTTTTAATATTTCTAAAATCACCACTTATGTATTAAATATGTTTTAACATATGATTTTGAAATATATATGTATATTTATTTTAATAAACAAAACTAACTTTTCTTAGCTAATATATATATATTTCAAATAGGTTTGGTTTATTTTTTAAAATGGAAAGTACCAAACCTGTGTTTTTATTTCCAGAAATGGAAATACAGTCAAATTTTCAGAACTAAAAGCAAATTTGTTTTCTTTTCTATTCTGTCTTTTTCTCCTAACATTATAGTTTAATTTACACCAAATAAATTGGGCTTATGAGAGTAGTTTTGTCATTTACTGGTAATTCTTTTTTACTATATATTTTTACACAGAGAATGAGATTTTTTTCCAGAATAACGAATTTTCACCCAAATTGAGTTTTTGACAACAACCCACTAAATTAATTTATTCAAACTATAGAACTAACTATATAGAGATTGATTTTTCATTTTCAAAGAGTTCTGGGATGAATTTTTAATCCAAAATCGGACAGCATAACCCTAGTGTGCCAAGTCATAATATAAACTAAAAGCTATGAATCTAAGGGTTTATTAACACCCAAATTGAAAGCATTACTGAATATAGATTTATAGCAATAAATCAAATCAATCACATTCACATATTGAAAATTCTACAAATGAAATTACAGGAAAGTTCCTCAAAGCCCTACCTCAATTCCAATGCTAGAAACTGAATAAGATTGCCTGTAGAATGTTGAATCTCCCATATTTGACAATAGAAAAGCTCAACCTACAGATTCTGAGTCACAATGCATGCAAATCCCAAATCCAAGAGCAAGCAACCTTCACCCAAATTTCAAGCACACCCACCAAAAGCTCAAGAACATAAGAAAGCACAAAAACTCCAAAAGCTATCTCTCCAAAATTGCTCCAACAAAACTAATAGAATGCAAAATGAATGCAAACTCCCTCTATTAGGGATTCAACTCCACTAAACATGAAAAACCCTAGATGACTCACACAAAGAACTCCTAATCCAACTCTCCCACTTTGTTGAGAGAAATTACCAATAAATAATTAAAAATAAATATAATTGTGCACAACTCAATAAAGCACATGTTAATAATAAAATCTATTATTAAATAAATTAAATACTTGATGCATAATGAATTCATGCAATAAATTATTTAATCATTTAATAATACTCACAAACATAATAAAATCTAATAATCAATTATTTGATTTTAATTAAATTTCATCATAATAAACTCAGGACATAATCAATATTAATTTCCAATACTAAAATAATTAACTTTAATTTAATTTCCTCAATTAAATCCTAGAAGCATAATTAAACATTAAATTCAACTATGCACCTAACATTGATATTCACATAAAATAATCTAAATTAACATAATTCAACTATAATCAATAAATTAATAATCACCCACATAATCATAAATCAATTGAAACATGTAGAGTAAAAATCAACACAATAAATCAAACAAACACAGGAGAAGGGATCCATGAATTCATGCCAACCAGGTGAATTCGGGTAAGGAAGTCAAACCAACACTTGTCCAATCCTAGGACAATTAGGCTTAGGTTTAGGGTTTTGGGTCTGTGTATTATCTCCCCTCTTTACCATTGAGATGAATGTTTATGGGCACGCTCACTCCTGCCAATTCAGGGAAGACAATGCCATGTACCTGCAAACTTGTCACCACAAGACAAAGCATGTACATACAATAATATATTTCAAACAATGATAGGGTACAGTTAGTCGTGTGGATCTCGACTAAGTGAGTAACTACGCCTCCGTCCTCTACCAAAAAAACACGTCAAATAGATGCAAACACAAGATAACCATACACATGCCAGTATGGGATCAGTACCATGAATAAATATAAAACATATACATAACATCAAATGATATCAACATCTAATCTATGCAATAAGCTGATACACATTCAATGAACATAAATCCATAATCATCTTTTATTAACATAATAATCGATCACATCAAAAGTGACCTAAAAGAATTCAGTCAAACACTGAAACATAAAGAATCCTAAAAGAGAACTATAGGTGGGGTACTACATTTCTTCAGATAGGTCAAGATAGAACAAATTACCTCTAGTCTGCTCACCACTTCCAATTAGTTCACCAGTAGCATCAAATATCTTAGCTTTCTTGTGATGAAATTCCACTCGGTAACCAGTTCTGTTGAGCTGAGTAACACTTAACAAATTATAATTCAATCCTTCAATCCAATAAGCATTTTCACAAGAGATCTTATCAGTTAGTTTAATCAATCCTTTTCCTCTAATAGGACATGGTGCTTCATTACCAAATGTTACACTTTTACCTTTATAATGATGTAGGGTCACAAACTTACTTTTGTCACCAGTCATGTGATGTGAACAACCACTGTCAATAATCCATTTATCATTCTTATTCACATAGGAAATCAATGCATTTTTCTCATCCTCATTAGATTCATCTTTCATTGCAACATAGACTACCTCAATTTCAAAATCATCACTATCAGTGTCAGTCTCTTCCTCAACAATGTAACAGGATTTCTTACCTTTTTCTTTGTGGTCTTTGTACCTTCGGTAGCCTTTGTCATCTCTAATGTCTTTGTGTCTGCTATTTCTTTCTTCATCTTTATCCTTCCTGTCAGGACATCTAGCAGCTATATGACCGACCTTGTTACATGCAAAACATATAATAGGGAGTTTACCTTTGTATTTTCCTTTTCCTCTTCTCAGTCTTCTAGCCATAAGAGCTTCTAGATCTTCAAGATCTTCATCAGAAGTGTCACTATCATCTTCACTTTCACTTTCACTTTCACTGATGCATCTTTCTTTTTCTTTCTTAGGCTTATTCAGAACTAATTATGACTTAAAAGTAGATTCAACATTTCCAATACTACCAACAATGAAATTATCATAGTTAGACAGTTCAAAAGTAGTCATCTTGCCAATCAAACCTTCCAAAGTAAGCACATTTGCAAAGTTACATCTAGATTCCTGAATAGCTGAGATCTTAATAGCATATATAGGACGTAGGGTTCTTAACAGTTTTCCAATTTTGGTCTCATCATCAATAGTTCCATTTGCTCCTCTAATAGCATTCACAACTTCTTTTATTCTACAACAATATTGTGCAATCTTTTCATCTTTATTCATTCTCATTTCATCAAACTTACCTCTGAGACTCTCGACTTTGGCTTTCAGTACATATAGATCACCACCATAGATCTTTGCGAGAGTGTCCCACATATCTTTAGCAGTTGTGCAGTCCTTAATGTCTTCAAATTCCGGATAGCTTAGGGTAGATGCAATTTCCAGCATTGCCTGATTGTGTTCTTTCTTGGCTCTCATTTCCTCGGCAGTCAAAGGTGTAGCAGGTGTGACATAGTCATGCTCAATGTAGCACTTTGTAGAATCACCAATACCGACTAGATGTAGCTTCATCAAGCTTTGCCATGTAGGGAAATTTTCCTTATTTAGCTTCGGTACCTCCTTCTTATACATCTTGATCATTTGCTTCAAGTCCCTTTAAACTTGCTTTCTGTAAACACCAATAAGCAACACAGCTCTGATACCAATTGTTAATATGATTTAGAACAATAGAGAGGGGGGGGGGGGTGAATCGGCTGTTCTCAGGTCTTGATGTATAAAATCACCTCAAAAAATTCTCCTTAAATTAGATCAAGAAATCAAATCAAACTCGATCATCACTGATTCAATAATAGAAACATATAACATTGCAGTCCACTACCCAGCTGTATCTAACTTGTAAAACATAGAAATGTTCAAACCAAAACATTCACACAAGTATGACACTAGGATTTATAGTGGAAACCCAATATGGGAAAAACCACTTTGTAACATGCTACTATTATTTTCACTCTTCTGAAGTGAGCTCAGTTAAGAGCCAACCCTATCAAAGGTTACAATACACACTGTCAAGTGTGACCCGGTTAAAGGATTTCAATCACCCTGTTAAAAGTGACCATGGTCAAAGGACTTACATACACTCCATTAGAATGCAACCTTGTTCAAAGGATTTAACATATGACTATTAGGTCAACCTCTGTTAAAAGGATTTTGACTGTTACAATGGTTAGAAAGTAGCAGTAGTATTGATCTGAAAACATACAATTCACTTTGCAAATATCAGATCCAATTCCATACACAAATGCTAGTTTACTGACTTTGAAACTTTTCCATCTCCACTTCTGATCTTCTCGGAACTTTCCTTCAAGCAATCACCACACTTTTCCTTCAACCTTTTCTCTTATACAGTGAATAAAACTTTATTGTTCTTCCAGCATCTCCTTCACCAATGCATACACATACCTAATGCTTCGGTTCCCTTAATACTTTCCTCTATTAGGTTAACTTATCTTTTTCCGCTTAATCTCCTTCATAGATCTTAGGGTTAGGTCAGATTCATTGAATCTACCCACTTCATGTTCTTCATCTCCTCTTCTAGAATCATCTCAAATCTCATAAAGATTTACAATAAAACATTTTACAAAGCATTAAATGATTCCATACAATCAATAAATAAAGTCAACACGTTTTACATAATCCAAGAATTTAACAATGTCGGCTCCAAAACCGAATTCTCTTCAAATATAAAATTGTTGATGCTTAGTCAATACTGTGATCATCCACTTGGTCTCCATGTAAAACACTTGGTCACTACTAAAACTATATCCTCGGCAAATATTGTCTTCATCGACAATTTACTGATACTCCGTCGACACTAGATTTTTTCTCGGCATCCACTAACTCAGTCGACTATCATAACTCGGCTTAAACATGATTTCTTCATTTTTTCTCGGTTAATCCTACCAGTTTAGTCTTCAATCTTACTAAGATAAACAATACATTGTCTAATCATTGTGCAACATAATCAAGTACACTTTGCAGTATCAAGATAACTCAACCTTTCCCTAGGTGCTATTGTTACCATCCTTTCTTTCCCTTCTCACAATAGATATAGTACTTTCCTAAGTAGTAGCAGTCTTACCAATTAAGGTTTGACATCAATGACAATACAAAAATTGTTTCAATTGCAGTTTCCAACAGTATCTTGGATTCTATTTCAATTAATTTGGATGAAGAAGATAATCTTGATATTCATAATGAAACTAAAACTGATATTTATGCTAGTTATTCAAATGATTTCTATGAGATTATTGATGTTAATCATGATTTATTAGTTATGTTCTCACAAAAATTGTATCTTAATCCTAGTGACAAACAAAGTAACCCATCTTCATGACATGTTCCTTGTTCAAAACTAGATATTGTTCCATCAATTGTGCTTGATGTTTCTCCTCTTGTGTGTTTCCCACCTACCCTAAACACTACAGACTAAGATGGGGGTAGGTGATATGCTTGAATATCTCCTCTTGCGTAGTGGATTTTATATGTTTTCTTGTTATAATGTGCTTCCCCCATGATGTGCTACATCCTATATGTTTTGTTTATATTTGTTTAAATGACCCTTTCTTCTCTATTGACACAAAATGATAATGAAATCGAAATGTCATAAACATTCCTCTATTTGTATCTCACTTCTTCTATATGTTATTAAATGTTATGCCATGCATGTGTTACTATTTTCAAATGTTCCTTTGTGTTCTCTGATTGGGGATGTTGCAAAATGGTAGCTACCTATTCTTTTTGGTCTCTGTGATATCGGCCCAAAAAGATGGTTCTTTTTAACTTTTATGTGACATTATTTCATTGTGTTTATAGTTGTACTACCTTTGGGGGATGATGACATTTCATTTTTATATAATAACTCATGCATTATCATATGATCATACTGACCCAAAAGTTAGTAGATCCATTTCATGTTGCCTTTTTTCATGTGTTCATTTCTCTTGATTTTCCCTTTCTTCAAGGCATCTCATAGTAGAAAGATTTCTTTTGGGTGCATGTATTCTCCATTAAATTCATTACTCCTATTGGGACATTTGCAATTTATTTAACATGGGGGCATACACTCCACTTTGTGTTTCACATTTTTCACACATGTACACAATGATTCAATGCAACCTCCCTTTCAAATGGCCAAGGAGACAATTCTTTCCTCATGTTCATCCTTCCATTGGATCCCTTAATGGATACAAAGTATTCCTTAAGGACTGATCCTTCTTCTTTGATCATTTTTCTTAGTTTTTAGTAACTTGTCTAATTAATCACCTTAATCACATTATTACATCATTTCCATTTCATCAATCACATATTTTAGCAAAGTATCATTGTCCCACTTAAAATTTGAGTCTCCTCTTGAGCCTAGTGGGGCATATTCCTTCCAAAATGTGCAATTCATGAAAGTGGGTAGTGATTTACCCATCTATAGATTGCTTCCCTCTTCAAAATGTACACCTAGATACTAAAATCTCTAAACCTTTCAATGATGTCCCATATTTTGTGCCTATAGGACCACATCCCAACATTCTTGATAGCATATTGGTTTTGCATTTAGTTCACCACTAGAGTAGAATCTCCAAATACTATTATTATCGGATGCCCATCTTCTCAGTGATATCTAGTCCTTAGACTAGACCTTCATATTCTACCTCATTTTTGGTGTGGGGGGGCTAAAAATATAAGTTGTGCATAATTTTATCTCCTTCTAGGGATGCAATACAAATTTTGGCTCCTAACTTGACTTTACTTCTAACCCCATCAAAATGTTTCATCAAAAATAACATGAGTACCAAGGCCAATAGCATAAAAATTGACAAAGGGGTAAAAATAAATGAATTGATTGAACATGACTAAATATTTTGGAATTATTTCATCTGTCAAATTTTTTTCCTCTATCAATTCTATGGTGTGCATCTCTTCTCAGGTGATTAAGGAATGAATGGAATCAAATTTTAAAGTAACCTCATCCACTATGTGCACAATTACTCTACAAAATCTAATGTGACCAACCTAGGGAAAGCTATCCTCTTATTTTTGTAGTGAAGTCTCTGGATAGGCATAGACCAGAAATAGCGGGAATGTCAACCACTATGACCTCTTGGGAAACCAACATTGGGGTAGGTGAACAAACTAAGGGGAAAATCCATAATAAGTCCTATGGCTTAGACTTTGACACCATCTAATGTATGAATTTGTATGTATAGGATCATATTGTAAGTTTAGGAAATCTTCCATTTATTTGGGCACTAATATGGTAGTAGATCCCGAATCTATCATATAATTTGTAGCATCTTGTCTCCTACAATTAAGTTCAAAAATAAGGGCATGGGATTGGACTTACATACTTCTAATGAAGCTCCTTATTATTGGGTGTTAATGAAAGTGGTGGGTTGGTGGTTGTCTATGGAAATAGCTACTCCTTTTTCCACTTCTTGTTCTCTTTACTTGGATAATTCCTCTTAACCAACCCTTTCTCTCCCTTCAAGATCTTCTTGGACTAGAGACTTCTATTCTGGAATGGCCAAAATATTTCATAGAGAGATACTACTTGGTGCCATCTTTATTTTCTCGATCATGTTGAGTAATTTGAGTGGAAGAGTCTTGGACTCTCTCAAATTATGTATAGACACTTCCTTAGGCTTGAGGGCTACATGATCTCTCGACTTTGGAATGGATGCACAAACATGGAGGTAGTCATGACTTTATCAAGGTATCCTTTTCTGGCATCATCATACATAGAAAAGGTCTAGGGAACTATCTCTCTAGTATACCTCCTCATGGAGTGAGTGTTGTAATTGGAATACACTTGTGGTGCCTTCAATGTTAAAGAGACATTACTGAACACAAAATTGTCATCAATGATCTAGGAGAAAAGAGAATGGTCAAGTGTAATCTTTGAGTCATACTATAGAGACATTCCTTGCATTTGTGTGGTTAGTATTGATTTCTCCTTACATGGCAAGGTATAGGCATAAGCTTCAATAACATTGGTCATTCCTTGGATTACCTACTTGGCCACCTTCTCTTGTGTGCTAAACCTAGGAAAATTCCTTGACATGTGTGAAAAATTACAAGGGAAGCATAAAGTATTGAGGTCTTTAGCTAGGTTATTCTACGTGGCTACCAACTCCTTAATTTGGTTCATTGAAACACTTTTTAGAGGAGTTGGGACCAAAACTAACTAATTTGATGGTTGTTCCTCAAAGGTGCTATCCTTATTATCACCTTGATAATTTTCTTTCTAGTAAGTTGGCTTAGTACCTTGATAGCCTTGTTAGTTATGGTATTGGGGTCTTGCAAGAATGTCTTGATGTCACTTGATATTATTGATCTCATTGGATAAATTCCTCAATAAATTCTTCATATTATTCATCTTCTCCATTATAATGGATGTAGTGGGGATTTAAGTTTGTGGTGAATTTGGGAAAATATACATGGACAAGGGTGGTGCAAAGGTACCTGGTTTGGCTTCACTTGATGTTTGGGCTCAAATTTTTGGGAAAAATAATAAAGGTAGTATAGGTAGGAGTTTTATTATATAGATATAAGGTTATTCTCTACCTTTAGGAAAAATTAATATGAATTTGGAAAAGAAGTCCCTCTCATTGTTTGGATGGCCAAGACTATATCTAAGTTGAATTCTTTTAGGTAAAATATAGAAGCCATGGTTGCGGGAGGGTGAGCATCAACAAGTTTTCTATGCCAATTTTTCTAGAATCAGGTATTGAAATCTAATACATCCTCTTGAGGGACTCTTTCAATAGTTATGAGTTATTTAAGAAAAGATGAGTGATCTCTCTTTTTAGAGAATTAGTCAAAGAATAGACTCTTGAGATAGTCTCAGGTGCCTATAGAGTTTGACAGTAAAGACCTATACCAATTTTGAGCCTTTCCTTTGAAAGAGGCTACAAGTAGTCTAAGGGCTAGAATTTTTCTCTCTGATATGATGTGGAGTGCATGTATTGGCCACATCCATCATGTGCTTGAAAATATTATTTTAATCTTCTCATATAAATTTGGGTAGGGATTTTAGAGCATTAGAAGGAATAAATCCCCAATTTATACTAAGAGGTAAGGAGATGAGAGGACATCCATTATCCCAACCCAAAAAATTTCATCAAGCCATAGTTATAGGGGGAGGTGGTGGACATTGGTGCGCTAGACAAGGATGTTCTAGGCTTGGTTATGGTCATTAAAGAAGGAAGAAAAAGTCTAGGATATTGTGTACTATAAGACTTGGTAAGTATCTTATGGATCAAACACTTTCTTATAAATCAAGAATATGGGTCCCACTTGGCATGCCAGGAAAAAGAACTTTTGATCTTAAAGTTTTCATTTAGGTAAGATAATAGTCTTTACAAAAAGTTTTGAAATAGAGGGACCAATTGTATGCCACTAAACAACCTCTGGGATTTAAGAAGCTCTCTCTTCGTAAATATTTTACTTCCAAGAGGGGAAAATGGAGAGAAATAAAAATAAAAATTTCACAATAAGAAAAGGGAAACAAGGTGGTTGATCCAATTTCCTATTGCGCAATTGAAAGAAAGATGACCCAATAGGCTCAAGTAGTACTTAAGCATTAAATGAGTGCAATGATCCTTCACAATAATGAATAGAGGGAGGTTCAATTTGATGGGAAATGATATGATGATGCAAGATAGGAGGATAAATAATAAAAAATCATAAGCTTCAAGAAATATAGATTGATGAAAAATAGACAGATGATTGTAATGGCCAGAAATGGGTATCTGAGAACTATGCCAACATGTAATTGAAATTTGAAGATAATTTTGAGGGTAAAAAATACCTTGGTCATTTTTTTCCTAGGAACCAAAAGCCTAGGGTATTTTACTCCTAGGAAAAAAAATCCTAGGACATTTTATACTCAGAGGTTTTTCCTGAAACTTTGATGATTGATCTTGTAGATCTTATATTTTATGGAATTATTTTGACAACTATGCCACTTGTTCCTGCACATAGAAAAATGGGGAAAAAGGTTGTGAAAAATCGGTTTTCCTTGGTCAAACCCATTTTTATGAATCAACCTTGAAAATAAAATGAATTTACATAAACAAAATATTGTTGATACGAAATAGAATCTAGCTCTAAATTGTAGGTTACTTTATACCTTGATGGCACAATGCTTCTTTAGATGTTATCACAGGTGTTAATGCAATAGACCTTGACTCTACAAAAAAGCCTTAAAGGAAATTGTGAAAGACAAGATTTTGCACCATGAATATTGTACTTTCTCAAAATGCTTGATGAAGTAGAAAAATGATGCTTTGAAGGCTTGAAGACTTTGATAATTCTTGGATTTAGAAGATCTCTTGAAAATATTGAGCATGAATATTGAAATGCCAACAACTAAAAGATTATTTCTACCCTACTTATAGACCAAAGGGAAAATCCATCTCATGAGAAACATGTGTAGTATTTTTTTGTCAAGCATGAGGGAGATGACATAGCTACCTTAATTAATCATCATTTTGATTTCCCAAAGGATGTTCCTCACTATTATGAAAAAGGTACTACCATTAGGTAGGTTCATGGCTTCAAACCATACTATTCTTTGACTAATTGTGTGTCAACCGAGCAATCAAAGCCACCAATCAAATGGTTTTTGAATCACACCTCAAATGAAAAAATGAGTGGGGAAATGTGAATAAATACATGTATGGTGAGAGTTGGTGATTGGTGCCACTCGAGAAAATAACGTCCTATGAAGATCATCAAATCATCAAAATGACATGCAGGGAATCACTAGAAAATACTCTGCAAGAAAGGGATGGGGACACAATAAAACTTAAGAGGAAGGATAGTACCATGTGTTTCCACTGTAGGTGTTCTTAGGAAATAAAAGGATGAAAGAACCAAAAAATGTTCCTAATTAACACATGGAACCCCTACTAGAAGGGAGAAATTACCAGAAGAAGAATGGGTCTGCAAAAGGAGAAACACGGTCACATAACAAAATAAAATTAAAAAATATAAGTTGAAGCTGATTATAATTATTTGGTTCACACAAATTATTATGGTAGAATGCTTCTACACAAACCTAGGAGTTAGGTAGAGGTAGCAAAATAAGTCACTTAGTCAAGGTACATTTTCTTATTGTTAAGTTTCAATAACAATCTAGACTATTGTGGATGCATATGCATACATGCATATATAATGTGCTCCAGCCCTATGAGCACTTAAGTTGATATTATAAACCATTGTACGCATACATATACACGTACACATAGATCTAAGATCAAATTTTAAAATCTAATGTATTTATTTCTAAATTTTATTTTATATAATATAATTACTAAATAAAATAATATCTTTTATTCAATTCTTCAATTTCTACTCTTTAATATATGATGATGTATATTTTATTATCAACATAACTATTACATCTTTGTTGATTGCAAGTGCTACTCATATTCCTAATATATTATCTTTAGAAAGTAGGAACTAAAACATTAAACATAAAACACATTTTTGATAAATCAATTCAATATTAAAATCAACTAATAAAAAAAAATCATTTAGCTGATAGGCTATTTGTTTGAAATTTTTCTCCTAGAATGTTATCTCACACTGGAAATTTTTCCAATTATGACAACTAAAATTAGACAATGTTCCAGCCCCAAGATATTGGTGTGATTTTGTGGAGTTGTCTTGCATCAAGAATTATCTCACACTAGGAAGTTGTCTCATACCAGAATTGTCTCACCCTAGGGAGTTGCAATTTTTTGGTTATGGTGTTTTCTATTTGGAGTTTTTTGGTGATGGTGGTGGCAATTTTCTCAAAGGGTGACATGAATATATGTGCAATTTAAATGTGATTCTTGTTTTTTTCTTTCCAAATAGTAGTTCATTAAGAGCTTTGATCCTCGTGTTATTTGGTTTTTGGGTACGACGAATTAGATGGCCATTATTAGTCCAGCCTATAAATAGGCTGAGACTTATGTTTTCAATTGATATTCTACTATTAGTTTGCCTAGAAATCAGTGCCTATACAAAATATCAAACATGATTTCTAATGTTTCAAGTGGCTTGATTTTGAATTTTTTGAAAATTATTTCTTCTTTCTTATTGGTTGCTCCTATTTTTGCTAGGGGTATAATTAATTTTTCATTCTAAAAATTTAAAAAAATTGTCAAATCAATTAAAGAGTGGGAAAAAAAAATTATTTACTAATACAAGGACATGTTCGGACGGAGGCAATTAAAGAGTAGGAAAAAAAAAATTATTTACTAATACATGGACATGTCCAGACGGAGGCATTTTCGGAGGGCAATGGCTACGCAACAAAAATATCATACATACCCGTGACTCGTACTATTAGATCCACTTTGCAGCATTTACACTTTGCCTGTCAGTAGTGCACCATGCCAATTGATAGGAAAATAAAATGGGTATTGGATAAATCGTAAACTAAATGGTAAAATATATACGGGAAGTTTGAAAAAAACCTAAGTGTCCCCCTTAGTAAGATATGTGATTAGTTTATTATTTTTACTCTTTTAAAATGTAATATTATTAAAATAATTAAAATAATATATTAGTATTTAATTATATATTTAAATTTTTAATCTTATATTTTAACATTAAATAACATATTTTTTTTAATAAAAAATATTTTATAATATATGTAATTATTTATATAAATTTTGAATAATATTGTACTTTTTAAAAAGTCAAAACAATTACATTATTAAAAATTTCATATATAATTCTAAATTCTAAATTTATATTTATATTTATAATAACTATATTAGAAAATATTATATATAATTTTTATAATATATTCTATATAAAAATCTTGCTAATACTATTATTAAACTATTATTATCTAACCCTAATTTTAAAATTGATAACTTTTCATGTTAAACTTCAATTCTTATTGAAATGTCATTAATGTAACTAGTATTTCATTTTTATTTATACTTATAATAAGTATATATTATAAAATATTAAAAAAATTATTAATTAATTAATTAATTTTTTTATAAGTATACTTAATCTATTCATCCATCCCAATAAGAAAGATTATTATTCAACAATAAAATAATTTTATTTATTTTTAATTCTATCCCATTGAAATCAATAAATTCTGGATTCTTTTGTACAATTTTCTAATTTACATGTTCATTGCTATTATGTAGATCACAAATTTGTTTAGTGTGACTTATTACAAATATTTCAACAATTTATAATAGGAATTTATAAACAGTTAACTATTATTTAGATAAGTTATGAAGTAATTATTTTTATTCTTTTAGTTTATTTATATGTTGCTTCTTGATTTAAAATTTTAAATAACAAAGTGTTTAGATATTTGATATAATAGATAATTTTTTACTAATAAAGATCTAACAAATTATAAATCAAAATAAAAAATAGAATGATAAAAAAACTATAATAACTTTAAAAAATTACACGCTCATATACTTAAGATTTTTATTTTTTTTACTTTAAATTTAATATATTAAATAAAAAATCACAAATATAAAATATATTAAATAAATAACTATATATATAGCATATTAAATAATAATATTATTAGTAATTATTAAACTATGAATTATAGAAGTCAATAATAAGCATTTTTTTAAGGCATAAATATTTATATCAATAACTTTAAAAATACTTAAAAATAATTTTATATTAAATATTATTCATATATAACACATTTAAAACATCTATAAATAATGTCATAAGACTAAAAAATGAGATAAAGAGTCTTATTACACTTTATATTTAGTTTGCATATAATTAATATTATTATTTAGTTCACTTTATCTTCAAATTTTATTTTGACAAATAAAAAAGGCTATTTATCTTAATCTAATTGTTAAAAAGTGAAGATAACCAAATTTACCATACATATTTAATAAAATTTACCAATTAATAATTATATTTTCAAAAATAAAAAATATAATTATTTATAAATATAGTTCAAACTACTTAAAATCTATTAAAAAATGATAATATATTGTATTTAAAATTTTAAAGTTATTTATTTTCCAATAGAATTTTAAAATTATTAATATTATAAAAATTAAAAATTATTTAAATATATTCATTTTAAATAAAATAATATGAATGACTGAAAATTACACAATTTTAAATATATTATTTGGAGCATGATTTTCCCCACTTGACTTCTCGTCTCTATGCAAATCATTCATTTTAAGGTGTGCTGACAAATGACAGTGGGTAGATGTCAGAATGCAGTACACAGTTATGAATGATGGGGGATGGCATAGCATGGCAACATAAGAATAGTAGGGGGATTTTGTTGGCTGGGTAGCCGGTGCCTTTTCGGAGTGAGGCTTACCACAGAAGGATTGATGAGGAAGAGTGTTAGCAGTCTGAATTTGGAGCCGTAGACGACGGCTATGTTTCAGACGGCATGGTTCAGAGTTCCAAATCTCACCAGAGGAAAAAAGGTCTAGATTCGAGACAACATTTGTGCTCTTTTTAATGGCAGACTTCAATAATTTGAAGCATATGAGAATTTTGATCACTGTAGGATTAAGTAAATCAAATTATAATAAGTTATTTGCATTGTAAACAATAAGTATCAAAGATTTGTATTGAAATATTTAGTAATTAGTGGAAAGTAATATTTTAACCTCTATTTCAAACTAGCCACATAAGCAACATTTTATCTGATTACACAAACTATTTTATTGTAGGTGTTGAGTTCTAAATATGCCTCTTGTCAAGTAACTCAATCTTACAACTAGTCAAATTGTCTTTTAATTTTATTTTTAATCATAATTTTCGTTCCTATTAGGCTGGACTCCTACTGTAACACAGCTCTTGTTATTGGTAAGGGCTAAATTTTTTTTGGGAATCTATTTCTAGTGGGTATAGTACACTTGGAAATGACCCAAGGGTAAAACTCGTCAAGGCCTTTGATTGTCTCATTTAATCATTTGATTTTTAAAACTAGAAGATTTTTTTAGGTTTGTTATCAATCGTTATTATTTGCTAATTATTCCTTTGCTATTATTTTGAACAAAATTTTGGTTGAGACTAGCTAAATTAGTGGTAGAGAACCTCATTTGGGGAACCCTAGTAAATTGTGTATATTTGATGTTCTTTCTTATGGGTTGGTGGTTGAGTGCTAAAAGGAATGATTTTGTGATTTTCTTTGTTCTGATTTATTGTATTTTTGTTTTCATGTGTGTAAACTTGTATGACAAATGTAGGGAGTGTGGATGTGCATTCCTCTGTAGGAAATTCTTTTGGTTTAGCTTCCAATTGTATTGAATTTTTATTGATGTTTATTTTCAAGTAGATAAATATTGTGTATGTGAGTGTTTTGGCTCTTTGAAGGAGTCAGAGAACCAAGGGCTGCCAAGTTAGAATAGCGGATTAGTTTATTCTTAGATCCTTGGGTCATACATACTCTTTCTTTGCATGAAAATATGATGGAATGATTGTATTGAATTGGATGAGAACAATTTATGTATGTCAAGCCATTTTGTGTTAGTTTAACTTAGTGTGAAGAATAATGTTGGATAAGCTATAGGTTTTAATTTATTTAATGTTGTTGGTTATGTATGGTTGACAACACATTTACATAAAAAAGTAGAAGTTGTGTGTTATGACCATCTATAGGTGCAAGTATAATTATATTTGGCTGACTAGCTTAAGAATGTATGTGTGTGTTGTGGGTGATGTGCAATGTTTAAGTATGTCTAGTGGTCCAAATAGAGAATATTAGAACCTATGCACCTCTTAGTTCATATGGATCAAGAATTCAAGTAGTCACCAACCACAAAATGCTATTGTCGGAGCTTTTACTTTGTGAGAATGTCATAGGATGAGAAGTTGTTTTTAATAGAGACATAAGTTGTTTGGGTGTGTATATAAAAAGAGTATGTATGCATATGTCCTCAGACTTTGGATAATCTTTCATGAAGACCATTATAGTTTTAAACTCAATGTTTGTGTATTGAGTGTGTTCTAATTTTTCTTTTCTTTTCGTGTCTTTTTTATTTTATTTAATTTGGTGTATGGTTTAGTGTGTTGCTCTTGTCTTTATACAAGGAGCTTGTTTGGAAATAACTTCACTACTTGAGAAAATTTTGAAAGTTTAGTTTATCTATAGAAGACATTGAAATTGGGTGAGTGAAGGGTCTTTGTACCTTGTTCATTGTCATGTCATTTAGTTGCATTCTTCATTTGTTTTATTACATAGTCATTTCATTAATATAGGAGAATTAGGGTAGTGTAATATTGTAGTATGTTAGAGGGGTTTATGTGTGGATATTCTCACAAGGAAGGAAATACAGACACAATGGGTTCATATCCCCTTTTCACTCCTAGGTCTTTGCAATGGGAAATCCAATATGTTGATACTACCAAAGCATATGAAAATTGATATAAGAAATTAAGGGTGTGTAAATGGAGGAGTAAAAGTTAGTTTTTTAGAAAAATTATATCCAAATAGATTTTTGGAGTGTTTATATAGGAGAATTACATGGATTCTATATTGGATTCTATGTCAAATGAGATGGTGTTTTTTTATTATGGGAAAAGAGAAAAGAAATTTTTTGTAAGCCAAAATTCTATTTGTTTGATGTCTCTTGGATGTTATGGGTCAATAATCAAGTTGAATGTTTTTAGTTAATTGAATGAGTTGGTATGTTTGAATAGGGTACCTCTATGAGGATAGTGTTGGGGGTGATGTCAAATAAAATTGCATGTGATGATGGAGATCATGTAGAAGATACCGATACTATAAGTTCAAAAAGAATGCTCCTAGAAAATGTTGTGCACTTGATGAAATTACATGCACTTGATGTTTGTTGGATAATTTACTTAAGGGTCAAATTGAATATATTTAGCAAAGTAACATTGAGTGCTTTTATTTGTATAGGAAACTTCTGGGAAGTCAATATTCGATACTGTATCAATACAAATAATGTTTAAAGACTTTATCAAGGCACAAAATACAAATACTATAATCTCTTATATCTACATGATGCCTTGAATTTTTTGAGTAATTTCAATTGATGATTCAATTGATTAACTTTTAATGATTCAAATTCTTAACTTTGGTAGAGAAACTTAAAGTTTATATACAAAACTAGGTTTGTATATATTGATTGATAATTGTTGCCTTAATTTAGAGTGTATGGTTAGTTATCATTTTTTTTCTCGATCTTGCAAATTAATAAACTCCATAGAGTTGAATGATCAACCAATTCATTGAGCTCTTGGACTCTTCAAACTAAGTGCTAAGTTGGGTGGTCAGTTGATTTTTGAAACCCTACATTATGTAAAATTGATGGTGTGAAAGTTTTAAAATCCTTTGACTCATCCACTATGAAGACTTGAGCATCACACGTAGCCAATAGAAAATAAATGTGGTCTAAGAGTGGAAAGGTAAAAAGGGGCTTGTCAAGTGGATTAAAAGATTTAAGAAAAATAAAATGGGGTCATTGTCTTAGTTTAGAATGCATAATCAGTAATCAATTTTTTAGTGTACAATATGAGGAGGGGATCATATAAAAGGGCTAATTTCCCAAATCCATAAGTTACATTAGAATACAAAACCACCTTAATAAAAATATGATTAGCAACACTTGGTAATAGATATGTCAATGCAATATATGTGCTTCAAGGGTTTTAATTCCTTTTATTTCTTAGAATTGAGAAGGAGAGGAATGTTATTGATATACAAGAGACTAAATAAGAACATATATGATATAATCTAACTAAAAAGAAGACATTATAAAAGAGAATAAGGAGGTATTTTAAATACACTTGGAAATGAAATAGGAGAAGTGATTTTACATATCCAAATTCTTGTCTGTTAGAATCTCGGAAAGACCTTTAACTATAGATCTAGGTTTTGAAGATTGTAATCTGACTCTCTATTAAATTTGAGCTGAAAATATAAGGGAGAGAGTGAAACTCATTGTGCACCTTGGGAAAAATTACCAATGGTGTTATGTACTAGGTGATTTTGGCTAAATTTTTCTAGGTATCTCTGAGTGTGTTCAATCTTTTTGAATTTTTTTTGGTGGCTCTATAACTTATTCCCATACATTGAAAATGGGGGGAAAGGTTTTATAAATGGTTTTTCCTTATGCAAACCCCTATTTAGGAATCAACCTTGTAAGTGAAAGGAAATTGCATAAGGAAAGATGAAACAAAAACCAAATCTGAATTGTAAATCACATTTACCTTGATGATGCAATGCTTCTTTGAATGTGATCACAAGTGTTTATGTAATAGCTTGATCCAAAATAAAATCATAAAATAAATTACTTGTATGGTGGATATTGTATTTTACCAACAATTCTTGATGAAGAAGAAAAGGAATACCTTGAAGATTTGAAGACTTGGATGCTCAATTGTAGAAGAGATATTTAAAGTGGATTGCTTTCTTAATCATGAATGCTTCAAGAATTGATAGTGAATGATTGCATTTTATAATGGATACCAAAATTAGGAGAGATAGGGGTTTTATAGACTCAATCCATCATTTCAAATCAAACAAAGAGCACTTCTCAAGGTCATATAAAAAAGGTGAAATTATATTTGGATACCCTTTATTCAGTAGGGTTCTTTTCAATCATAGCAGATAGGATTTGGTTATATCTGATTATGTATCCCCTTCTATTGCATGGTGTCATCTTATTAGTTGTATTACAATGAGGATGTGTTCATCTCCTCGATTAGTGACTGTTGATGATGGTCCAGTCTTGTTCCATGAGTTTCATGCATGTGATCCAAAATTTCATGTGACGGCTTGAATGTGCCTATATCATTCACATCCATGTGGTAGATTTCTTGGGAACCTTTATAAGTGTTTGAATACTTCCACTTGTGTACAAACTTTTTATGTTTGTGATAATATCTTGAGATGTGGTTTGTTTCTTATAGTATGTTTATGTGATGCACTATGATACATAAGGTTCATGCTATGTTCACTTATGTTTAAAAAAAAAATTAAGTTCATGTTTTACCATTTGGTTCCAAGGGTTCATTGGTGAGGCATTACAGAGTTGAATTTTGAAGATAATTAAGTTGACCAATTGACACACTAGGCCCTCTAAAGAATCCTATGTTGAAATTAGAAAATTTGTATTCACCTGTGAAAGATGGTGTGAATTCTAATGACCCTTAATCATGTTCTAAAAGGGATCTTGTAGGAGAAGAAGTATCTTTAGGGGAGAATATATTCTTTTTTTAAATGACATAGGAATAGATAGAGAATTAGATTTAGTCTATAAGAAATTTTAGATCTTATCATTAGCAATAGGGCTATACATGATGTTGTTATAGATGAACTTCACTTTGTGATGAAGTTTTGAAGGAATGGTGTGCATAGCATGTAACCATGGTCTTCCCAAGAGAAGGTTATAATTAAGTGTATTTTGCATGACATGAATAGGTGTAGATAAAATAATAGGACCTACTTTAACAATAAAATTGATAATATCCAAGGTTTATTTAGCAATATTTTTGATAAAGGTAAAAACAGGTTTTGAATGGAACCTGAATCCATTTACAATATAGAAGAAAATATTTTCAATTCATCCCATACATAATTTGAAAGCCTATTATACATCAAGCAACAAGACCCCAACCAACCCAAAAAGATAACAAAAAAAACAAAACAAGTAGCAACAAAAAACAAAAATTGGCACATTAACCAACAACTACCTAGCAACCAACCAGAAGAAACTAATTTATCTTTTTCATGGCCTTCTCAGCCTATGTCTACAGATCCTCCATCTTTTGAATGGATTCTTTGAGACCTTTCAGATCCTTAAGGGTTTCTAGCAATTTCCTTTTGAGGCCACTTCTAGTTCCCAGCCCTGAACTTCCAACACCACCATCCAATGTTATAGTTGTATTCTCCAGCATGATATTCTCTAGATGGTTATACAAATCCTTAAGATTCTTCACTAAAACACTAAGGCCCTCATTGTTGTTCTTAAGAACTCCATTGATGATGTGTCTATTGTAGTTGATTTTCTCATTCAGGTCCTTCAACTTCTCATCCACCATTTCTTTGATTTCTGTTGTCATTTCCTTATTCACTTTATTATTTTTTACCTTCACCAGAAACTCCATTTCCAGCTTTTCCATCTTTTGTTTTAGGGGTTCCATAGTTTCTTCCATGGCCTTCAGGTGATGCTTCATTTCTTGCATTTCCTAGCTAATCCACTTTTCCATGTTGATGCCATGGCCTTCCTTGATTTTAACCTCCTTTAGAATATGATCATCCAAGTCAAATCCAACATTAGCCTCCTTATGACTTTCCCCACCCCCATGGTTTGACTGTCCCTTCGACTCCTCCTTATCACTGGCTTCCTCTTTACTTTCCTCTTGTTTTTCTTCTTCCATATCTTCTTCCTCTTCCTCCACCCTATCTTCTTCATTTTTGTTTTCATCCTCTTCTTCTTCACCTCCAACAATATATGTATCCTCATTATGTTCCTCCTTCTCACTTTCCTCAGAAAGTAGGTCCTTAGCTTCCATGGCTTCCTCCTCATTCTTAGGCTCCTCAGTATCTTCATCCAGGATAGTGACCTCATTCCTATCCTGAGAAGAAGGGTGAGGTTCTTCAGTTTTGTCTGCACTATCATGGGGACTCTTTTTATTTTTCCTACCCTTCTTGTGGGTATCAGCCTTGATCTCTTCCTCTTCATTTTTCTTTCTCTTTCCTGTAACCCTTTTAGGAATGGGTTCCTGAATCATATCCCTGGCATAGTTTTCTATAAGAAAAATCAAACCCTCATGAAGCATAGGGTTGCTTGATTTTTCCATGTTCTATGTTATGTTATTGTTCAGGGAGCTAAGCAAAAAGTAAGGAAAGGAAACTTTCTTTTTATGCCTAAAATGGTTAGCCAAAACAAAATGCAAGTTATAAATCTTAGAATAGTGACCATCTAGAGTAAAATACTCTATCATCACCCTCAAAATTTTTGCCCAAATTTTCTTTATCTTCACTATTTCAACATAATCCCCCAACCCTTTTCTCAACAAAGTTTCTTCATCAGCATCTTTAGGGAAAACTTTAAAAGCTTGAGACCCCATTTATTTGTTATCCCTATAGAAATTCATTCCTTCAAGAGACAAACCGGTTATCTCGGAAACCAAACTCAGAGAAAGCAGAAAGGATTTACCCCATAAATTAACTTTTCCATTAACTCATCCCTCAGCAAATTTTTTGGTTACCTTTTTGTCAAATCCATGAAGCTTTTCCATGTACGGTGTAACACCACCTCTTTCCAATTTTTTCCACACTTTTTTGTCATGTCTCCATTTCTCACAATCTAGGGGCTCCTCCCTTCTTAGACCACCTCCCATTTTCTCAAATCTTAGACAACACTGGTTTCTCAAGTTACCAAAGCTTAACAAAATAATGTTTGTCTGGCTCTTACAAATCAAGTTGTTTAAAATCTCCCATAATCTGTGTGTCATTAACTCTGTAATAATTTTCTCACACCTTACCTAGAAACTAGCTTTCCTCAGTAAATTAATTATTCTTGTCATCATTATTTTTTATTATGTTTCTCTCCTTGTGATTAAGTTTATCATAATTGATAAGACTTAAGATCTTGGAATTGAGATTCACTTCCCCATTCCAAACTTTCATGATGTCATTATGGGCCTCCACATTAGCTATACTATCCACATGCTTGTTTCCTTCCCGGTAGATGTGGGTTATGTAGCTTTCCTCAAAAGTTTAAAATGTCATTTTAATTTTTTCAATTATGTGGGCTATACTCTATGAGGTCACACTTTTACCTTTTATGCAATTAATGATATTAAGCGAATCTCCTTCCAACCAAAACTTCACACAACCCATCTCTTTTTCCAGCAACACGACATGTAAAGTTGCCTCAGTTTCAACTACATGATGAGTTTTCATTCCCAACAGGGCTTCCATAGATCCCAGACATTTACCAACCCAATCTCTTATTAACCCTCCCAACCCTGCCCTTCCAGGATTCCCCTTAGCAGCTCCATCAAAGTTACCTTTGAGCCATCCCATAGGGGGAGCACTCCACATGATATTGTCTCTGGGGTTGCGGTCCTTTTTTCTTTTATGACTATCCCAGGAGAGCATGTCTTCTATTTTATGTGATTTGTTCCATAAATGTGAGTCTCTTGAAATGGTGCTTCTGAAATTTTCCATGAGACTTCTACAAACACGATTAGCATTCTTGTCATGAGAAGTATGTTTGTCTCTAAAGAATCTATTATTTATCTCCTTCCAGATTCTCCAAGTGAAGTGAGGAATAAAGAGATCCCAAAGAACTTTATCTTCTTTGCCAAGAAAAGGACACTACCACTAAAGAACAAGATCCAACAAGTTATGAGGTTTCACCCATTCCCAGTGAATTCTATTAATGATGGAATCCCACACATTTCTAGTATAGGAACAATGTATCATCATATGATTACATGATTCAACCACTTCACAGCATAGGAAACATCTATTGGGCATGTAAAATCCCCTTCTTATGAGGTTATCCACAGTTAGGATTTTATTCAAGACAAGCAACCAATAAAACATGTTAATTTTAGGGATAAGGTTTTTGTTCCATACCTAGGAGTAGAGAGGTTGATCTTCATAGGAAATTAGGAGAGCAGAAGTAGAAGAGATAGATAATTTTCCATTGTTTTCTAGGCCCTATATAAATTCATCTTGCACATTTTCTCTAATGAACCAGTTGTTGAGTTTTTTACTCACTTCTTTAAATTTTTCATCAGTTTGACTAAGATCTATCTAGTCATCATTGATCCAATAGTTAGACACCATTTCCCCAATCATCTCTTTGCATTCTTAAATGGCATTTAGCCATTCTTGGTTTTCATTTAAGGGATTTTCCATCAGCCAATTGTCATTCCAAAATTGAATCTTCATGCCATTTTCCAACTTCCATCTAACACCTTTTCTGACTAGATTCTTGCCCTTATTGATACTATTCCATATAAAGGATCCCTGAATATCCAGCTGAGATTTTAAAGTGTTATTTAAAGAGGTAAGATATAATAGTTACTTTTTATTATAGAGTCCAGTCTTTTTCTTCTTCAAAGATCCTCCAGCACTATTTTTCCAGCAAAGCCTTATTGGTATTAATTATGCTTCTAATGCCCTGCCCCCTAAATTTCTTAGGTTTTCAAACCTTCTCCCAAGAGACAAGGTTGAGTCTTTTTTTTTCCTCTACTCTAGTCCAAAGAAATCTTTTTCACATTTTTTCAATCATTTCATCATACTTCTGAGGGATTTTGAACAAACTTAGAGCATAGACCGGAAGGTTTTGGAGAGTAGCCTTCATCAATTGAACTTTACCAGCTTGTCTTAACATAGCCCCTTCCAACTAGCCAATTTGTGATGAAAATTGTCAATTATGTCATTCTAGAAGGAGGTTTCAGGTTTCAGACAAAGCCGCAACCCCAGGTAGGATGTGGGGTGCATCCCAATCTTACAACCTAAAATAGAGGAGATTTGTTTCCTTCTATCTTCCAAAGTATTTCTAAAGTAAAGAAAGCTTTTCTCCCAATTTATCAATTGGCCTGTAGCATTAGAGTAGATATTCAATGCCTTTATCACATTCCTTGCTTCTTTAACAAAGAATTCCCACATCATAATTGTATCATCAATGAATTGTTCATGTGAGCACTTTTGACAAGAGGAGAAAGGTTGGAGACCAACAATCTTCCTTGTCAACACAAATTTTTTAATATATCTCCCAAGGCTTTCGGCCATAATATCAAAGAGGATAGGAGAGATAGGGTCTCCTTGCCTCAATCCTCTTGAAGGATGAAAAAAATTAGAAGAGCCCCAATTAACAATGACTGAGGAAGAGACTATAGTAACCAATTGCATGATTAATCTGACCACCCCTAAGTCACATCCAAAGGCCTGAAGGATTTTAGATAGGAATTCCCAATCGACTCTATCATAGGCTTTCGATAGATCCAGCTTCATCAAGAAACCTTGTTTTTTGGATTTTTCCAAGGAGTGAATATTCTCGTGCAGAACAATAATGGAGTCCAAAATCTGTCTTCCTAGGACAAAGCCATTCTATTGAAGGGATATGAGAGAAGGAAGAAGATTCAACAATCTATAAGTAAGAACCTTAGACATGATCTTGTATAATGAATTACAAAGGCTTATGGGCCTAAAACCATCAGCAGTATTTTCCCTAGGCTTCTTTGGAATGAGAGCTATAAAAGTGGAGTTGAGTTCTTTAAGAATTGTCTTGGATCCAAAAAAATCCTTGACTACAAAGCACACATCATTCCCAATAATACTCCAGAAAGCTTGAAAGAAGAACATCTGAAACCCATCTGGTCCTGGGGACTTTTCTCCTTCAAAAGGGAACACCGCCTTTTTAATTTCCTCATCCTTAGGAATGGCTTTTAGGAAGACATTGTCCTTAGAATCCATAATTCTAGGAATATAATCTAGCAGAATTATCTAATTTTCCATATTAAGATTAGGATCCCTAGAAAGAAGAGTGGCAAAGTGACCCATCTTTTCTTCCCTTATCTCCTCTTTTTTAATGATGGTTCCCTGGGGGGAAGATAAGGAATAGATTTTATTAATGGCCTTATGTTTTAGAACTGTAAGATGAAAGAATCTTGTGTTTCTATCTCCCGATTTCAGAAATTTTATCAAAGCCATAGATAGGAATAGAATCAGGTTTAATCAAATAAATATATGTATTTGTCTTGTGTAACAACTCAATGCTACAAAAATTAAGTCTTGAGCCATTATCAATTAAAGTTCTTCAAATAAGATTATCATTGATAAGGATAACAACCATAAGTGAATCATGTTGATCTTGAACTTCCTTAGGAGGCAAATCATCTTGAGAAAATAAAATTTGAGATTTGTTATCAGTCATTTCATGCATTCTAAAATGGAAGTTATATTTTCTTACCTAGGAGGTGTGGGAGAGTCACATTCCTCAAGGATTTTTGTAATGCTTCATGATAGGTAGGTGAAGTTTGAAGAAGCTCCCAAACATATATATGTTTGCACAAGTAGCATAGAGTTGGTCTACTAAATCATACTCCTTTACAAGATTTTGAAGGAGATAGGGTGTAGAAGGAAGCATGAGTTGAGAAGTAGGAAGAGAAGTGGGAAGAACTGAACTTGTAGGTTGTCTATTATTTCTTGTGTTATAAGTGTGAGAAATTGCATGATAGTCAATTTCTTGAGCACCTTTGACCACAATGATTGGTTTATTTTGGGGGTGGAGAGGTATCTTGATGAAGATGAACAAACACCATGAGATTTTTCAATATCCAAAATATTGACAACATTGACTTGATCAAGCTCTTGATTATTTAAGGTTTTATCATTATAAGGGAAAGCATCAAGGAAAGTAGTAATGATATTATTCTCATCTTCCAAAATATCCTCATGAGTAGGATAATATTTAGAATAGGGATTAGTGACTTCCATTAATGCTTTATCTCTATAAGGAATGTCAAATGAAGGTAAGGTGATATTAAGAAATGTATTTATAATGTATTCCTCTTTTTCTAAAACATCCTCATAAAGGAGGTAAATCTTATGAGAAGGATCAACATCATGGATGCATGTGTCATTTCTAGATGGAGTAGAAGAAATTTCAACCATAATATATTGTCTAGTGGTTCATCCCAAATAGGAGAATCATCAAGGGTAGGAACATCTCTATGAATAAAGAACACTTTAGGAGAATAATAATCATGACTCACTAAAGATTAATCCCTAAAAGGGAAGGGATGGGAAGGAAAGTAGGGTACAATATCCTTCTCTTGCACCAAAATATCTTAATGAGTGAGATACATTTTACAATAAGGATCAACATCATCCTTCAAGATCTCATCCTTGCGAGGGATATTCTCTGATGAAATGTTAATAAGCTCATATTGTGCTAAAATATTCTCATGGGTGGGATCAATTTTTGGGAAGGGAATATTGTGACTATTGATGAAAGAAAGAACTAAGTTATCATCATATGCATAATAGGAAACATCTTGAAAGTATTCAAAGAAAATTGAAATTGAACAAGCAAATGAAGATAACAAATCAATTCATAGAATGCAAATGCAAATACATAATATAATGCATGGAATGAAATATTTTTTGAATTTTTTATTGGTTTAAAACATGCAAAAATGAAAAGGAAATGCAAGAATGAAACATGTCTAATTTTGATAAAACTAAATACAATAATCCATACAAATAAAATCTAGACACCAAAATCAAAAGTATGTAAGCGGAGTCAGGCTCACCAAAATATACAATATCAAAATGGGATCACATAAACGGGATGATTTCCCCATTTCATAAGGCACATTGGATAAAAAAAAATATGATTACAATCACTTGGTAAGAGAGATGTCACTACAATATCTATGTTTGAAGGGATTTTATTCCTTTTGCTGCTTAGAATTGAGAAGGAAAGGGATGATATTGATATACAAGAGACTAAATTACAACAAAGCCAATGTAATCCAACCAAAAAGAAGATGTAAAAGAGAATAAGGAGTAATTTTGAATGGGCCTAGAAATGAAATAGGAGTGAGTTTTTAGATCTAAATTCACAACCATCAGAATCTTAGAAAGACCTGTAATTGCAGATCTAGGACCTTAAGACTATAATATAACTCTCTACAAAATTTGAGCTAAAAATATAGGGGAGAAAGTGAAAATCATTGTGTACCTAGGGACAAAACACCAATGGTATTCTATACCAAGTGATTTTGGTTTAATTTGTTTAGGTCTCTCAGATTGTGTTTGATCTTTCTAAATTTTATCTAGTGGCTTTGAAACATGTTCCTATACATAGAAAAATTTGGGAAAAAAGTTGTCTAAAGGGGTTTGACTTAGCAAAACCCCTATTTAGAAATCAAGCTTGGAAATGAAAGGAAATTACAAAAGGAAAGATGAAATAGAAACCAAATCTAAATTTTTAAGCACTTTATACCTTAATGATGCAATTCTTCTTTGGATATGATTCCAAGTGTTTATGCAATAGCTTGATCCAAAATGAAATCTTGAAATAAATGAATTGAATGATGGATATTTTATTTTACCAACAATTCTTGATGAAGAAGAAAAGGATTGTGTTGAAGATTTGAAGACTTGGATGCTCAATTGTAGAAGAGATCTCCAATTCAGATTGCTTTTTTGATCATGAATGCTTCAAAACTTGATAGTGAATTCTTGCATTTCATAATGGATACAAAAATGAGGAGAAAAAGGGGATTTATATACCGAATCCATCATTTTAGGGGTTAAAAATTATGGAGGAGAATCCTTGGATCGTTGGAAATCTTGCATCGCCCAATAATATTTACTTTTAGTTTATTCATGTTTTCTAGCTTTCTTATTTTTTGTTGCGAACTTTATGGTACCTTATGGACATTGTGTTTTACTTATGTCTAGGTTCACACCTTGATTGGATTCTTTGTAGTGAAATAATCTTGGATTAAATTTCGAGCCAACATGTTCTTTATGTTCTAACAACTAGTTGGAGTTTTTTATCTTGCGAAGTAATTTACCAATTGGTGAAGCTTGGTGTCTCATATCCCAATGTTTGTAGATATTTGGCTAATGTTTCTCTTGGATCATGCATCATTTCTACACCTTGGAAATAAGATCTTATGATTTGGGTCTTGACCTATATTTTTGTAATATGTTTTTTTAGTCTTGGAAAGTATAATAGTTCCTAGCCAGAATATGTGTCGTGAAAATCTATATATTGAGGCTAATGATATTTGTCTAGTAGTAAAGTAGTCAAGTAGGGAGTGATGAATAAGATAACCTTTTGAGGTTAGCACTAGGTTTTAGGTTTGGAATTTTTTCATAATAAGGTATGTATGTTTAAAGTTTGTAATCTGCATGTTGCAGGCCAATGTAATGTAAATACTTGATTATATGATAATTTGAAGATCTGTTGTAGCATCTTGATTGTCTTATCTTGTTTTTGAGTTAGTTTTTTCCACTATGTTGAATCTTGTTGCATGGTTGGACTGTCTTCATTAGGAAAACTCTAGCTATGTCTACATCATATGGTATCAGAGAAAGGTTGATGTTCCTATGTTAACAAATCAAGTTCCTGATCTTGTGAAGCTCTAGTTGTGTTTGTTGTGGGGTGGTAGAGTGTGGATCTAGCCCGTAATTGTAGAGGACTTGCACAAGGGGATCAAAGAGGAGATTATTACTAGTTGGTGACTTTGTTGAGTATTGAAGGTATACCAAAGGTGATCAGATCACTGAGTTGGAGGCAAGATGCAAGTGTGTTTGATAGATCACCGAGTGAGAGGTAGTTAGCACCTTGTAATTAAATAACCAAAGTTGACGTAGTTTCACCTGAGGATTAGAAAGATGCCACCTAAAATAATGTACCCTAAAAGCCTAGAACAAATGAAGGATTTCAAGAATGAGATGAGGATTGAGATCCAAAATATTTTGAATGGATTGTGAAGGATATTTGAGACTAAGGATGAATATAAGAAAGTTGTTGAAGATTTTAAGACTGTACATGTTGAGATTCTTGTAGATGAAGAAAGTTTGTTGAGGGCTATGGCACAAGTAAGTAATTCATAGGATGGAGGATTCTAATTTTTTTGGTTCATTACATCATGAGGATTTGATAGTTTGGATTGGTGAATTATAGGATTACTCTAAGCTTGAAGATGTCAGAGATCTACAAAGGGTTAGGTTGGTACATACTAAGTTGAAGGGTCATTTTTTCTTATGGAAAAAATAATTACAAAAAGATAGAGAGGAACATGGTGAAATGAAAATCACTAGATGGAGGGTGATGGTTGCTAGATTGAAATCCAAATTCATACCCAAGGATTATGAATTGGAATTGTTTAAGAATTTGCAGAACTTGAAGTAGATGGACATGAATGTAAATGAATAAACCAAATAATTTTATAAAATCACAATTAGATCTGGACACCAAGAGGTATCTAAGGAAAAGGTGGCTAGATATGTTAATGGTCTCAAATTTAATATCCAAGATGATATGAGTATGTTACAAATTTCTACAGTTGAGGATTCTTATCAGTATGCATTGAAGGTAGAAGATAAGTTGAAGAGGAGGCCGAATAACCCTAGAGGGAAGTTGAAGTGAGTAAGTAGTAATGGAAAAGAGAAGAAGACCATTGAGGTAGAACCTGATTAGAAGACACTTAGGAAAGGAAGTGATAGAAGATAATTAAAAGGTACTTTCTTTAAATGTGGTGGCATAAGACATATAGATTTTCAATATTATGAAGGATCTAGTAAAATATTAGGTAAACATAACCTTGTGGCACATGAGGAGAAGAATATTAATGATCTTGTGGAGAATATGGCAGAACCTGAGATGAGAGAATATATTATGCTTAGATGAATCATGTTGAGTAAGAAGGAAGCTGAGCCTATACAAAAGAGGAATTTATTTAGGACTGTTTATAAATCAAGAGGTAATGTTGTAAAGTTGTTATGGATAATGGTAATACTAATAATTTGGTATCAGAAGAGATGGTAAAAAATCTTGTCTTGAAGAGGTTTAAACATCCTTGTACTTATGGGATAAGTTTTTTTTTAGATGATCATGTGGTAAAGGTAAAAGATCAATATTTTAGGAACTTTAATATTTGACCATACAGAGATGAGGTATTATGTGATGTTGTATCTTTGAGTGCTTGTCATATGTTATTGGGAAGACCTTGGCAATATGATAGAGGATATATTCATGATTGCAGAAGAAAATTGGTCACAATAGAGAAGGATGGACATAAGTTTAATTTGGTTCTCTTGAAGGAGGAAGAGGGGATAAGTGCAAGGAATATGAGCATGATAGATAATTACTTTTTGAGAATTAGAATGAAGAGGGTGAGATAAAGGAAGACATGGAGGATCTTAGATCTAAGAACTGACTGGTATTAGATAATAGGATGAGTAAGGTATTACAACAGAAGGCTTTACATAAGATGAAGTCTTGTAGAAGAGGTAAGTTAGATGTGTGAAGGATGAAAGATGTTGGTAATATTAATTTTCTACCTGAGGTTGATGTGAGACATGATACAGATCAAATTAAGAGGATGAATTTGACAGAACTACGAAGAGAAAAGTTGTAGAGCAAGAAAGTTGCAGATAAGGAGGATATGTGTATTAGGAGTGAGCATGGGATTTATGTCATGAATCCTACAAGATGTTCGTAATTTCCTCTTATGAAACATCTTCTTCTCACCAGGGGTGTTTGATGCAAGAGAATCCTTGGGTGGTTGGCACTCTTGCATCACCCAAAAATATTTTCTTTCGATTTGTTCCTATTTTCTAGTTTTCTTAGTTTTAGTGGCATTCCTTTTTTTCATATCATTTATTGTTGTGAACTTCAAGGGACATTTTGGACATCATATTTTACTTATGTCTAGGTTTTCACTTTGATTGGATTCTATGTAATGAAGTTATCATTCAAGTTCAAAGTAGTATGTTCTTCATGTTCTAATAACTAGTTGGAGTTTTCCAATCTTGCAAAATAATTTACCTATCAGTGAATCTTGGTGAATCATATCCCAATGATCATGGATCTTTTTTGGATGTTTCTCTTAGATCACACATCATTTATAAATCTTGGAAATAAGACCTTATGATTTGGATCTTGACCTATATTTCTATATTACATTTTCTTAGTCTTGGAAAATGTAGTAACTCTTGGTTGACATATGTGTTGTGAAGCTCTATATATTGAGGCTTATGATATTTGTTTAGTAGTGAAGTATTCAAGTAGGGAGTGATGAATAAGATAAAATTTAGAGGTTAGCACTAGGGTTTAGGTTTGGAATTTTGTGGTAATAAGGCACATATGCTAAAAAAATTTAGTCTGCATGTTGCAGGCCAATGTAATGTAAATACTTGATTCTGTGATAATGAAAAGATCTATTGTAGCATCTTGATTGTCTTTTCTTATTCCTGAGTTGGTTGTTTCCACTATTTTCATTTTTTTTGCATGGTTGGACTATCTCCATTAAGGAAACTCTAGCCATGACTACGTCAAAAACTCAGGCAAGCCAGCCACGAGACTGAATCCCCCACTAATGCTCTGACATAGGGCCATGGGCCAAATTTGGGCCCCAATTCTAGGAGATCATTCTATCCTAGGGATAGAATGCCAATAGAATTTTGTACCTAAAAAAATGAGCCAAATTAGGGTAGGTGCAAGATTCTTGGGTACGACTCAATTTGAGGTTCAAATAGGTCACAAATGCCAAAAATAGGGCTATAGGGCCTAGGTGATGGAGTGAATTATTTGATTGGAGGAAAAAATAGAGGAGCACACTTAGAAATTAGGGCTAACCTTGAGTTTTGAAGAAATTGAATCAATATATGACTTATAATGTTAATTTGAAGGTCCAATAAGTGTCAGGAGAGTGTGAAATCAATGTGGGAACCCATACATACTAAAATAAGGTTAAATTGAGCACCTTATTAAGGGTACTTACTTTTTATGATGGTACATTTAGTATAGAAGTAAAACAATAAAAATATAGATATTAAGGAAAATAGACTACTCAACTTGTCAGATTTTGGGATTTTATAACTCAAATGAAAGAAAGTGATGCCTTGTGTGTATTGGAAATATATTTAGAATGTGCCAATATAAGCATTATGAAATAGTACAAAGATTTTACATGACACCAATAATATTTATACCATTAGAAAAGATAGGATTACAACACTTGTTCAAAGAAGAAACATCCACAATAATGTGCATGAAGAAGTTGTTAAACTATGTTATTCAAACATGGCACATTCAAAATAGAAGAAACAAGTCATCCATTAATCATAATAGAGAGTTTCTATTTTCTAAAATTATATCCAGATAATTTTCAATAGTTTATCAAAATTAAAATGGTTAAAACTCTTGTTCATCACAATTCATCCATAATATATAGTCTAAAACTATTTAACTAAATTCTAAAATAGGAATATTTCCCTAGCCAATGCGCGCAATAAAATAGAGAACCTACGAGTTCAAAATTTGTGGAAGCATCTCAATCAAAGAGAAATTGGGTAACAAAATAGAGAGATTGAAAATAAAAACTACATGGAAGGATGACCAACTTCATCAACCCAAAGGGTGTGATGAAGGACCAACATAACTTATTTCAACTCATCCTATTTTGGTTCCCCTTTGTAGGAACCCATGTGGTTTCATTGGATTGTATTGCACTGAAATGGCTTCCCTTCTTTGTTATTGGGCATATTTTTTCTACTAGATAGTGTTTAATAGTTCTCATACCAATCCCTATTTCTATCTTAGGAACCTCCCTATTACTGTGAGCATTCTAAACTAAGAATGGATGCATAGGATCATCCATTCCTCCTCTCAATTTCTCTTGGATACACTTGGTAATGAACCTTCTCATATCTACAATGGTGACAATTTCCAAGAACTAGGTCATATAATAGTGAAGTGATTTCCACATTTGAGTGGTATCTCCCTTCTTTCATAAGATAGTTATCACCCAAGGTGATAGAGAGATTGTACATAAATTGCCTATCTTCAAAGTTGAAGATATTATTTAGTCTATATGAGGAAACTTTCCCCCAAAAATAAATTACTCGTTGTGAGGTACAAATAGATAAATTCACTAGAGTTATTGTGGAAGGGGTGGTATTTGTTTATCATCTCCAAAATATCGATAAATGACTTCAAAAGAGTGTGTATGAAGATAAAGAAAGGTTAATTAATTGACATTTCTAGATTGTGATCTCTTCGACATGAGGCATCTACCATCTTCTAGAAAATTAAATGTGAGGGAAATCAATTGTCATTTTGAGATTGTGATCTCTTCAACATGAGGTGCCTGCCATCTTCTAGAAAATTAAATGTGACACATTTGTGAGTCATAGAGGGAAAAGTATTTGTAGAGGCACATGATATTTTTTAGAATGTGTAGTCACTTCTCATTAGCAACCATCAATTTTCCCCCATAGTTTATTTATAAGTCTCGAAGAGTATCTACTCTACTAAAATTGAAAAATATTGGAAATATGATTTTCTCACAGTTTTAAATTTTGATGGGAAGAATTGATATGGTTATATTTAAGCACAAAGTGCACTAAAATATTCACATGGGAAGGGCTTAGGCTTCCCACTATAAAAATAAACTCCATTATCAACATGGAGATTAAGGACATGAATAGGATTGATAACTTATTTTTAGAATGTGAAAACATGCATTTCTTATCTAGGTGGGTTTGTACTAGTTTTTGGTTGTGAATTTGAATATAGTATTGGTGGATTTTTTTCCTTAGTATTTGACAAAGAATCCATGTGAGTCATTAATATGGATTGTGTGTTGATTTCCAATGCAATTTGATCAATTAATGCTAGAGATATTGTTACAATGCCATTGCTTCATATTTTATCATACACGAAATTGGCCTTGCCTAAAAGAAAGTTTGAATGTTACAAGATTTTTTAGTCTAATGACAGCTATATGCAACTAGACATGTTACTAGGAATATTCACCAATCTCTTCTTTTTGGATACATTGAAGATAGGGTCAATAATTTCTTTGACAGATTATGATTGTCAAAACACTGCTAATTCTAGGTAGGTTTGATATTTTCTATTTAATATCTATAGTGATCTTGCATATGAATTTGCAAATTATATAACTTGTAATAATTATTAGCTACCTTGTTAAATAGGACCATAATTGTTTTCAATTTATATGTTTTCCATTCAAGACACCATGTCAGTGGAAAACCAAAATATATATTTTGATCAAAGAAAGAAATTATGTGGTCAAGAAAAGTTGGTATCCCATCTAGTCATTCTCAAAATTATGGTATTCATGTCCCGTTGAAGCAAACATGTGTCACTAAAACTACCAGTCTTGTAAAGGACTTGAATCCCTATCAAACAAGATGGATGATCAAGGGATGTGTTACCAGTAAAAGGTAGATGTGTGAGTATAAAACACATGGAAATAGTGAACAAATATTCAACTTTGATTTGATAGCTGCCGAAGGAATGGAAATTTGGATTGTTTGTTTTAATGACATTGAAAAATTACATTATGATAAAGTGCAAGTAGGTGGCATGTATAAAATTTCTAAAGGTATTGTAAAGAATGCAAATAAACAATATAACAAGATAAATATTTATATGGAGATTACTTTGGATGACACATAAGTGTTGAATTTTTTAAAGGATGATAAGTTTATAAAAAGAAACCTATTCCAGTTCATGCAATTTGATGAAATTGTAAAGATCAACAATAATAATTTGGTGGTATCCATCATAACTAACTCTCCCCCAGATAACAAAAAATAATAATTTTTGAAAAGAGGAGTGGTGGGAGAAGGTGAGGGAGTAGGTCAAGGGTTTATACAAGTTATGATGTAGCAGGGGAACTATCAAATTTAGAGTCAAAAGAAGATGATGGAGAGGGGTTAATTCATGCCTTCTTTCTGTGTTGGGTGTCATTTTTCTATGTATATTTTTGTTTGGGAGAGAAACATTTTTGTTTTGTCCTCTTATGGATTCATACCTTTTTGCAGCCTTTCCCTAGATATACTTTAGGTGATGGGTAGAACTGGAGTACTACTTGTGGTTGATGGCAATCTGGGTGGATTTTTGTATTTTTTAGTTGTTGATCTTTGTTAAACTATGTTGCCTCCCTATTTCTTAGAGGTATTTTTATGTAGCTTCTTCTGGCTCTTGAAAGCTAGTTTGTTGTTGTCAATTTTCTTGTATAGATGGGTTCCTAGGTGTGGTGTTTTTGTCTTTGACATGGAGAAGGGGTGGGGTTTCTCTTCTCGGTGGGGGAGATAGGTGTGTAGTTCTCTTTTGGAGCATATTTTCCCTATTTCATGGGTCATCCTCTTTCCTTCCTCTATGTTGTTTTTGGTTTCTTTGTCATGTTGTCTATGCTCTTGGATCCCCTGTCCTGCTAGGGGTGATTTTTTTCCTACTCATTTCAGTGTTTGGTCCCTATGGCTACTTTGTGTTGGTGTTTTCTTTGGTGTCTCCTTATTGGTGTCTCTTCAATCTTCCTTTTGGACTTTTATTTTTGGAGTCTTTATGGGTTCATTTTTGTTGTTAGGGCATTTTCTTGTTGTGTGCACAAGCCTTCTTTTTTGTTTTTTCCCTCTATTGTTGGCTCTTTTGGCCATGCATGTCTTTGTCTATGTGGGTGTGTTGGCTTGTGTTGTGTATAGGAGTACACTAGCTAGGTTTCTTTATGTTTTTGTTGGGGTTTTGTCTCCCTCTATGGTATTTATGGTTATAGTTTGGGGTTGTGGCTATCAGTTTTCAAGGGCCTCATTTTCCCTTTTATTATTTTTAGTTAAGGGTTTCTTGGGTTTTTGGGGTTTCTATTGTATATAGAACCTAATTCTTTCTATGTTATTTTTTCTAGTAGGATTTCAGTGGTTATCCTTAGCTCTATTAGCACAAGGATTCTATGGAGGTGAAGTATCCCCCTATAGAGGTAGGGTTTCCTCATGTTGTTGAGATGTTGGTTTGGCTCTTCATGTTCTCCCCTTCTTCTCTCATGGTCCTTATTGAGGTGGGATTTTATCATATTGAGGTGGAGATTCATTTTATGGGAGAGGTAGTGTGGTGTATTATGTGGGTAAAAGCACAATAAGTTGTCACCCTTTTACAAAGGAAAAGGCTAACAACACCAAAACTGAAAAACCTCAAGGGAATTAAAGTCACATTTATGTTTAGAATTTGAAGATGATGTAAACTGATGAAATGTGTGAAATAGGATGAATTTTATGCCTATAATTTTTAAAAATTAATTTGGACAAAAATTAATATGTTTCCTTAATTTTTAAGGTCTATTTTTCATTTCTTGAAAAATACTACAAATCAGGGGGTTTACTTCCCGTCAAATCATTATAAGTAAAACATTATTTTTTCCTCCAATTTTAGAATATGTTTTAGATGACATGTATATCTAGTGTAGGAAAAAAGAAAGAAGTTTTTTCAATCTATAATTTTCCTGTTATAAGTATTCAAAAGTCGAACTTACCTAAAATCAACAATTTTTGTCTCCCGCCACTTTTCCCCTATCAAAACTATACCAAAAATAAAATAAATTATATATTCTTGAAGAAGATTCTCTTCTCTAGTGCCTTATATGATTTTAAATTTTTTTTAATTGATTTAGTATCTTTTTATATTTACCGAATCAATGACTTCTCAAAGATTTATATACCTACATGTAGTTTTTTGTAAATTTGTTTAACATTTTGTAATTGAAACAATATAAAATTTATATGTCCAGAATTGTAGTTCCTAGATCTAGAAAAGAGTAGTTTTTTTTAAAAAAAAATTTTATTTTCAAAAGAGAAAATAACACTAGAAATGCAAAATTCTGCATTTTTTATGTTTTTGAAGGTTTGGCTGCCAACTTGGCATGCCACCTAGGATGACTCGACCGAGTAACCTAAGGGGTCACACCTCGACAAGTGGTCGCATGGGCAACCCACCCTTTTAATTTGAAGGCTATATATAAAAGTTATTTTTAATATATATATATATATATATATATATATATATATATATATATATATATATATATATATATATATATATATATATATATATATATATATATATATTATAAATTATAAATTTTAATTCTTATTTTAGGATATACGGATTTTTTGAAGCTAGGAGGCATTTTTTCGGGGAAGTTACAAAGACATTTTGTTTTTAGAGGAGTGTGAAGGTAAGTTTTTTAGTAATGAAGGAGTAAAGCAATAAAAAATTTCTTGCTTAGATATTTGAGCAATCGGAAATAAAAGGACTAGAACAAGGAAATATGATCGTAAAAGGGATGACCAAATGAAAGGTCATAAAAAACTTGTCAAAGAGCAATCAGTCGATATTGAAGAAGAACCTATCAATGTAGAAGGTGCAAACTTAACTAGGGGAGGATATTGGTAGTAGTCAAAGTATACATATTTATCTTACAATGCATAATTTGATGGACATGAATGAGGAATCACTTATTAGTCAAATTGCACTGAATCACCTGGTACCTGAAAGCACTATTAAATTGCATTTCAAAAACATGAGGATGAAATATTTTGAGAGTAAATCTTTGGTTGGAAAAGAACAATTGTATGCAAAGTTATTCAGGAAAAAAGAAATGACTCCGGTTTTGGAGTTGTTGGGTATTGATAATAGGAAAATGGTAGAAGGTCAAGTAAAATAGACAATAATTCAAAATTTACAAGATGCATTGAACGTTGTTAACAGGGAAAATCATAGAGGATCGGATTCAACTATGGCTAGAAGAGAGTTGATGACTATGATTTCCAGTAAGAGATTGATACATAGAAATCAAGTTCAAGCAATTTATAATTTACTCAAGGTATCTCAAAGGACTATTCAGAGATATATTAGGAAGAGAAATATGTTGGATATGGACATTGAAAAGAATTGGGTACAAATTTTTAGAGCTCCTCATATAGACAAAATTTCTAAAGATGTAAGAAGACGAGTCATTGATTTTTGGACCAACCACTCTCATGTTTCTTCCAATAGAAGGGACACTATATAAATGAAAGATGAAGAGATTGGTATAAAGATTTCACATCCAAAACACTTTGTCAATACTACACAAAGTGAATTGTTTGAAGCATTCAAGCATGAATCTTCAGATGTGAAAATAGGTCAAAGAATGTTTGAGATGTTGCACCCTTTCTTCATACACATAAATAAGGTTCGTGAAACATGGTGTTGTCAAAATCATGTTGAGTTTCACTTATACTTGCAATCATATAAAAATGTTATGGCAACACTTAATCTAGATATGGTTACTGGAAGTACAATAGAATTTGTAAAGTTCATTTTATGTGATAAATCAAAAGACTTGGATGAGTTCAATGTCCAATATATAAAAAATGAATGCAATAATTATGGAAATTTACAAAAATTTACTTTACAATTTGATAATATTGATGTTACAACACCACTCCAGTGGAAGAGATTTGAATATGAGATATACCAAACGAAGACAAGAGGTGAATAAAAAAATGCATTAAAAGAGAGTGAATTACCATACCTTCAGTTCATGGACATATTTAAATCTATGGTTTATCCACATATCCAACATTGTCATGGTGCATGATGGAAAGCTAAATAGTTTCATGATTCCAAAAATTATTTCCCACCTGGTTGTATTCTTCTAGTTGTAGATTTTACGGAGAACTATTGATGTAGCACAACACACTCTGTTAACAATAAATTCGATCACAAGACAAATAGCACATATTTGAAAGCTTCAATATTTCTCATTCATCACTGACTACCTCTACAATTCACTACAAACTCTTAAGTAACCAAAAAACTAGAAAAAACAAGAAATCTGAAAATTACCCTTTTTGGTAGTTTTTTTTCCACGTGTTTTTTGTCATTTTTGGTAATTTTTGAAACAACACCTAAAAAGATAATATTTTCCCTAAACATGCCCTCGACTAAGTTAGAATGAATTTCCAACTAATATCTGAGATTTGATAACATAAACTCAAATTTATTACAAAATAGAACTTTCTAAAAACTAGAGAAAAAACACTAAAAGCTAATTTCGGAGCCCGAGATGAAACTTTCAGCTCTCGAAAATGTGCTATAATGGATTGGCAAAACATATGCCACCACTTGAGGCACGCTCTCAAAAAATTTCAGCAAAAATCCAAACCTGAGTCAAAAGTTATGACCTCCAGAAGTTTTTGTATGAGATTACGACCTACAGAGGGCCCTGCATCATTCTCCCCTTCTTTAAAGGAACGCAGCTCCTGCAAGTGGTTGTCTGTGAACTGTTGTAACTTTGTGGGGTCTAATTTCATCACTTCCCATTCTGAGATCTAGGTGCTATCTGTTTCTGGTAATCCCTCCCACTGAATCAAGTACCTATTATAATGACCATTCCGGGTGACTGTAGACTACTTGTCCAGAATGTGGGCAATCTTTTCCTTCTTTTTGCTTGGAAGGTGGTGATGTCAATCCACCTTTTTTGTACTAGCTGGCTCAGGTAGTTCTCCATGAAATGCATATAAATCAAAAACATTAAAGACAGGATAAATATCCAAATCATTTGTTAGACAAACCTCATAAGCATTATCATTGATCTTCTTCAAAATTCGGCAAGGACCTATCTTTTTGTATTTCAGCTTATGATATGTGCCAGTGGGAAATCACTCATGCCTCAAGTACACCATCACCAAATCACCTACATTAAATACATGTCTCCTTCTACTAGCATCTACAACAACCTTATATCACTCATTGCTATCATGTAATTTACTCCTCACATCTTGTTGAAGTTGTTGAAGGTGTTCAGCAAATGCTTCCCCATCATCGCTAATTCTGTCTTGCACAGGGAGTTGTACAAGGTCTAAAACACCCTGAGGATTCTTACCATATACAATCTAAAAAGGAGATTTTCCAGTTGATCTGTTAACAGAACTATTGTAAGAAAACTCTGCTTGAGGCAATGCCAAGTCCCACTTCTTGGGCTTTTCACCAACAATACACCGTAACGGGTTTCCCAAGCTCCGATTGACTACCTCAGTTTTCCCATCAGTTTGGGGATGATAGGCACTACTGAACTGCAACTGAGTTCCCATCTTCTTCCATAAGGTCCTCCAAAAATGACTCAAAAAATTAGTATCCCTGTCAGAAGTGATAGTCTTTGGAATGCCATGGAGTCTAACAACTTCTGAGAAAAATAAGTTGGCTATCCTTGTGGCATCATTAGTTTTTTTACAAGCAATAAAATGAGCCATCTTAGAGAATCTATCAAAAACTACAAAGATAGAATCTATACCTCGCTGGGTGTAGGGAAGCCCCAATACAAAATCCATACTCACATCTATCCATGGCTTGATAGGTACAGGTAGAGGTGTATACAATCCTATGTTTTGGGAGTGACCCTTAGCCACTTGATAGATTCTGCACCTTTCCACGTACTTAGTAATGTCCCTTTTCAATTTTGGCCAGTAGTACTTGTCTTTAACCAAGGCTATTGTCCTGTCCTTCCCAAAGTGACCAGCCAAACCACCACTATGAAATTCTCGGATAATATTTTCCCTCATGGAACCAGTTGGTATACAAATTCATTTCCCTTTAAAGAGGTAACCATCCTGCATAAAGTATTCTCCTCTCATGTGATCGAAAAGATTAGTTCCTGGTTCTTTAATCTTCTCTATAATTTCCCAAAAATCATCATCAGCCTCATGCAAAACTTTAGTAGCATCAAAACCAATGACCTCAAATTCCATTGTAGTTATGAGTGTAACACATTGACTTAGGGCATCAATAACCTGATTCTGCTTTCCAGACTTATGCTTCAAAACAAAATTATACCCTTGCAAGAAAGACACCCATTTAGCATGCCTACTATTCAATTTCTTTTTTGTGTTCACATATTTTAGGGCCAAATGATCTATAAATAGTACAAATTCTTGTGGGACCAAATAATGCCTCCAATGCCTTAAGGCTTGAACAATAGCATAAAATTCTAAATCATAGGTAGAATAGTTCTTCCTTGCATCATTTAACTTTTCACTAAAAAAAGACTATTGGTTTACCTGTCTGGCTAAGAACAACACCTATCCCAACATGGGAAGCATCACACTCTACTTCAAATACTTTATCAAAATTTGGAAGTGCCAATATAGGAGCTTCAGTTACCTTTTTCTTCAAGAATTGGAAACTCTGTTCAGCATCTGTTGTCCATGTGAATTCCCTTCCTTTCGTACAATTTGTGATGGGCGCTACAATACTACTAAAATTTTGAATGAAATTTCTATAGAAGGTTTCCAATCCATGAAAACTCCTTACCCCTGTTATGCTAGATGGACTAGGCCATTCTAGTATTGCCTACCTTTTCTGGGTCCATCTGAACACCATCTTCACAAATGACGAAACCCAGAAAAGTCAAACTATTTTGCATGAAACTGCACTTCTTTAAATTTGCACAGAGCTTCTCTTTCCTCGGTACACTTAGGATGATCCTCAAGTGTTGTAGGTGGTCTCCTTTATTTTTTCTATAAATTAGGATATCATCAAAATAAACCACAACAAACTTACCAATGTAGGGTTGTAAGACAGTATTCATCAATCTCATGAATGTACTTGGTGCATTAGAAAGTCCAAATGGCATAACCATCCATTCATACAAGCCATCCCTGGTCTTAAAAGTTGTCTTCCACTCATCTCCTTCATGACTTTGAATCTAGTGGTATCCACTTCGTAGATCAATCTTGCTAAAGTATTTGGCCCCTGCTAATTCATCCATCATATCCTTTATACGAGGAATAGGAAATCAATACTTGATAGTAATCTTATTAATTGCTCTACTATCAGTACACATCCTCCATGTTCCATCCTTCTTTGGGGTCAACAATGCTGCCACAGCACATGGGCTCATGCTTTCTTTCACCAGGCCTTTCTCAACTAGGTCTGTTACTTGTTTGTTGAGCTCTACATGTTGTGTTGGGTTCAGTCAATAAGCTGCTTGATTAGGAAGAGTTGCTCTGGGAATCAGATCAATATGGTTTTGTATATCCATTTTGGGTGGGAGACTGTCAGGTAGCTCATTTGGAATAACATTAGAAAATTCTTCTAGTATCTTTACTGCATCATGTGGTATTATGTCTTCTAGTTCTTCTCCTCTTTTTACTACCAATGCATAGCAGCAACCTGTCATCTTCATTTCTTTGACAACATCCTTTGCAGACAACATGGTCTCATTCTTCCTTTCATCCTTAAGTAATAAGAGAGTCACTTTAGAGCCATCCTTCCAGAAGGTATATGTATTTTTCTCTCCATCATGCATGATCTTCCTATCATACTGCCATGGCCTTCCCAAAAAAATATGACAAGCATCCATAGGAATAACATCAGACCATATCTCATCCTTATATATTTTTCCTATAGTAAACCTAACCAAACATCTTTTATCAATAGTAACCTCATTTCCTTTCTTAAACCATGCAATATGGTAAGGACGAGGATGTTTCTCACATTGTAGATTTAATTTCTCTACCATTTCCTTAGCTACCATATTCTCACAACCACCCCCATCAACAATAACTTGGCATACCTTTTTGCCTGAGGTGCATCTAGTTCTGAAGATGTTGGTTTGAAACCACGATTCATTAGAGCTCTTTGCAGGGACTTCTTCCTTCTCTGGAATGATCATTGATCTCCTCATCATGAGAGTTTCTCCCACGTCTGGTAGGACTTCTTGCTCTGTTCCTGCTTCTATGAATTCTTGCTGAACCAGGTTCACTCTAGGTTGTCCTCCTTGATTTCTTTCTAGTGCATTATAATTTGAACATTCAAAGGCTTTGTGTCCTTCTTCTCCACACCTAAAAAAAGTGAAAGGCCTTCTCTGATTTTCCCAGCCTCTTCCGCTTCCGTAGCCTCATCCTCTTTGGAACCCCCTTCCTCTTTCTTGATTTGGAGGATCTTTCCTGGTGTCTATATTTTTTTTGAATCCTTGAAAGGGATCTTCCCGACCATTATTAGAACCTCCTCAAAATGGAGTTGAGGTACCCCTTGGACCACCTCTATTCCTCTAGATATATTGCCTATTCTACTTTTCTTCAGCCTTCAGGGCTAATTGGTAGGCTTCTTCCATACTATTGACACGATGCATGCTCAACTCATCTTGGATGGAGAATTTTAGGCCATTCATATATCTAGTAGCCATCTACTCATTATTTTCTTGATGCTCTGTGCACATGGATAGCTTGTAGAATTCATTTGTATAGTCTTGCACTGAAGACAAGTTCTGTTTCAAATTCTGGAACTTGCAAAAGAGGGTTTGTGAATAATCCATGGGTAAGAATTTTTCTTTGAGATTTTTCTCCATCTTGCTCCATGTCTTAATCTTTTCCTTTCCTTTTCTAGTTCGTTCCTTTTGGAGATGATCCCACCATATCATTGCATGTCCTTTTAGTTTTGTGCATGCAAACTTCATCTTCTTTTCTTTTGTCATAGGCTTCCATTCAAAAGAAAGTCCCATCTCATTTAGCCAGTCTATTAATTCTTCTGGCTTAAGACTCCAACCTTATTATCAACAGGTGTTTCTACTTTCTCAATTTGACCATCGAATTCAAATAATTGAAAATGACAGGGGGACTCATCTGCAATAATATTTACCTTGTTCTCTTCATTTATTGATGTCAAAATAGTCATAGGTATACTCACCATTTCATTTTCTACCTCTTCCTCTATTTTTTCTATCCTTTCTTTCATTTTCCTTTTTTGAATAATCTTTCTAATGGGCCATGTGATCTTCTTCTTAACTAGTAGGTGCCATTTTTGCATTTCTAGGGAAAATCTTATCGCTAATTCTTTTAAGGCTTGATCCAACCTTTGTACCTCCTACTTAAGATGTTTTAAATTCTCCTTTCCATCTTCCTTCTTCTTCACACTTTTGTCTTTCATCTTCTCTTTTTTTTCTTGTTTCTTCTTTAGTGAGCCCTCACTCTGCAAGCATCTCTTCAACAAATACATCTGTTTAAGCAAGTCTCTTTAACCTTGCTTCCACTTTGTCTTTTGCCTCACCTAGGTCTTTTCTCTTCTCTACCTAGTCTTTTGGCAACTAGGTTCTCTTTTCAACCTGCACAAACACAAACACACAAACACCAACTCTCTTTCCCAAACCTTCTGAGCTCTGATACCAGATGATGTAGCACAACACACTCTGTTAACAATAAATTCGATCATAAGACAAATAACACAAATTTGAAACCTTCAATATTTCTCATTCATCACTG